>BROE01000020.1:10641606-11014106 GCA_036571765.1 Plecoglossus altivelis
TAGAGAGACGGTAGAATGAGCGAAGGAGCGTTAGAGAGAGTAGGAGAAAGTAGGAGCCGGAAGAAAAGAGAAGAGGGTATAGGTGGGGAGTAAGCAGAAAGGGTAGGGAAGAAGAACCACAGAGGGTAGTAAGATGCAGATAGAGAGAGCAGGAGGAGGGTTAGATAGAGTAGAGAGGTATCGGGAAGAGGAAGGTAGACGAGATGGGTTAGCTTAGAAGAGAGTCTAGTGAAGAGTAGAAGGAGAGGATTAGAAATTAGAGGAGGTAGAAGCAGCTAACAAAAGACTGAGTAGAGAGACGTAGAGGATAAGAGTGAGAAGATAACGAAGAGGATTTAGGGTTGGGAGGGAAGGAAGTAGATAGAGAGAAAACAATAGCGGCGAAGAAGCTAGGATGGAGAGGTAAGGCAGCGCCGAGAAGAGACGAGGTAGAATATTAGGATTGGCTCAGAGAAGAGCTAGAGAAGGCTTGGAGATTAAGATTACGAGAGGAGGAGGGTAGTAGAATAAAAAGTACTAACTATGGAAAACAGAGAGGCCCCTTGTCGAACAAAGAGATCAGACTTCATCCTACTCGTTTCACATTCCTGCTATCTTGAACACCACACCGTACATTTTAGAGAAATGTCATCTCCTTCGAATCAATAACTACCACTGAGCACTTCCTCAAACCCCCCCAGATTCACCTCAGACACTGCCCACGCCTAATAATTTAATAGTTACACACAAAGACCCCACAAAGATTCAATTTGTCTGTGAAAATCCCTTACAAAAGCTCCAGCTTCAGCCTATTCCAAAAGGTTCACCATGCTGTATTCAAACTCCACACAATATATATAAAAAAATACACACACACTATTTACACGAAAACAATATGATGAAATCAGGCTAGGTAACAGTGCATAATTCCCTGACAGTGGAATCATCTCTTACTAAACACAGCTCCCAGCGGACACATGAGCTGGGTTGGAAGTGGCATTTAGAAAACCTATTCCTTTCAGGCAACATTTACAAAGGCTACTGCTGTTCCTAAACATGGACACATGTGTTTTCTTCATTGTGACAAGTGTATTTCTATCAACAGATAACATTCAGCCTTTGTGTCCTTGGAGCCTAGCAGACTGTAGCCAGCTTGTGAAGGACAGAGACTGGAGATGTGTTTCATCTGAGCGTGTTGGCAGGGGAGGCTCAGTCTTGTTCGACGACCAGGCTTCAGGGACCTGCATTATTTCATTATTTCCAGTGAGTCATCAGAGGGGAAAACAACCTCCCCCACGCTGTACCCACCCACCCCACCCTACCTCCCCCCTACCTCCCCAACCGCGCACCTCATCCCCCCCCCCGCCTCCCCCAAGCTATACCCACCCCACCTCTCCCAATCCCCTCCCCTCCCTTCTGCACCCACCCCACCTCCCCCAATTCCCTCCCTTCTGCACCCATCCCACCTCTCCCAGTCTCCTCCCCTCTTCATCCTCCCTCATTTCCCTCCCTTCTGCACCCACCCCACCTCTTCCAGTCCCCTCCGCACCCACACTCCATCACACTGGCCCACTCCCCAGGGCCCGCAGATTACATTGTTGCTGGGAGCAAAGTGCTTCAACACGGGATGGAAATGGATACTCCGATTTCGAAAATACAAACCCAATTTAAGCTAACAAGGCGGGAGGAAGTGATGTTGGCAGCCTGTCATGGGGGAGTAGAGGAGGAACTGGCTGTGTCCAGACAGCTGTCCCTGAGCTAGCACGGCAGAACACAGAGGAAAAAGGCATGTTGGAAATATTCAAAGACTGTTTCTGAACAAAGACTTGCAGAGAAAATTCTCTACTCATTAAGTCACTGGACATGTAATGGAGGCCAGATCGAGGGTGGATGAATTCAGCCCTTGTTGGCCAGCTTGTTTGTCTGCGTTACAAGCAGGTGGTTAGGCAGAGGCTGAACAGCGTGACTCAAGTGCAGGCGGTGAGGATTATAGACTGTGAGCATTATTTCTCAATCATCTCTATTATGGGCTGGATGCTGACAGCTGAGACACACTCAGGGCACAGATGATCTCAAGTGTATCAAAGTGAGAGGGTTATCTTTGGTTTGCCAGCCTTTGCATCACACCACCTTTGTCTTCTACTGTAAACGCCAAAAAACACCATTCAACAGTGCAACATAGAGCTCATCTGATTTAGAAATATTTGTGGATTTTAAATGTATTGGAAAATAAGTGCTTAATCAGATATTGATAACAAGACAACCATATTGGGGTTATGGAAGCTCCTGGAGTGCTGACAAACTTGAAAGCTATTCGTTGCAGGGAACCATCCAAGATATCTTTCATTAAATAATGTGTGGCATCTGTGTCCTTTCAATTAACTGCAGAAGGCTGATCTTTCCACCATGTTTTGCGTAATGCAGAACAAATCCTGTACGACCCTCTACAGTTTGTTTTGTCCCCTGAGTGATTGAGATAATAGGAACACATGGCGACCGCATGCATGAGAGCGACAAATCAGTAGGACTCCTGGCTCGGAATGTTCTCAGTGTGTGTGGGCTCTCGCAAATCGTGCGCCCGTTTGTGCGAATGTTTGCGTGTGCGTGTGACTGTGCGTGGGTGTGAGAGAGTGTGAGGCCTGGCAAACCACAGAAAACCTGTTCACAGCTGATGATGCAAAATAATGATGAGGGGACGGGTGAAAAACGATGCCGCGTCGCAGCGTAGCCATCTTACCCACACACTCCTTATTCAGGGTGTGGACGAACCCTTCTTCGCATATCTCATTGAGCGAAACACATTGGAAGGATCCTTTCTTGTTCACACAAAAATCCCCACTGGAGCAATTGTGTGTGCCAGTCCTGCACTCATTCACATCTGAACGTTGAAGAGGGAGCCATGGGGAGACATAACAGTCAGATCGTAAAAACAAACACACCACTCAGGCCTAAAACGCATGCTTGGTTTTGATATGCACAGCTCGACAAAAAACTTCCGGAATGTCATATCATTCAGTACACCCTGTTAACTGTGTGTTTCAGGGTAGTCAAACACTGACGCTCGTCCACTCACGTCCCACCGTAATGCTGGAGGGAAACCGAACTCTGGCTGTTTCCTTTGTTTCAGTCCAGACTAAATCAAATTCTGCCCACCCACACATTAACATATGGAAACACTTTACGGGAAAAAGTATTCATCCAATCTCCTAAATTAACTGACAGTACTGTGGGGAAAATGCAAAGTCAGGAGATTAGTTAAGAGGTATTATGATAGCACTAAAAATCTCATCATGGTGCCACAGTCTCCCCTAGTCTCCTGCGACTAACACACAGCTTTTACTAAGATCACAGACATCACATACCCTATGTCATTGCCACCAAACTAGCATATTTCATTGACTCTACCTTCCTTGACCACATCATCAACACACATCATCACCACGGCGTTTGAAGGGATGGAATTTGAGTTGGTCACTGGACATCAGGCATACATCATGTTGTACATCATTTATCAACTATCAATGAAGAAATGCTATAGCACATCTGTAGTCATGCATGCAGAGGTGATGAGAACAGATGAGCTCTGTAAAACTGGACATTCAATCCCACCTCAGCACTGTAGAAGGAAGAGGGCAGATCCCTGTCAATAGCTCAATTTGCAAATCCAAACATCAGTTTACAAACTACTATTGTAGCCAAATGTATTACCGCCCATACCAGCAAGAAAATGTTGGCATTGTAAAGAATGTTGGTGTGGTGGAAAGTCGATCTGGAGGGGTTGGAAGTGGAGGGAGAGTATAACTGGAGACAGAGGAGACCAAAGCCCACAGATGTAAAGCTAGTGTTTATTATTGCAACTACAGCTGCTATAAAATAATTGGCTATGGATCAGTCGAGCTTCAGGCAATAGAATCTACTTGTAGGAAATTGGAGGCCAATCAGGCTATGCATTGTTAAGTGTCACAAGACCTGTATTTTTCTCCTTCATGAGTGACTGCATCCAATTAAAAGAAAAAGTCGACAACCCAGACAAACTGGAGGTTTGTTTTGTTGTTATTTATAAGGTTGGTTTAAATGTATGTGCATGTGTGTACACGGGTATGTTGTGTGAGAGAGGTGAGGTGTAGAGGACATTTGCTAGCCTCACTGGAGGGCAATAGCCGGAGGGATACACAAGTGATTTGTGAATCGAACCAATTACTGATAGCCTTGTAACACTTGCAGCTCTGTCTGACAGAGGAGGCCCTCACCTTCACACGTGTGACTGTTCCCCATCAGAGAGAACCCTGGGAAACAGGAGCAATGGGCCTTGCCTGCCACCACCGTGCACTGCTGCATACAGGGGCCATTTCCTAGAGCGGGAGAGAGAGAAGGTTACCATGACAACCCTCCAAATACCACTGATTACTGGCCTGGCCCCTAGAGTAGAATGACACAAAAAAGGGCTTTGTTCCAGTTCATCTGCCATGTTCCCCTGGCGTGGTGTTCCCCTGACATCCCATCCTCAGATTCAAACCTCACCTGAGCTGTCCAGGCCTCGATCAACCCCCCAGCATCACAACCCTTATGAGTCACTGCATTCTACGCGAGTCAATCAATGCTCCCCCTCTTTAAAAGGTCGATATGCCTGACAAAAAGAGAAATGACAGAGGAACTGTTTATTTCCTCTCACACATTCTTTCCCTACAACCCTGATGGGAAGCTGCCTGGGATCGGATCGATAAATCAATCAGCCCGATCTTATAACTAACAGTTGCCAGCACTTTTATAAATGTGGACCTTAACAAACAGGTTGGGCTTAGAGGTGAGAAATGGGACCAGCGGGGCATGTTCTTTACTAATGCTTTGACTCCATTTTCCACTTTCATGAAAAACATTTCACTCTTAAAGAGCCACATTCCCCAGTGGCGGGTCATCTCAGTTTAATCTGAAGTATCAGTATGCAGAGTAAGATCAAATGTTCATGGCTGTCCCTCATAGTCGCAGTAGAGGGACTGTCCCTATTTCACCCCTACACTTGAGGAGCCAGGCGCAATAGAGCCAGGCCCATTGGTCAGGCCAACCCCAGTCCTGTCCTAGCCAAGCCCAGCCTATGATTGCCTAACCTAGTCCACCATGTTAAATTCAGACAAGCCCAGCTAGATTATACCAGCAGGATTTTTTTTTTTTTTTTTACAAAAGAAGAGCTGATGTGTTCTCCAGATGTATCCGGCCTACTGACTCCCTGATGTGGGACATAAAAGTGAGCCACGAGGGACAGCAACACAGCAGAGGACTACTCATGAACCACATGCTCCAATGCCATATATGAGACTCCCCTAGCCTTGAATCACTCTTATCACTCTTTCAACCACACAAGCTACTCCACACATGACCCTAGCTAGATGGATGGCTCAGAGGAGATTATGCTGGAGGTGCTGCAAGGAGGCCAGCAGCAGAAGCATCAATTGTTTTTGAATACAGTGGAACTCTCACTGAGCTCAAGTCATTAGCTCAAGGACTATACAGCTAAAGTTTGTTGTGTAATGTCAAGTGCTGCTAACAGCAATTATTTTCGGAAATCTTTAAACAACTCATTGTACAGAACATTAGAGGACATGGGTTTCATAGCATTTGCCTACAGTTTATCCACAGCTCAAACCTAAGTAATTGTGTGGTTGTTGGGGCAGTTAAATGGTTTCAATAACAAGCCTGCAGGGCCACCACAAACAGCTTAGTGGTCATCATTCTGTGTATGAGGGCCAGAGGACCAGAAGCAGCATCCTACCTGCACAGGGGTTGGATAGAATTGTAGGGATGAAGGTAGGAGCCATGGTGGTAGACGATCTGGTGATCGGTCTGTCATCACCTCTTACTCGGTTGTCTTCCTCTATAGTAGCTATGAAGGTACACATATACACACGCACACGCACACACACACACGCACGCACACACACACACACACACACAAATGCATTTAGAAGGATGATTGACCCCTCCATTCATATATATTGATCTATGTTGTTTTGTTAAGGGTATAATTTAAAGTAAATCGTGTCAAAGCAAGACCATAACAGAGATGTCAAGCCTCATCTCGCTTCTGACATTTTAAACCCTGGAAAATGAATTTCATGGATTCTGAGTAATGTCCAAAGGATCATTGTGAGACAATGTGGTATTTTCAGGCTTCAGTAAATATCTTGTTTTGGCTGCACCCTTTCTCACTGCTGTTTTAAGATTGGTGAAAGTGCCTCCAATATGCCAGGGATAGTTTCATGGTCTCTGTTATTGTCTCATCACTACAGTCACCACAGCTTAACTGTTTTGAATTGACTATAAAGGGCAGATGATAGAGTCAATAAAACCTTTTGAAATATGGAGAATGAAATTGAAGTTTCATCATACAAGGGTGTTGTCACTGCCTTTCGGAGCAGCTAAGGGTTGTGCCACATAACCCAGGAAACAGAAAAGACAGGGAGACACTTGTGCAGCCAATGGATGACTCTGCAGGGAGTTGTCCAAAAAGTAACAATTTATATATCTGGCAAAAGTCTGTATGCAGTTACATATTGTGATAAGAATGTCAACATTCAAAACAAAAAACACCCACAGGAAGCTATTCTACGTTTTTTTAAAGGGAAAATTTAAGAGCAAGAACATTTCACCCAACTCTGCAATGGAGACAGAGCAAGAGATTAAAATGTATAAGGTTAGGACGTTTTGGTTAAGTATTTAATCCATGTTGTATTTAAAGTCTCCAAATACTATATTAGCAAAATATGACTTTTGTGAAGAACAGTTAACTATTTATAGGTAAATTGTGCAAGTCAGTCACATTGAGCAGATGAGCTTGCAGTACCTGGAGCACAGCTGTGTCTGTCCTGCTGCAGTGTGTAGCCCAGGTGACAGTCACAGTGGTAGGAGCCCCAGGTGTTGACACACGTGTGGTGGCACAGCTGGCCCTGGTACAGCTGACACTCATCCACATCAGGCTGCTCCTCCACTGAGTTCTCAGCCTCGTCTCCTCCCCCAATTGAGAAGGCCTCCTTGGGGAACTTTCTGTCAGAGACTGGCACAGGGAAACGGACAGGACCAGGATCAGAAAAGTAGGCTTGTACAGTTACCTCATTAAGATGACTTGAACACAAGACACAACATCTGCTATGCCACCTCTGGCAGCTGTTCCTGGTCCACCTCTGTCTACCACACTGCCAATCAGCCCTGTTCATCATGTCATCTCTCACAGCTGAGAGTAATAAAGATCCTGTACGATCCTAATTAGCCAAGCCCCAGTCAGACAACCAGGTCTCTTCTGAAGGGGCTTTACCCAATTAGCAACACACACATTAGGTACACACAAACAGCAACAACAAATCCACCATCAGCATTGGGTAAATATTACCTGGGACCCAATACTGAGCTGCTTGGGAGATTACGTCTTTCCACTTGAATGAACCATCCTGGGGGGTGAGTTGAACAGCTCTAAACATGTACCTAATGGAAACATTTCTTCTCATTCATTTTCAACCTTGAATCTCACAAGCTATTGTAAACTATTGGAAGTGCTCTGCTCTAGTTACACATCTGCATGGAGAGAGAGAGATGGAGAGAGGAAGAGTCGGAACTGAAGACGTTTACAGCCTGTGGGGCTTCTAAAAGCTCGTTGTAGCTTAATTGAAGTTCAGCATGACATCATTTAGTTTCCCTATTAAAGTAAAGGAAACTTAGATGACCTGGATGGTAAGAGCGGGGTCAAATACATTTATTCACCTCATACAAATGGTCCTCACCCTTAGAATGTCTGTCCTGTCTGTCTGTCTGTCTGTCTGTCTGTCTGTCTGTCTGTCTGTCTGTCTGTCTGTCTGTCTGTCTGTCTGTCTGTTTCTGTCGACCTGTCCCTTAGTCAACCTGTCCCTTAGTCTACTGTACCCATTTCTTTTATCTAGGAAAGGGATTCAAAGAAATATTCCTCTTACCCTGGCAGTGAAACTGAATTCATAAATGTAAGACGTCACTGCTATTAGGTACTTGATGCATCACAGACAAATGAAAACTTTGCTGGCATCTGTCTGTCGGTCTGTCTGTTTCTGTCAACCTGTCCCTTACTCAGCTGTACCCATTCCTTTTATCTAGGAAAGGAATCCAAATCCTTTATAGCCCTTGAGTTTGAAACAATAAAAGAAATAGAGACAAAAGTTGGTGCATGGTGTTATGAGAAATATTCCTCTAGCCCTGGCAGTGAAACTGAATTTATCAATGTAAGATGTCACTGCTATTAGGTACTTGATGCATCAGAGACAAAAGAAAACTTTGCTGGCATCTTCAGAGAGGCAACAGCCTGCACTGCCATCTGGTCCTGATTCATCCCAGCTTGCCGACATCTTCCTCCATTACTCTCAATGGTAACATAACACCTGATGGATCCGGATGGGGCATCTGTCTCTCTGAGTTTCTATCAGACTTGGCCCATAATCCCCCTGTGACATAAACTTGTACGAGAGACAATAGCAATACTTCATCTACAGACGTGAGTAATGCCTCAGCTCAGAAACACAATCATTTTTAAAGATGTGTCAACTCCTTTGATGGTGATTCTAAACACAGCATACATACCTCATAGTTTGAACACGCACAGTACACTAATACAACATGTTACGGTCCCTACACAGTGTCTGTGACATCATGTTTCTACTTTACCTTTCTTTGGCAGGGCCGAAGGTTGAGGCATCTCCTTCTGCTTGAGCAAGGGCGGGTGGAGGCCCTCCTCGTCATCATCCTCGCAGCAGGTGAGGAAAATGTGTCCGCAGGGGTAGCCCAGGTAGTTGTGAGCATCGCAGCCGCGTCCCTCGGAGCGCAGACGCAATCCCAGCGCACAGCAGCTGCAGCACACCTGCCCATTCAGACACAGCAGCAGAGCCTATCAGGCCTTTAACACGAGTGTGCACTTCACCTTCCCACTTGTTCCCACTCTGTGCGGCTCTCCACATCGAGCCGTGTTTAGTAAACATAAGAGGCAGGCAGGAAATACGAGACTAAATAGGTAAGTATGGCTCTGTTACTGAGAGGTATTAGCTGCCAGGCTCTGAAACTGAGACTCAGCCAGACAAGTAGGCCGACACTATCCGTCTGACAAACCCTACTGGAAGAGTGACCATCCCAATAGTTCTGCTTGGCTGAAACACATGGAGCCACATCAACATGTCTTCTCTGTGAGAAATACAGTTTATATTTTGACTGACATTAAACAAAAGTTTCTCTCCTTTCCTCTCCCCGTATGGAAGCATTCTCAGGTTTCAGGGATGAACGGACATCCAATCCTGTATAAGGCCGTTAAGTAAAGTAAAGTAGGCAGGAAAAGAAAATTATCTCCAATAAACTCAAATAAACTCTCTGACCTTTTCCCAAAACCTTGATACTGGCATCACTATCTGAAATTGAAATCTTACCGAGGCCAAACACCAATGTCTTCCAAGAGATGATTAAACAGTTCAGACTCTTATACTAACCACCTAACTTGTTTTTCATCACGTTCAGTACATTAGCCAGAAGGAGCCAAAGAATGTATTGTGTTTGATTGGACTAAGTCAAGGGTGGGACTGCATGGTTGGAATTGTCTATAAGGTTTCCGTTCCATTTAACAGAGGTCTTAGAGAAAACATTGATTTAGGCTATCTTTTCACAGATGGTATTTTTGCAGAGAGACTTGATTGAAGGCAATCATGAGACTATCCACATATCACAACATATCCAGCTGTCTGCGTTTTTGAAGTTCCATATTTCTCTAGACATAGCTATAACAGTACAGTCAGAAAGTAGAACTTCCCGGTTTCTCTGTGGGCCTGTGGCTTAAGGCATAGCTGGGGGGGGCTGGAACACGTGACTTGCCTGGTGGGAGTCTTCTGTGCATTGGTCCCCAGTTCCCACCTCACACAAGTCTCCCCCCCTCGCTGCAGTCATTCCAGCCAGACACCTGTTCTCCCTCAGAAAACCTGAGCAGCACTGCTGCTGAGCAACACTGACACACACACGCGCGCGCACACACACACACACACACACACACACACCCACAACAGAGTAGACACGTCAGTTCTGATGATTGTAGAACAACGTGAGTAGGTGTCAAAGTTTGGAGGAAGCACATCGAATAAATCAGGGAAGGGTGAAAAGAGCAGACTTACCTACATACTGAGTGTTTGTCATGTTTCAGCAGAGGCATGTGATTGCAGTGGTTGTGCTCCACTGCCCACCTCTGGCCCACCTCACAGCAGCTCTCCACCAGGTCTTTGGCAGCAACACCTAAACCTGTACACCACAGACACATACAGCCGGCTGGATTTATGAAATCAAAACACATATGCGGTGAATTCAAAAGTATGTATCGTCTTACACCCCAGTGCAGTATTGCTATATTAAGGGGAGAGGAGAGCCACGGTCAGTCTACAGGTACAGTATGCTCTCAGACAGACACCTACTGTACTCCGGCTAGGCGCCACATGCCTCTCTTCATGAGTTTGACAGCTGACCGAGAATTCACAGCCTCGATGACAGAAAAATATTTTACAGTCTGTTCCATCTCTTGTATCTTTTTACTCCGCACATTCCTACTTTACAATGACTGGCGTCTAGGGAGGGGATTTCATATTGCTCACATGAGAGGGATCAGGCCAATGTAGAGACTGTCACTCAGGCCTATGTAAGGACTGTCACCACGTCGATTGAGAGAGTATCGGTCTGGCAGTGGGCGGTCTGAATCATAAAGGTTATATGCATGTTGCCACATCCCTGCTGACAGACAGTCTGACAACTAGAGACAAATGCAGGGATTAGGGAGGAAGAAAGACATTCATTTGGTGGAAGTCAGGTTCACATCTTGATGAATGTTATATTGAAATGGGAAATAAAGCTGACACTGGGCCAAGTATGCTCTCAGCCTTTGCTCGCTCCTCATGGGAAACAATTTATAAATGGGATACTATTTGCAACCTGTCTAGAAATACCATCTATACTGTCAATGAACAAATGACCAAGTAAAATTCCAGTAATTATCAAAAACATTTCCAATTTGCTGCTGTATGTACCCCCCTTGTGAAGAAAACGGGGAGCAAATTCAATGTAATCAATTTAGGCAAACGGAGAAAGAGTGAGAGGAGAAAAAAAGAGGAAATCATTAAATTTTGTAATTAAATGGATACCTCCCATTTCTGAACCGTGTTGCTATGAATATGAATAACTTGATTTGGTTTCAATCAGGGCTTATTTGAAGCAGACATGGGTTAAGCCAGCCTCCTAACAGAGGAACGGTGACGTGGCTGGCACCTCCCCAAACCGTCACCCTGCTGGACTGATCTGGCCTCTGCTGCTCAGCTGCCCTCTGGCATGCTGCCCTGTTGGTCATCTGGGGTACAGACGCATGGCCTGGTGCAGAGCTGCACTGTGCAGAGCCGCACTGTGCAGAGCCGCACTGTGCAGAGCCGCACTGTGCAGAGCCTCACTGTGCAGAGCTGTCTGTATGTCTGTCTGTGTTACATCACACATGCACACACAGTTTGGTCACTCAACTATCTTAAGACTAGGAGTCAGGAGGAAACATTTTCAAACAATAATGGCAAAATTATGCAAACAGGACACATTGTACAGGTCGCATCGTACCCTCATTTCAACATGAAAAAGGCATCAGCAACGTTGTCACCTTAATGCTTAATGGATTTCATTTTGAGCTTGTCTTTGAACATCCCTTTATTCTGCTGGCTCTTTGCAGTTCATTGTACGGCACGCTTCCTTTAAAGCCGAGTAAATAATCATCCAGAGCAAAGAAAGTCAGCAGCTTACTTTGCATAATTTATAGGTTCTGTCTTCAGTAAATATGAAAGGCTCTGTAACAAGCACCCATTTCTGATGATTTACAAAAGCATAAGCCACATGGTGTATCCAAAATGATACATGTTACTTCGAAGAACATTACACTTGTCAAATATATGTTCATTAGAGTTCACTGTTTAGTTTTCTCTTAAACAATAAAACATGTATTGTATATTAGTATACAGCTGAAATGTATACATCTATCAAAGTACGTTCTCAATCTTGCAAACAGCGAGGGGGAAACACACTGCCTATCCATCAATCAATAAAGGAGTTTTATGGAGATGCAGCCATTACAAGATCAGAAACAGTGTGATGTTAGAATGTACAAGGCCTCCTTAATGGCCTGCCATCTCATGCTTTTAAAGATGGCTTTACAGCTTCACCCCAAATAGATGAAAACATACAGTTCAACTCTCACCTAGGTTCAAAGGTTTTTCTTTGTCAGTTAAACCATGCGAGAGCTGGACCCAGTACTGTTTCCTAGTGCTATGTGAAGTATGTTCCAGGAGTGCTTGCCAGAGGCCAAGCATGAGGTTCAACCGGAGGGTCACTTGCAGCTTAACATTCAGGATCAGTCCACTAATTACCAGAAAAACAATGGACATCTCTTTATGACTAAGACTCCAGACTTTTGGGAAGAACTTAATTTATGAAAAACTAAAGTCAACAAACAGAACTAACTTCTGATATATTTTCTGCGTCTGAAAAGACCAGCAGGATTACGAACCATGTTGTTTCTTCAAACCAAATTAATATCTTTTTGAATGTCTTTGTCATTGTGTTTCCTACATATAGATCACTTCTAGCTCTTCCAAGGCTTGGTCTACAGCATGCTTGCTCACGCATTTATATCAAGACATTTAAGACATTTAAGACATTCAAGACAACACATTTATATCACATCTATATATTTCAAGAATGAAAATATAAAACATCCTTACTCTGTTATTATGTGTAACCTAACCATTTTGTCACTACAAAATCTCCCATACTGTATGCATAGCATGGTAGGTATTGTGCTATTGTTGAGTGTAGGTCATTATATTACTTGCACCAATATGTGTAAAGTAGTTGGTTATCTGTTTTATAAAACGTTTGTATTTTGTGTGTCCAATACATTTTTCATTCAGGACAATAACATCGTTCCTATCTCATGAATCATTACAACCAACAGGAAAGGATGTAAAACGGGAGTAGAAAGTGAATGTGAAATAAATGGCCCTACCAGCCCTGGACAGACTTTACCTTTCTACTTCAGACGCTACATCTCTTCTTTCAACAGACATAAACTTGACCGATGCTCTTCTTCCTGCGTTTGCTTTGATATGTTTATTTGTGGAAGGCCATGTATGAATTGACAAAAATGTGCATTGTGTTGAATGTGAGTCATCTTAATACAATCATCAAAATGCCGGGAGGAGAGAGGTCATGACTCAGAACAATGTAAGGATGTAGAAGGGTCTCAGCTCCCATCACTCTCACATGCTTGTAAGATATCCTTGCCTCAAAACATTTAAAAGGCTATCTATCATTGTTGGTCCAAGATAAAGAAAGCCATAGACATATCGTGCAGGGAAACACAGTATGTTCCCTAGGTGGAGAGTGTCACCACGCCAACACTAGTTTTGACATCCAGAGAAATGAACTAGGCCTTCATAACCATTCAAGTGGAACCAGTTCACTGTAGGTCAACATTTGAGTCAAGCACAAGTTGTCGGCACTCCCGCCTCTGAAACTAAGATCAAATAAGCAGCTATGTTCTCATTAATATAAACATTTCTTCAATTACTCTCATATGGAGTCAATTTAAGTGGCAAGATGAATAGTAGGCAAAACTGTTAGGATACAATACCAGCCAGTTATGCTTCTTCTTAACAATGACCTTCTCACACGAATAGACTGTTACAGTGTCAAATGGCCACATGGCTGGCCAACCAGTGTCATTTCTATGCCTTTCCTCTGGTGGTTTGAATCACAAGGAGCTCATCTGTAAAACAGATGGGAATAGCTGGACTAAAGCATGCACTCACCACCATCTCCAACTGACTGAAACAGGTCTGTCTTTGTGCCTCAAAAAGTGGAAGCATTTCAAAGGCGATGTGTGAATGGAAACGGTATATTCTCAATGACAAGTTTTAGTTTTGGTCAGTGGTTTGTGGTTAAAGGAAAGCTCAAAATTATCTTCAATTCATACAGCAACTTTTCGAAGTGACATTGTCATGCACAGTTCAATATATTTGCATTTCTGGTGACACATCTGTAATGGGACCAGGATAACAAAGTGAATCAGCAATCAAAATAGCTTTTTCATAATCAATATGATTATGCTGAATTGGAAACGTTGACTTAGTTTAGTTTACTGTTTGTGATATAGCAGAAAAATATAGAAAAGTATTGAATCAAAAATCTAATAAACCTTTAGAAGAAATTCTACTTAGAGTGTCAAGTTATATTCCCATCAGACAGTTTTAGTAAGTACAATGTATATTCAAAACCACTTTGCACAGCTTCTTTCAAATGTCCTCAGAGCCTTCAAGATTTTATCTCAACGACAAAGACAACATAAAACACAGTAAGGAGTAGTTTTCCTACATGTCCCATTATGCTTTCTATTTCTCCAGGGAAAATACAATTCAGCATCTCTTGCAAAGGGTTTGGAACAATGGAGCCATCAGGTTTGTTTGTGTTGCTCCCCACCATAATGAGTCTTTGTTTAGCAATGCTAATCTCCACCGATGCCCTGCATGCCTATCCGGTCTCCCAGCTCCCATCAACTCCTTCATGTCTGGCAATCTATCACTCCCAGACACACGTCAACACATCCCAGACTCCACAGGCTCCCTGGCCAGCAGGACCCAGCTGTAACTAGCTTACACCAAATTCCAAGGGTTTTATCCTTGTGGATCCACCACATCAACTCTGCGTTAGTATAAAAATCACCATGCTCTGTAACTGCAATGCTGTATCACTGTTGAATGCAATCTATGTTTCTCTATGCTCATGAGATATTTCAGCCATTAACAAAGTTCAACAAATAGCTCCAGATGGTTCAACTCAATTAATAATTGCAGCTTGTAAAGCAGTAAATGGTGCTGGCTTGGTTTTGCAAAGGGACCCTCAAGGACTGGTGAAGACCAGTGATATGGCTGAGTTAAATAAAATGGTTCTGGATCACATATGAGTCACTTATTTCATATCCTGGAAAGACTTTCCATCTGCTATACTCTATTATGCTTAATACCACAACATCAGACAAAATCATCCACTAGCCTGTTTGGGACCCTACCAACACAGGTCATTCAGTTTTGAGCTATTGACCAGACAGGGCTTTGAAGTTGGCGTGTTTGAACGCAAGTTAACTTCCTGGCAATAAGAAACCTAGACTTCTTACTGAACCTGCATCATGGAGACATCCATCACCAGGCCATTCAGAGTTTGAGTCTGAATGAAAAGTGAATAAAAGCTAAATTGCTAACTCTAGGAAAGGCTTAAATTATTTGAAAGATGAATTCAAATGGACTTGGAATAAATAATGAAATGCTAAACAACATTTGGGAGCATTTAGTAAAATTGGATTGAGTTTTAGTGACTGCCATATGTGATTATTCTATGTAAATGAGTTCCGTAAATTATACCTGATGAGTGGATAGAATTCTGAATCAAACTAAAGGTAGTCAGGCAACTTGAGCCACGAAAATAGAATAATATTGACATGAACAATATCTTTCAGCAGTTTTATACTAGCATGGATCAGATACTGTACCCATATGTACACACTGTAAGACTATCTTACTGGAAAAGCTCCTCAGGCCATCTCTATTGAACAGAGACTCAGTACTATTAAATGCTACACACCCTACAAGCAAATGGTTCTTTGTTTCACATTCCTTAGATAACAGAAATGTTATTGTTAGACGTGAAAGATGATTATCTTGATTGTTTACAAAACTGATACTGTTCTGTTACTGCAATTACCCCAGGGATACCGGAAGACCACTGCATTCTCTCTGTGTAAAGTTGCTGCGAGATTCAAGAGCGCCTGTCCAACTGGTTTACCACTCATGTCCTAAGGAAACACAACTACCTACCAAGGGCTTACGTGATATTCATAGTAGACTAAGTTTCCAAAGGTCTCTGCTAGTTATGCACAGGGAGGACACAGGAGGTTGAATGGAAAGCAGTGGTCAGTGTATAACATAACACCAACTAACAAAGGGAGGAAGGTTAGGCTGGGTGAGGTGATGGAAAGCTACACTAAATCATCAATACTTTCCCTTCACAAGACTGTCTTCCTGTCCACTTTATCTAACTGTTCCCAAGTAGTTTTAGGTCAGATAAGTAAAAGGCACAATCCAGTAACAGTTGATCAGTTTGATCAACAATTCACAAGTGAGGGTCTCATGTGCTGTACAGAAGCTCAGTTTGCTTTTTTATAGAAGCAGGCAATCTCACATGGCCTGTTGTACCCTTGTGGGGAACAATAAGAGAAGCACTGCTGTCTTTCTTTGAATTCCGGCCTCCCTCTACAGAACCACATCATGTCTGACAGAAAAGAGCCCTTGGGCAACAGAAATATTTAAGGTATTGATACATTTCTTCCCTGAAATGCTGATATGGTAGGACACAATTGGCATGAGGCCCAAGTCCGGCATTTTAGCAGATGTAATATTAGTCTTGGCCACAGTTCAGTTGTTTATCCAGCCTGTGCTTTAGCAACACACAAGGTTTTATGTGTGTGATGCATCTAGTCCTTCCTGACCGCCGTGGACATTTGTTCAGGCGCTACCCTGTGGAATTGTTTCTATGTTGAGGGCTACAGGTCAGGTCTGGCGCTGGGAAGTGAGTGTGAGGAGACCCTCATAAGAGTTCAGTTTACCCTGGGACAGTGGAGCCATGGGGAGTAGAAAATTGCTTAGGGCTTAGGGTGCAGAACATAGTCCCCTTCGGCTCAAGCTCAATAACAGGGCCCTCTCATCCATCAGATAGAATAGTGTTTTCACACTCAGACAATGACTCCCAGTAAAAGCCTGGGGCTCCTGACAATCCCCCACTACAGTATATCAGCAGGCAGCAGCCCCCTAGACAGATAGAGCAGACCCAGGGCTACTTTGTTTGGGACCTGCTTCTACGTTGTAAATAAGAGGAAGAAAAGCATCTTAACTGCGCTGTGGCCCTCGAACTGAGCAGGACCTCGCTAGCCTCCTACGGTCAAGTCAATACCTGCAGTAATGCTGGTTATAGAGCTTGATGATTTGTGAGCATTGCTGAGCTGGCTTGACCTCATTTAGGGGATTGTTGTTTGACCTGTTGACCTAAAGAGCTTGACCCTGTCGAGGTTAATCCAGCACAGGTCATAAATGCAGACTGGAGTCTCTACCATAGCTCCTGGGATATTCTAAAGGAGTAAGCCATACGTATAGATCTTGAGCACCAGACATAATGCTATGGTTGCCAAGGATAACATACAGGGTGAGAGCTCAGAGATAGGGGTTTGAACTGCCTCTAAAAGCTCACAAAACTGTTGAAATATTGTGAGGTCATTACAATACCATCTGTGAGAGACAAATGACTGCTTTCACAACCTGTTAACTGGTGTGAACTGTTACATTTCTACAAGCAAATTATAAATCCTCATGCCAATAAATGACACGTATTCACATACACAAGTTTATATACTGTAATGTATACAAGGTAACAACGTTTGTATATAGTGTGATATTGCAGCTTTAGCGAATGTAGGATCAACAAAACAGGCAAATCCCCCAAACTACTTCAGTAATACTGTACAGTTATACTTCACCACTCAGGGATGTAAGGTAATGCAGTAAACTGGGAACAGACTGTGGCAGGGAACCAACTGCCTTTCCCACCCAGTGTGATGCATGAGAACAGGGGTCATACCGGCACATACACATGGTCTGCTGTCTGCCAACAACAACAACACAGCACTGGGAGAGCAGCAGCCTTCGTCTGAATGAGACGGCTCAGGACACCCGAGAGCACACGGTCCTCACATCTGTAATACTCTCACACTGACTTACTAATGTGGGGTGACAGTCGAGCCCCTACAAGTATTGTGCATTCAAAATAGATATGGCCAATTAGGAAAAAGTGTGGTTGATGTTTGTCTGACTGCTGCGATGGCAGAGCTACACACATGAGTGTGGCGTCTGGAGCCTCGTGACACGTTGGCAAGATCTTTAGCTGGAAGGGTAACTAACGCCCTGCACCAGACCCTCTACGCTCCTGGAGCAGCCCAGACCATGGCCTACTGGGGACTAGCAGCTGGACTGACACAGAGGCCTCCTGACTCTGGCAGGTGTCAGGGTTGAAAGGCCACAGGGACAGAGACTTCCTGACTCTGGCAGGTGTCAGGGTTGAAAGGCCACAAGGACAGTGACCTCCTGACTCTGACAGGTGTCAGGGTTGAAAGGCCACAGGGACAGAGACTTCCTGACTCTGGCAAGTGTCAGAGTTGAAAGGCTACAGGGATAGAGGCCATGACAGACATGGTGGATATAAATGAGCTGGCTTCAATTTAAGGAACTCTTAACCAGACACTGCTCTGGTTGTATTAACACTTTTGTGTCTAATTGGTAAACTTATTCTTAAAAATATTGTGGAGCCTATGTTAACAAACCGAATAGTAACAAATGGGGCAGCTTAGATTATTTGTAGACATGAGGGGTTTAAAAAGTGCCTGATGATGTTACTATTTCACAAGGGGTTCCATGATGAAAATGGCTAAAGAATGCAGAGAGATAGTTTGAACACACTGAATCAATTTAGCATCTTTCCATATGTCTTAAACTCTCTCACTCACTGACAGATAGTGTGGCACCAAGGGAAAACTGCAACAGCAGAGACAAAGACATCCATCCACAAATTCAATAAAGCGGTTCACAGTCAACTCTGGTGATGAATCCTAAAAAACTGCACATTCTTTTCTTCGTATTACATTATTGCATGTCTATATCCAAATGAAATCAAACCAATGCCATTAATATTGGACAAATGGTATGGAAACGCATCAGAATATTTAATTTGTAATGTGTGTTTCTATTTTTGTGTACTATTAACCCCCATATAATTTAGCAAGTTTAAGTTCAAGTTATGTTGTCTTAAAACCAGCCATGGAGTTCAACAAACAAAGAAAACTCTTTCTTGTATTTTCAAAAGTCTTGTATTTTATGTGCTTGAAATGGTGTTTTGTGACCCCAGACACAGGAGAAAGTGAAATGTACACCACCAGGGTACAGTGATTTTGATCCAGCAGTTATATAAAAGAGTTTACACAACGCAGAATCCGCAAAGACACACACACTATGATGAATTGATTTTATGTGTGCAACTGATTTCTAATACAGAGGCTATAAAGGTGCAGCAGATTACAGTTTTCTCTTCGCTGAAGCCACCAGAGCACATCTCTATATAAGAGCGAGTGTAAAATCATGGAGCAACCTGATTGTATGCATCACAGGAATGCACCCAATGAGTACTTAGTGCCCCATATGGTCTATAAGATTTATTGAAAGTCAACTCACAGTATTTGTGTCTGTTAATACTAATAAAGAGACCATGTATATATGTCTGTGTGTGTCTGAAGCGCTTGACCAGTGTATCTGTCAGAGAGCAGACTGTGACCAGTGTTTTGATTACAATAGATCCCAGGGGATGTGTGGAAGCCAAACTCTGTTTCCCACTCTGACCTCTGAGCCAGACTCCTGCTAATACAGAGTACTGGAGAAACTTGATTTAACCTGGCCAATCCAACACAATACTCGGTGTGTTGGCCAATACAACAATATACTATCCCAAGGCTGGTGATAGTGGTGTCCTGACTGGGGAAGAAAAAAACAAACAAACTAGATCACAAAATAAAATTGGGACAAAATGGCAGCTAAATTGAATACACAGAAATCATGCGTCCATCAAAACATCAAAGCCCAGTACAGCAACAAATCACTGCAACACAGCAGACATAAAAGTCTGTTCCTCCAGATGTTCCCATCAGTCATCACACAGCCACAGTAAGGTGCAGGGACTCGTCGAAATGCTACAATATTTTTTATGTTGGAGAAAACTCGAACTTGCAAATTGTTTTGCGATGCTATGCCAGGGTGATCCACCGTCAGCAGGGATAAACTCCAGCTCTGCTGCATATGTTATCAGAGGAGAGGAGAGGCCTACTCTGCCCTCGTATCTACAGAAGAAGTCAGGGAGAAGCAACCTGTCAAGGGCACTAAGTGTTTCTATCTACAGAAAGCAGCTGATCTTGAATTGGAGCCTCCTGGCATACTGCAAGATAAGTCATTCCATGGCTTATCCTCTGCGGCAACACAAAACTGGAAAAGTGTAATTTGGGGAAATGGTGCTGAAAATGTTCTACTTTATGTAGTCAGGGTATAATCATCTGATTGTAACAGCCCAAAGAGATGCATGTCTTATCATAAAGGATTAACGAGCAATGTAAATTGGCATTCCATTGCTTTATAATACGGTGTTTAACGACATTGTATTACATATAGCTACAGCTGTATTATTTCTGTACAGGTACAGAATTGATTAAAGTACATTCCACATGCCATAGTATGAATGCTAAATGAATGTAAAATGACAAAATGTTCACATTCAGAAAATACATTCATGATGATTAAATTCAGTGCAACAGCTGATATTTCAGCCATGTAACCAATAATGTGTCAAAAAGTTCCCCCTATGAAAATGTATTAAAAGTTCAAACTTTCCCTACAAAAGTGAAAATTCCTGTGCCTCAACACTATAAAACCTCAAAGTCTTCGAGGATTTATCAGATAGCACAGACTTTCCAGCCACCTCTGTGGTTGTGTTCTGCTGCAGATTGGCACCGGTGCAGGGCACTAAAGACCAGTGAGCCGTTGTATGTTTGGTGAATGGTGGTGTTGACTTATACAAGGCTGATGTGAGGGGATGTTCACAGCAGGAGGAGTGTTTGGCTCTGTGCCCCAGACAGACCCCTGTGTTGCACGTGCATACTTCTGTTCATATGTACAGGGAACAGAGAAAGAGCTTCATTGATATGCTACGCTAGTCATGATACGCATCCTGACTTTGCCTCGTATTTATAAGAACAAGGAGGAAAAGAAAATTGTGTGGCATTTACACTGCCACGTGAGTTGTGGGAATAAGTATGGGCCAACTGGGCGTAACTTTACACAAAGCTCTTGTAAACACAGAGAATCGCAGGGGTAAAAATTACGTTATTGTTGTCATTTTCAACTCCATGAGAATTGCTACAGATATGAAAAACAATCAGCGCAGGATTATGGCTATTGAAAGAACTACTATTATGGAAAAATGGGGCTTGAAATGTCTGTCAAAAAACAAGTTTTACAATACATAACTTTTCTACTTACCGCCTCCAGGCTTTGGAGGTAAAACAGGACTATTGTTCCTCACTTTCGCCTCCTTCTTCTCCCCATCCAAATCTTCTGTGTCCTCACTATTCAGGTTAAAGAGAGGCTGGGGCTGCTTTGTGGGATGCTGACCTCCATCTGGTTTCAGCCTCAGGGGAGGATGGCTGGTGGCGTTGAACTGCACCGTAGGGAGAGTGTGCTGCTCAAGCTGGGAGGATTTCGTGCTGGGCTCCGCTGTGGTTCTTTCATGGTAACTACCCGACTCCCTGCCATTCCACTCAGCGTGGCTGCTGGTTGTATGTCTCTCCTGTTTCCCAACACTGATATCATAATGCACATCCCTCCCCACAGGCCCACTGATGTTCTTCAATGTAACTACCCTCTCCTCTTCTTCCTTCTCCTCCTCCCCACCATGTTTCTGAGAGTTTATCTGGCTCTCAGAGCTACTTGGCCAGGTACTGGTGGTGAACTCTCTGGGTCGGGAAGTGGTCTGTTCCGTTGTCACCGTCACTGGTCGGTTTGTCACTCTCTCTCTGTCTCTGCCAGTCACCTGTGCTCTGTCTCTAACTGTAGTACCTTCATGAACACCGTAGCTCTCTTTCAGCTCCTGTTTGCCTGACTTGTCATAGCCCTGATGTGAGGAGGTCCTATGTGTCCAGTCTGGGTGTGACACAGAGATAACTCTGTTCGAGGTGGAAGATCGCGTGGGAACAGCCAAGTCCTTTGCGTAGGGATCTGGAGTGTATGTGGGGTCATAGTCATAATCCTCCTCCTCTCCTTCCTCCATGTGGCCTGGGGCTGGTTTGAAGAGAGGCAGCTTATCGTTGTGTGAAAGCCTGTAAGGTTTGGACAAGTGGTCCCCAGGACCTTGCTGACTGAATGTGTAGGGGTCATTGAGAAGCTTCTTGTGCATGTTCTCCTCAGTGGTTGCGGTTAACATGGGTTTCTGGACATTGCGTGGATCACAGTCTGGTACTGGGTAGCACATCAGTTTCCCTCCGTCAGTGGGACAGTGGCAAACCTGACAGGAGTCCATGTGGAAGGAGTGACCAGCCTCATACTTCTGTCCATTGTGGACACATCCTATACGCGCACACTCCGTACAGCCATCTGCAGGCTCAGACACCTCGATGCAGTTGGCAGGGATCTCGGGGCAGCTGATAAAGTGACAGCTTATTCTTCCTCCTCCTTCAGGACAGGAGCATTCAGTGCTTCCGTAATCAACGAAGTAGGAGTCTCCCTCGGGCACTTTTCCATTTTTGAAGCCAGCATTGACACAGTCATAGTATTGGTAACCCTCACACGTGCACCCTGTCTGGACACAAGTGGCACAACAGGCACCGCTCTCCAAGACCTCCTCCATACAGTTGTTGAGAACAGGGCAATCCACTCCAGTGCAGTCTCTCTGGCATAAACAGCCACTTAGACAGAGTGTGATCAGCGCACATTTCAACAGGGTCATGTCTGTAACGGTGAGGTGAACTTACTTTATCATACAACCATTAAACATTCAGATTTCAGTTCTCAGTATACTTGTAGTCCTTAAGGATGTTGCTGCTGTCTTCCCTCATGAATCACCGTCTCTCAGGACCTATGTTTTTAAGACAGTGAGAAAGAGAGAGAGATGGTAAAGCTTCAAATTTAAGAACAACTCAAGTCTGTCTGATCTACTGTCTCAGCCAACGTCCAGCTTCACAACTGAGCTCAGCCTTTCAAATTAATCCCCTTTTTACCACCGCAAGATTGTCCAGAGTCCTGACATTTTGATTGCATACTGTCATCCATGATTTACAATGGTCTCTAATATGCACAGTTCTAATAAATGAAATAAATGAAAATGTTGAGATTAAGATGAGGAAAGCACTCATCCATAACTGCTTTTTGATGTTGGTGGAAGTTTATGCAGTTGATTATGCTCTCAGAGAACTTGGAAGATTGGAAAGTAAATTGGACAGTCTACAAAACAGTTTTCTTAGACACATACTTGTATGATCTTGAACAAACCATTGCATGGATTTGTGTTTTAATTATTATTCTACAATACTCTAATACTATGCTATAATTACTATAATACCATTATACTGATGGCCAACTTATTCTGCTAAATCAGATTTTGATTGTGCTACCCCTAGAATCGGGAATAATACATTTTTGTTTATTTGCACAATGGAAGCTAAAATAGTCTCCTTTATTTTCAAAGGACTTTAATAGTCTTAATTTCTCAGAATTCCTGAATGAAACCCAATTAATCTCTCAGCAGATTTCCAGCTAATTTAATGCAGTAACTGTTTCTGATTTCCCATTATGAAGGCTAGTCGCGTCTTTTGCCCTGGGATATTTTAAACCGCCACAGTTGAAATTTCTATCTCAGATAGTTGTCAGGATTGGAAGTACAATATTAAAATGAGTTTTGCATCAAATATGGCATTGCATCTCACACCATGCATCCCGGGTCCAACATCAACACCAAGAATTTCCTGTTAGGAGCCTAGTACACGACTATTTGAAGCTCTGGCCAGATTGGCCTACATCCTATGACTGTATTCCATAGAGCTCATTAAGATTAATCTGTTCTGAACCAGAATGTTGAGAAAACACTGACTTGACTATGGTACTCACTAAGACTATTTTATAGCTACAAAAAACAACTCTGAATTCAAATGATCTGATTCATTCTAAAGACTAGCCATCAAGTTCTTCACTTTTTATTTATGCCTTCTAAAACTGATCACTTTAATGGCGCGCTGAGCAAGTCATTAAACTTGCAGGCTTTCCCTCTGGCAAAAGCAGTGAGGGATTCCTCTGCTCTCAGCTGATCTCTGATGACTCCCTAATGTCACTTAGTCTGCCAAGACGAGGGGACACATTCCTCCAACATTTCTTAATCTGGCAAAAGTCAGATTCGCAATCACATTGCGGTTTCATTGGCCCAGACATGACATGCATTAAAGATGCATGTAGGAAACCTATTTAAAACACATAAAGAAAATGCTTTACAAGAAAACAAATGGGGAGCAAATGGCATTTTGCTTCTCTGAACAAGTATCGCTGAGGGGAAAAGAAGTACTTGGCAATAACTGATGTACAGCTTTTTCAGTGTTTATTTCTATGCCACTTATCTATGAACAATAATGTACAACAACAAATAATAAATTGTCCCACTGCTCTGGCTTGTTGCTTTTGTTCAAGAATATCATAATTTCCATCAATCACGCAGATACACATATATTTCCCCGACTTTTAGGGGAGACTTTATTACGTAGAAGTGTATAGCCTATATCGATTAAACTGGTTCCTAAGGGGAAAGCATTCCTGCGTGTACGTTTTCGCAATCTGACTAGTTTTACAGAGCTACAGCTTCGAGAGTGAAACTTAAGCATTGCCGTAATTGACGATGCCATAAATGAATGCGTTACCTTAACTTTGATTTGTCATGGATTGAAGTGTGTCCGAAAAAAATCCCTCGCGAGTAGCTGCACAGTTGTCAGTCTGAACTCCTTGACCAATGTTCTGCAGTCGAAACCTTTGCAGCTTGCATACTTAGTCAAGTGGGAGGTACAAAACTTTCTGAGATCCAAACGCTCCATGGGACATCCCGTAGCAATACATTTCTTTAAGGTTGCTTTACACCTCTTTAAGAAAGGTATACAGTAGCATAGATCTTAATATTTCACGTGTATTTAGATAATATACCTTGTCAAATAACTGAAATATATGCTTAAATATTTGTTTGACACGCACACATGATCCAAATGGCTTTAAATAAATGTATTGTATGTGAAGTAAATTCCTTAAGATTAAACCAGATTGTTAACATTCTCCCTCAAGGTTCAAGTCCCTATGAGAGCTAGGGGATTCACACTGTGGAAAACTTCCCTGATGTCTGATACACCCTCTTTTAGGACCTTGCATGTACTTATTAAAAGCAAGGTCACAACCTTGGCCAAACAAAAGCCTTGTGCCTACGTAATTACTCAAACTGTCTGTATCCTGCATGTTAGCCAGCACGACCAAGACTCCAGCCCCTGTCAGCTTCACTTGAAACAACTCATACACTCACAGGCCTGTTTCTAATTGCCTTTTGATCCTTTTATCTGTTTGGATTTTCCATGATCCAGGGCTGAAGACCAACGCGAGTGAACTATGTTCCTCACAATCCCCCTCAAAGGTGAAAGACATTCAAACCTAGGTCTGCCAGGCCTCCCCATTACCACCGTAGTGCAGCTCCTCTGACAGACTTGAAATGATTAGCATGCCATGTAGTATGATTTCCAATTATAAAATACATGGATCACACACTTAATTCCATGGAATTACTTTTACAAACAATAATTACATTAGGAAAATTCTGTAGTCTATTTGACATTCAACATCAATTGAACGATTTCAACCATTGTTCCTATACACAGTGTGTTGATCAGCAGTATAGACACTTTCTCCTCTGTGGGTAGAACATTTCTCCATGAACTAAGGCAGTAAATGGCAACTGACCAAATTACTCTTACTTCTTCACAGTCTCATGTCTCAGTTTCCTGGTGCCGAAAACAGCACGCCCTCTCATTTGAAGTGCCATAAATTTGGCACTGAGCAGTGCCTAAGAAAGCCTGAAGTCAAAAGAATGGTCTGGGCAGTGTTCTCTGTGTGCAACATGCTGTCCTGGCATGTGTCTAAATGAAATCCCATGACTGGACAACTGACTTGATCAGCACTCCATTCTCCAGCCCAAATGAGCTCTGTCATCACCATCAGCTGTCAGGACACGTGTTGGTGGAGAAATGGTGGTACTGGGTGATTGTATGGGAGGTAGTCTGATCTCTGTCATGGATATACCACAGCAATGGGTTAAAGCAGCCTTCTACTAAGGCCTGAGGTGGGACAAGGAAGGGGGTAAAGGAAGTGGTAGTCCAGAGAAATACATGCACACACCCAGTGGATCTGTTAATCAAAAGTACTACAGCAACTGTAACTAATAGATAGCTGGATATACATGTATATCCTGGTGAACTATACACGTGAAATGTTAAGACCTATGCTACTGTATACTACATACTGTAGTATGACAGGCATTCAATATTGAATGCCAACATTCATAATGATCATGGTGTGAAGAGTCAACTTCCATCCCAGCACTTTGCGTGTGCATAGCATGGTCCCTTTCGCCCACTCTGTTACCCTAAAAGTGGTATAGCTCCCGTCGCGAGGGTGAGATTTGTGATATCCCAGTGTGATCTCCGGGGGAAGTTATCAAACACAGACAAGCCTTTCAAAGAACCCCAGGAAGACTGGCTCATCTGTGGGTTTATCAAGGAGCAACCAGCCTCGCTGGTGTCCCTACTTCGTTTCAGTTGCGGTAGGGCAGGCAGGGAGGATCTGTGATTGCTTATGGGGCACACCTGTGACCGGTGCCATGATTCTTCAAAAGGTAGCAAGCTGGCTGCCAGCAACATATTAGGAGCCTTTTGCTTCCATCAGACGTTGATGGCATAACACAAACTCTCTTTCATCTATCCTTGAAAAAAGGAGCAGCCTGAATGAGAAATTGTCGTCCAGTCAACCACACTGTGGTATATAAAAAGGCCACAGGAAGAGTCATGTCGTCTTTAAAATGTACATGCTGTCTTTGAATTGTGGACAAGAATGTCTTGCTCCTATATTGAGTATCTTAATGAAGGGGAATGTCATGTTTTCCAAGGTTTACAGCTGCAGAGTCCTTTCTAGCTAGGAGAAAGGTCTCCAACCCTGACAAGGCAAACTAAGCCCTGAGTTTGAAAACTCCTGGGAGTCGAAATAGTTAATAGTAGTAATAGTAATAGTAAAAATTATTTAGTGCCTTCTATTGTACCAAATGAGAAGTTACCAAAAACCTGTTCCCGAATAGATGTATGAAGTGATCTTAACAAAGGCTTTGGCAGACCTGGGCAACCCAATGTTGCTAGAGGGTTATCTGTAGGAAATGCAATACTGTGAATTTCAGAACAAAGTCAACTGAAGGGAAGGGAAGAGTGTGTATAACTGAGGTCTGGAATCTCCATTAGCATAGCACAGCAGGGCTGGTTCTCTTCACACCGTGTTAGGTAGGCATGTGGCTTTCTGAAGCCACGGTAACATTTTTTATAATACATTTATGTGTAGAAATGTTAAGTTTTAGCTGTACAACTTGATCCCATCAAGACATAAACTTTCTAATTCTCCCTACTTTTGTCATTGTCAGAGTACTGCAATTCTAATGTCAAGGATTGAAGTTGAAAATATGGACATGTATAAGAATTTAGGTGTCCTTATAATTGACCAAGATGGTCAGACGCGTGAGATAAGCAAAAAATGCATTCTCAGATGTGTCAAGACGTTAGACAAATAACATTTTCAACAAGAATGTCCATGGTGTTAACAAAACAAAATAAACTGCCAAATATTTCTATAAACCTTGTTGCACATAATCTTAGACCTTGGATATAAAGCCTTGAATCCAGAATTGTTGAGCAAGAAACCTGATTGTGCAGAATGAGCTTCTAAGATTCACAAAAGTGCTTTGCTGACTTAACCCGACACACAGTCAGGCACGCCATGAGGGGACAAGGTATTATTTTCTTGTGGCTTATTGAGCTTGCTAGTGTGTAGGCGTCAGCATGGGGAGCACCAATAAAGTGACCAGTCTGTTTGGCATCATGGTGTGTGTCACAAAACAGAGGGAATGGAAGGAAGGGTTTTGACATTTAGTCCTCAAACCACTCTAATCGTCAGCCACAAATAGGACAGCACACTGGAAGCTGAGGACATGCTTTTAAGCACTGGATATGTGGATGAAGCTGGACCCCCAAAATCTATCTATTGGTGACATCATGAGTTATGTTTGAGGGTGATAACTATGTATTGTCAGCCTTGTCATGCTTGAAGAGATGCTATTTGAAGATGACAGCATGTTTCTCCGACTCAACACTGTTTTACCGCAACTAATATCCTTCTTTTTATGACTGTCCAAATCAGTGTAATCTATTATGATATTCTGACAGATCATCTGAGGTGATGAATTTAGTGACACCATAAAGCCTCATTCATAAAGACTTGGGAAACAGCAGGCAAATTCACTTTGTCTTCTAACGATTACATTATCTGTCACATCATCTAGGCAAACACTAACTTTCCTTCCCTTCAGATCTCCATCCTGGCAGATCTGAAAGAGCTGAATGTTTGTCTCTTTTCTGAGGGATAGTTTCTTGAATACATCTATTTGCACCGCTCAGTTAATCAGTTCCTGATTTCATGAAATATTCATCTGCTACCTGCAGGCACTCAGCTGGGGTCTTTGTTTTCCAGAAGGGTGGCACGACACACAAGAGGGTTCCAAATGATGCAACTCTCCAAATTGGCTTCCTGTGTCTTTGTCATTTTGGACTGCAGATAGCAAGCCAGAAGCAAACCATGGCTGAATGTCATCACAACAGATGACTCTAAACTGGGAAATAAACAGCGATTTATTATAAATGCACACCTATTGTGAGACCTGCATTGGGAAGCAACTCTGGCTGTAGTGTACATAAGGCTTTGTGTGTGTAGACTGAATTCAGCGTAATTGGAGGGCCGTTCCACGCAACTTAACCATCACCAATTACACGGCCACTTTAATGTCTTTTCAGCATAACACTTTGGACTTGAGGTACAGTTGAAGAATGGAAAGAGCATGTCCATCTACACCATCATCAGCTCCAGTAGGTCCACATTGTTTTCCAGTGGATGACTCATCATAAGATAATCAAACCATGTCACAGTGTCAGTCGGTTTACTCTAGATGTCCTTGAATAAACCAGATTGTCAGAGGCCCAGTAAGAACAGACAGTGATGCTGTGAGAAGTGGGACAAAGGATCCCAGGCCAGATGGCCAGCAAATCCACAGGACCCAGCCACAGGCAGACTAGCTACAATAAAAACAACTACCTGGCTGGTTTAAGGGAGATCAACTTCCTTGACATGTGTGCTGTGTTCGAGCTCTAGATTATGCAGCAGGCTGTGCTTTTGCTGTGTGTCTTAATGTGGGTGGCCAGGGTCAGGCCACCGGGGGCTGGCCAATGCTGATGAAGGAGTGTTTTAGGCCAGTTAGAGACTTTCTTATCAGGTTTAGGATGATGCAAACTTCAAACCACTCCCTCAGGCCCTTCTCTCTCTCTCTCTCTCTCTCTCTCTCTCTCTCTCTCTATGGAGTTGTGACTCTCTCTGGGACTACAGGTGCCTCTGTCTGTCTTGTCAGCTAATCAGAATGCTGCTGTTTCCCACATGAAAACACCAGCAACCATCTGCACAGAAATGCTGATGTCCCCACACTCTCCTCATGTTAAGTGCTTTGCCTAGAAACAGCTTGATTGCCTGGGTTGGGAAACTGGCGTTTTTGATGAAAATTGCAGTAAATGCATTCAGAGGAAGTCTGTCAAGGCCTTTTCATTTCATGTGCACAGCCATACAGTAATGTCTGTTTTTCTCATACCATA
Organism: Plecoglossus altivelis; assembly: GCA_036571765.1. Taxonomy (NCBI): domain Eukaryota; kingdom Metazoa; phylum Chordata; class Actinopteri; order Osmeriformes; family Plecoglossidae; genus Plecoglossus; species Plecoglossus altivelis. The sequence goes on from BROE01000020.1 coordinate 10,671,302, forward strand.
TGTTAGATTTTATTCATGGAATTACAAACCCAACTACTGTAATCAATCTGACTGGTTTTACTTTCTGACGGTGAATAAAGCCCTTACATATGTTGGAGATCAGGATTGTGCTTGATGGGGAATCTAACTGGTCCCTCTACCTTCATTCTGTACCACAAGTACATAACACACAGCTACCAAGTTCTCTTTATATTCAAATGCCATTGGCAGACTCAGAGGACCACTTCACTATGATTTTAATCAGCAACATATTAATCAGCAAAACAGGTATAAATTACACTGGGATTTAAAATACATATTGGTTGTGGGTGAAGGAATATCTGCAGACTGGAGTATACCAGTTGGTCTTACTCATCCAGTCGCACTCTTAAATCCAACAAAATGATCCCTCCTATTGACGTACAAACTTAAAATTAGATCTCTCTTCAAATCAGCCTTATATTATAACAGAGGTGCGATCAATTTTAATGCTTGAAACAATGCTGTGCATCAGGCCATTTATATGCTTTGACACACCATAGCTCCAATTCATCTAGCCTCAGTTTAAGGTTTCTGTTTTGTCTTGCCAAGAATTCCTGCCTGTTATTAGAGAACATCTTCCAGACAGAGGGGGAGGTTGAAGGCAGCTGACCCATGCTTGGGCATAAGGGAGACTGTAGAGATAGCAGCAGCATCTGGATGTGTTTGGCTCATCTCTTGATGTTGCTAGAGCACCAAGGACAGAATTCACAAGCATATCCTCTACTCATGTTGCTGTGAAAGCACTCACATTCAATCATTGACATGTAAATCTTGAGATTTTGTATGAGAATGGACCAAGATTATCTTGTGATGTTATACTATTGTGTATTGTACTGTGTGTATTGTGTACATTGCACTTAATGTGTCATTATTTCAACTAGCATGGATACATGTATACACCCTTACTGTACAGTAGGAATTGACTCAAGAATGGACATCTAAATAGGGTACTTGTATCCACTGCAATAGTCATATGGTTTTCTACAGTCACAAACAGTCTAAAGTGTAAGAAATCCTGAGACCGGTCATGTGAAACATGCCTTGTAAATAAACATCTAACAAATCATTCTATGAAGACATTCTGTTTTCCTGCTTGTTTCTGCCCTGTCTGAATGTTGATGCTTGGTGTGGATGGTGGTTGTTTTAAAGGGGAGCTCAGACAGCTGTATCTGGGGTGAATGAAGACAAACCCATGCTCTCTGTTTGTATCCCAACGGTCGATCAAACAGGTCCTGGCATACGCCTTCTTTGTTGTCTAGACAGCAAGCTGCCAATATCCAAGAGGAAGCCTTTTCATGGGTCTGGGAATCAACATTGGGTCTTCAGTACTGTGGGATAACAGTACTGTTGGATTACAGTACTGTAGGACTTCAGTACTGTGGGACAACAGTATTGTGGGACTCCAATTATACTGTTTATGATCTCCAAAAGGTCTTTCTTCCTCCTTTCAATGAACGATAAAGAAAGTCAACAAAAAAACAATCTTATTTTGTTCTTACTTTAGAATAAGAATGGAAATACGTATTTTCTATGCATATACAATGCTGTCTTTGTGTTTGTGTCAACATGATGGATTGTTATTTTGGTTTCTCAGGGGCGGGTATATGCCTCAATGGTTGAAGAAGAAGTAATGTGCAATCTGTCAGATCCTCTGCGGCTCTGTACCTCTGTCTACACGTCTGTGGCTTTGTACCTCTGTCTACAGTTCCGGGGCTTTGTACCTCTGTCTACACCTCTGTGGCTTTGTACCTCTGTCTACAGTTCCGGGGCTTTGTACCTCTGTCTACACCTCTGTGACTCTGTACCTCTGTCTACACCTCTGTGGCTTTGTACCTCTGTCTACAGCTCTGTGACTCTGTACCTCTGTCTACACCTCTGTGGCTCTGTACCTGTCTACACCTCTATGACTCTGTTAGTCTGTCTACGGCTTTGTAGTTCTGTACCTCTATCTACAGCTATGTGTGTTGAACAACTAATATACTATACAGACATATGCTTCCAATAATAAGCAAGATTAATCAAAATGAAGAGTTTTAACTTATTAATTTGAATGTTGGGTGGGTTTACCGTTGATGCTTTTACTGGCCACCTGCTGGTTGGAGGGTAATATTACAACTACAATGAATAATTCATGGACATCTGTGACCAAACCGGACAACTAGAGAAGCAGCCAGTCAGCAACACTGGGTTCCTTGTGGGGCAATCAGACCATTGCTATACCAAAAGCCTTAAGGATCAACCCTGCCCAACATAACAAACTGCAATGTATTTAGTAACACGCTTTAATGGATCAAAATTGTAGGCCTTCTAAAATGTATTTTCACTTCTAGACAACCTCTTCATGGATGACATTTTGAAAGCATTTGACTGCACGAGAGCACAATATTACCATGGATTATTCAGAAGTAAATCATTGACAGCGATAGGTCAACAACTGTTGATTGACTGTTGCTGCTACTATTTGAATATTTGATTCTGCACATAAGAGATGTGTGCTGTATTAAAAGCAGCGATGCCATCTGCAAGAAGTAAGCTGCTGTTGTTGGGTGTTGTCAGGAGTTGGGATGTTTGGCAGGATAATAATATGATCTCATTGTCTTTGACTCATCGTGTAGGTCACTTTTGGACCGGAGTGTTCGAGTGAGCAAAGCCTCCTTTAATCAAGCTGCAGGACTCTATTTGAACCCAGACCCAGGAGAGGCCAGCAGGATCAAACAGGACCATGTATGTGTCAAGCACTCTTTGCAAGTGGCACTGTAATCAGAGAGAAACACATAGAAAGTAGAGACAAAGCCCAAACTCTCCAGGGTCTTGCACAATATGAAATAGTTTGGTAACCAAGTTCTTTTGTGTGTGAAGGTCAGTTTTGAGCAGCTGTTTCTCTGTGCATAAACAAAAGCAGCCATACATTTCAAAGAGTACCCCACTAAGGAAGGGAACTTTTGCAAACAGTGAAAGAGACAGTGGGCAAAAACACTTAATAGTCTTTTTGCAATGCAGGGGATCTGATTCATAATCCATCACATATTATGTCCTGGACCCGTTTTGTTCCAAGGCATACATTAAATGGAATTGGAGAAACAAAACAACTGAAGATAAATCTCCATTAGTCACTCCAGGAGAAGCCAGCAGGAGGTCTGTCTGACACACCATCAGTCTCACAGAGGAAATAATATTTGTCAGCACAAACACATGTTCTGAAAGAAGCAGACCTCCTATAAATCCTTTCAATTAGATGTTGAGAGCGCTAAGTGTTTACTTCTTGTTGAACACAGTAGTAAACACAGGTCTGAAACACTTCAACACCACGGCTGTCACTGTAGTGTCAGACGACTGAAGCTGCTCAACTTCTCTTTGTAAAACAGAAAGGATCCCTGATCTCTGCCTCACAGGACCTATACCTTTGGCTCCTGATGCTTCTACTTCTAAATCTGTTTGTGAGTAAGCGTTTGATTTGGATCACGCCAGGTATGCGTCAGCCCGCGAGCCTGACAGCCCGTGTGTCTCTGTCATTCTGCGGTAAATTCACAATGACAGGAATTTTAATAACAGCTCCTCCAGTCCAACTTCCAAGGCTTGTGACTTCCCGCGCAGCACAGGTGCCACTTACAGGAGGTAATGGGGCTGTCTGCTGGGACCTGATGTGGCTGGCTGTGGTCCCACTCAGATGAGTGAGTGATGGAGAGTCAGTTAGAATCTGGTCCAACATCACTCTGTGACTTTAATATTTGACTGGGAACGAAAAATGGCAAGAGTCTGAGAGAATGTCTGGCCAAAGTTGGGTCAACAGCTTCCTTAATGAGGCCATTTCAAGCAAAAATAAAGTGATTTTCCAAGGGTACAAAAAGTATTTTTGGCTTGTGTTCAAATACAGAAATGTTCCACACAAGTGGTCGTAGAGGTACTATATATATTATTGGAAAAGAGGATACTTTAACATTTACCCTTTTACAGTAATATGTATCCCTTTACATTGGGCAACATTGATACCATACAACAACAAACAAAATGCTAAATAATTGTACCCTCTTTTACTTCATATAACTGTATTGTGGATGTTTTAAGGATGTTATCACTGCTTTTAACATTCATCACACATGACCAATACCATTTATAGATCACTCATTTGAGTGACAATCTTGTAATAGATTGCCCACTCATCAATCAAAATCATCAGTCATTCAATTCTCAACAAACATCCACAGAAAAATTCTCATAATATGAAAGAAACTGAACCCAGACATCCTCTTGACAAGACATCCTATCTAGACATCCTATTGAGCTAAGTTCCCTTCATGGCTGCAGGCTGAGTTTAAGCACTTAAGCAAGCTCTAATGCCTTCGTCTGATCGCATTTCCATCTATATTACAGTGTCGCCATGGCATGTATTTGGGTCCTCTTACTCTGAGGCAGACGTAACAAGTACCTGAGGCCCCAAATGGTTTTCTTAATGATGTCAGGGCAGCAGAAGGTGGCCCAGGCATTTTATGAAGCCACGGCTATGTGGCGAAGGCAATGGTAGGTTTGAAAAGGGGGTCACATGATGAATCCCAAAATAAACATGTCAGATTGTGGCATGATAAAGGTGTTTTTTGAGAGTAAACCTTTTCAAAGTGAAAGCCATTAAAAACACATTAAAGGCATTACCTCAGGTTCTATAAAAAGAATCATTATTAAACACAGTGCTTCAAGTTAGCTGCCAGTAATGACGTTGGCATAAGAGTGGAACAGCATGGTGCTGTTTTAAAAGTGCCTTTCAATCCTTTGTAGTTTTCGATGTTTTGTAATGGACAGCTTGTAGGAAGTACAGGTGGTTAGATGTTTATCGCTGTCTCACAAAGACACCGCAATGAGAACACCATGACATCCAGTGGGCAGTGCTGCATTAAAACGCATCATTGCATTAGCACGCTCGGTCATAATATGACTCAACTATAGACAACGAAAAGTTGATTTGCCGGGATTTATTACATGTTATCATTTGCTTATAGGACAACAATGACATGATCCAAGTCTTAAAAAGACAATATGTTTTGGCACAGTTCTATGACATTTCCAAAATGCAATCGATGAACTCGGTAGATTGAGCTTTAGATATGTCCTCCGTATGAACCAACAATAGATGCTATTTTAGAGTTATAGTTAAATATATCGGGGATAAGACATTTTCCACCTCTATTTTCAAGCAGCACACTTCTTATAATAGTTTTAAATGAGCAATGACAATGAGCAAAGACATGTTTGTCTGATCAGTAATCCATCTAAAAATATCCAAGACCAAGTAAGTGTGCGTTTTATGTGGTTTTATGACCAGCAAACACAGTCTCTCTTCTCTGCCTTTCTTTGCACTGCTCATTAGTCTAGATTGACATTAATGTAGGACTACAAAATATCATATAGCTTGACAAATCCTTACAGGTATAACTGTTTACACTTCTTGTACCATAACAATGAAGCAATTTATATCAAAATGATCTCAGGAATGTCGTTTCATAACTTAGTTTATTGTGCATGTCATCATATGATTCTCAAACCATTATACCAGCATTACCACATTTGGTGAATGATTTCTTCTTGGGACCCTCAACATTAACATTTGTCTCCTTTGGAAAACCCTCGTGAGCACTTCTCACACTTAACTCAAGCACCTGGTACTCAGAGGGAAGATCAAAATGGGCCTGTGTTTTCTCTATTATTGAGACTGATTGCTGCAGTCCCTATGAGTGTGTGGAAGCAACAAAGCAAGAGTGAACATCTCTAATAGGTAAAACAACATGATCATATAAACTAATCCTGAATCTGTGCTTGTACCTTTGCCTTGCAAATCAAGGCATGTTTTTTGTCTAGTTAACATCTGAAAATGAACTTGTCTTGACAGAGTTGAAGAAACAAAAGAGGCGATCAGCCAGTATTACGTCAGAGCTCGACAGTGCATGGAGATTCCCAAGCTCTCCCTGTGAAGCATTCATTCTGGAAAGTAGTTCCAGGTGCTCAATTAATCAACCTGTGGATAAATCAGTCAAGCACCTATCATTTACATCACTCCAGGGACATCTGCTCCCAACCATGAGTGAACCTAAAGGACAGTAAAATCTAAATGTGAAGTTTGCATTAATGGTACAAAATTCACAGAATGGAGAAAAAACAGGCTTGTTCATCCCCATTTTTATCTCAAGATGAAAGAACCATTAGAATTGATCTTTTAAAAATATGTTATATTATTTTATATAAGTTCAGAATACATTTTTATTTAGTTCCATGTCCTTTTGGAGATGTATTAGTTTTATGCTATTAAATTGTCATATTAAAGAGGGACAGCTCATACGAAACACAAGTTGCAATCTTGCTAAGTGCAAAGGTATCTGTGTTTCATTAATCAAACACCATTGTCATTATAAACACAAAATCAGTGATCAAAGACATAAATATTAGTCATTCCTTATATTTCCACTCTCTTGTGTAATTAGCTCGCTTTTAGACTGACCTGAATCAGCAAAGAAAATAATGAACTAAAGAAAATTAACCAAGTATACTGATATAAATCTTGGGATAGACAGGATTACAATATGAAATCTTTCATTACTATTCTGGTCATCTGATTTTACTGGGTGAAAAGTAATTACTTTCTGGAATGTTGACTTACATTGAAATGAAACAAAAAAACTATTATTCTCTCCTTATGAAATATTTACTAACTGTCAATGTTGGGAAAAGTCTAGATATCTCTACAGAAGTCATTATTCCCTTTGAATCCCCTTGCCAACTTATGCAAAATTGAAATACCATCCACTAAAATTCCTTCTGTTGTTGTTCTGCAAAAGGCAATGAGTAAACCCCCTCATGCATATCCAACAAATCCCACTGTAGTGAAATATTAACAGGTTTAGTACCAACAATTACAACTAACTGTCCAAGCAGGATGTAGTAGACCAACACACTTCTCCCTTTGGATCGGCACATCAAATAAATCTATTACAATGAAACTACTGCAGTGTTAGATGTAAACCAGAATTCAGACAGATTCAGATGGCGTTCAGTTCTGACCCAGCAGACATGTGGGGAGAACTTAATGGTCCCATCCCCTCAGCCAGCCCAGTCACCTGGTCATCCCCTATGAGGCCCTGGCGCTGCAGGTTGAGTATGGAGTCAGCAATTATGCGGGCCGTCTTCTTCTGATATCCCCCTGACGTCACCATAAGAATGGGTATGCCCCGTCGCCGAGCTGCACTGAAAACTATCTCATCCCTTTTTACTATCCCCTGTAGAGAAGAGAAGAGAGAAGAGGAGTAGAGAGGGGAGGAGAGAGGAGAGGAGTAGAGAGGGGAGAAGAGAGGAGAGGAGTAGAGAGGGGAGGGGAGAAGAGAGCAATGATGGCAACCGGCTTGTCTAAATCTTGCAGGCCAGGTAATGTGAAGTTTAAATCTGTGTTGTATGTGTATGTCCCATAAAGAATTAGGCTGATCTTTCATTAATTCAAACGAGGAGCCAAAACAAAGATAAACATGGGAGGGAATAAAGATATTCTGTTCCTCTTGGAACTGGGTGGGATCTCATCTGTCATGAAATCAGTTGTGGGCTGGTTCCTATCCAAAAAATGGGAGTGCACATTTTTCACAGATGAATAGCTTCTGGTCATTGTGACATCAACCAGAAAATAAAAGACAATAATTTCACTACTGGAATCTATTTTGGATGTTTACTTGAAGTCAACTGTGGCTTTCAAAAGCATTGTTGACTTTTGTATCTAAACTTATACTGTTTACATTACTGTAACATCAACAATACAAGGCAATGACCAAAACTAAGCGATGCTTTCTCTTTCCCTCTGCAATGTCTGTGTCCCTATTAAAGTACCTGTGGAGAGATGGCCAGACCTCCGAGGGGATCCCCATCCAGGATATCTGTACCAGCATTGTAGATGATGATATCAGGCCGCACCTCATTGAGGGCTCCCTCACAGTGGAGCTCCACCTTTTGGAGGTACTCAGAGTCCTCGGTTCCCCAGTCCAGCTCCACCTTCCTCTTGATGGCCCCTGACAAGACATGGTTAGTCCTGTCATACCTTTTACCTTCCATGTTTACTCACAGTAATACTGTTGGATAATGGAATAAGCAACTGAATGTCACAAAAGTTTGTTGTGCTGGCTTATGCAATTCAGAAGGTGTCAAACAAAGTGGAGCTTTCTCTACAGGCTTGAAATGTAACTAAGCAACATAAAATTAAATCCTTGAACACATTTTAGATAAGCAAAGTGTCTATTCCCCCACTTAATTACTATATAAAGTACAGTTTATTAAACAAAATGCAGTACATAATTGGCATAAAAAAGAGAAGTTAATTGGCTTTTATCTCTTCAATTCCATAATTAAGAAAAGAATGGGTGGAAACAATTCATTTGACTATTTTAATTGATGATTATTAGCAGGTGTTTAACTGGCGTTTAAGACTTTCAATGACATATGAGGACTTGTGGGAAAGCAGTGTCCAGTAGTATTTTGTCTTTGAAGAAACATAAATTATTCTCTTCAAGCACACAAAACACAAAGCAGGGTGAGGTTCTAAGGGCTTTTTAATGAACAACCAGAATGTGCATGGTTTGACGTTAACTTGGAGCTATATAAAACTATCTCTTCTTGTTCAAACAGCACAGTAGCATGGAATTAAAACTATAAAATCTACAGTTAATTTTAATAACGCCACACAACCATGACAGTGAGTATTGTTCACGGTGAGATTAAGTCATTGGATGTGTTCTCTGTCATCTTCACTGAACTGACAGGCTAAGTGTGTTCTGCTTTTACTGTTAAATGGTCTCTAAGGTGACAGATATACCGCAATCTGTGAGCAGAGGTGCTGCAGTAGTGTGGATGGATCAACAGAGTTTAAAGATCAATTGAAGCATAATTAAAATGGCAGTCAGTGACATCTAGGGGCTGGAACTGGAGGAGACACGAACACACTTGTTCAGAGCAGCAGACTCATCTAATCTTACTATAAAGGCCGGTATTCTGTCTGTGTGCGTCTGTTTGTCAGCATCTACAGAGCTGGGCACTGTTTGAAGTAGACATTTTCCATGTGGACTGCTTGGACCCCCGGACGTACAGTCTTGCCTGCAATTTGTTTGGATGAAGGGTTTGCAACCAGAAATATGAATATATAAACAAGTTTACCACCATGGAGAGCTGCACCAAGCGATGGAAATATAGATCCACAAGAAATAAACATTACTGCACCTTGTTGGCCACCAATGGGCACTGCACTAGCATTTGCCACCAACAAAAGATACGGCCAACATGCATCACACTTGTGTGCACTACAAACAGGCATGGCATTCGTTTGATTAAAGTACAAAAGATGACTGGATTTAAATATGCATTTTGATACTACTCAAGTCAGATAAAAAGTTGTCTTTTGTAAGACAAGGTGCTATGTGTGCTTGTCCTGCACAAGCTCTACATAAACAGACAAGATGTTCTGGGTTGACTCACTCTTAGCATAGCCATCTCCAGGATAGATGTAGCGATTGTAGACGTCCATGATGAAAACTCGTCTGTCTTCCAGGAAGTCTCTCTCATGTCCGTTTCCCTGTAACACAGTGAGGAACATAAGAACATAAAGTTAGGAAGTGAGGGTAGGAATGCCATACATCTAGGGTGGGCACCCGTGTACCCATTGGGGTGCACATGGAAAAGGTGCATAAAAATCACACACCCAGCCTATCCATCATGTTACATTCCAGTGTTCACAGATTCCATTTGGAGAAATGGGTCTACCTCTGATGGCCTCCGAGAGTGAAGGGTAAAATGGAGCATACATATTCTTGGTATGTCCATGGGCATCGTGTTAAGAAACTCATACCAAAGTCTCAACGCCTCCATCCTTCTTTACTTCTACTCATCCATTTGTCATCCAAAGTGTCTGGGTGCCAGGCTCAGTATTAATGCCTTCGAGGCAGAAGAAATGGACCTGCTGATCCATTTGGTCCACGCCAGCCTGCCTCTGTCAGGGCTCTGGGAGATCCAGGGATGTGAAGCTCAGTGCAGACATTCACATCCTATACATCTGATGATCAGATGCATCCATAGACCTATAAATCACACTGCTGAAGGCCATACAGAACAGGACTGTACAACACAGAAGTACTTTGTACTAATTGTCCTCCACATGTGACAGACTCATCCATGAGGACTGACAACAGAAGACTTCCATCACAGCAATAAATCAATCATTGCATTACCTGACTGTCTCAGGGAGAGAGGGGTCATTTTCAGTCAAATGCACATAGTTCTTTGTTTGGACACAAATGCAAGCATGCTCCTTTGGAATATCAGAAAAAGAAATAAAGTAAGTATTGGTAAGGTATTTACTCTGTTTCATCAGACATGCTTGGATATCTGCCTGTGCATGTTAAGATCCATGAGTATACTATATGTCTTGAACACAGGGATGTTGGGTGAGATTCTACTGTCTTGATGGCCTTGTTTGTTAATCTTACTGGTTTGTCCAAGTTTTTCGAAGCAATTGGTTGTCTCAATAAATAGGAAACACAATTTAGCCATAATCTGAATTCACATGTGCAGAGGCAAGAGCACTCCAGAGTGTAATATGCTAGCACCTTAATTGGGATCCTCGCATACTCTCCACCCCCAACACGCTTCCTTTTCCTAAACTGTGCTGAGGGGGCATTTTAGGTCCATTTTTATGCCGTAAAGCAGATTTGGTCTTTTGTTTTCTGGACAGCCTTCATGAATTATTTACTCCATGAGTATTGATTGAATCCCTTGCATAAGTCAATAGTTAGAAACGATCATTAGGATCAAGCCAAGCTTCAAAATGAATAAAGCTGTACTTTGGAAATTTGCCATGAACCTTGGCAACCTTGAACCTTTCTCAATGTTAACAATCTTTGCAAGACTAATTGGTTGTGGATATGAGTCATCTTAAATACACCACAAGTTGGACAGAAATATGCTAATCAGGCCTCCTAAAATGTCAACAAAAATGCTGGGTTGGAAAATCGTTAATGAGAACAGACTATTTATATAGCAACAAGATGAAGACACAGTGGTCCTTGAGTTAGCATATTACTGATGACAATACTGAACTGACTGATCTCCACAGGGTCAGTTAGGACCTCTGAGATATTGTACTGACATTGAATACAGGGATGATTCCAAACTGGATTTTAGGACAGACCTCTCCCAATCCATAACTCTCTGACCACAGTCCGTCTGTGTGCTGTGAGTTGCTGGATCGCATCAGGGAATGATATGGCTGGCGTCTGGTTTGTGACTGCTAGTTACATACCCATGCTCTGTGTACTGATTGAATATTAAGTGGATTGGGCTGATCTTATCCTGTCCCCCCCATCCAACACACACAATGTGACTTTGCCAGAGTGGTGGAGCCGTACAATGACTGAAGCTTGGAGGTACAAACATTGACTTTCATCCTGCCCTACTAGGAAAAAAGTTACACTCTCTGAGACAAAGGTCAGTATGAGCCCAGCTTATCTTCCTAACAATTTTATTTAATAAAGTAGTCTGTAATATACAATCATGGTTGAGGTAGGGTATATTCAACATTTGATTACAATCACATTCACACTCTAAATTTCTCACAATCTAATTTACAGCTAAATGAAACTCAAATTAAACTAAAAAGTTAACTCAGAATAACATTTATCAGCTTTATTAGAAACTACAAACATCTAGGTAGACATTAGATTTTTGGTCCAAGGTTGCATACAGACAGTAATTTCTTTGATGAGCTCAGCCTTTTTAACAAAGCTGCTTTTCACTGCCTAGAAACTAAGTGTGAGAAAGGGAAGTCTTAGTTAGAGCCAGTTCTGTGTTCTCTCTCATGGATCAGCACACTAAAGCAGATGGTCTTATCATCTTTACTGAAGAATTAAGGACGTATTGACATTTGGATAAAAAATTACAATGGCTCACCTGATGAGCATCCAGGTCGATGATAGTGGCCATGGAAATACCCTCCACTCTCTCAAACAGAAACTGAGACATGAAAGACCAGAAAAAACATTCATAATGAAAAGTACCTGTCTTAATTGTAGGTCAATGTCATTTCAATACTGGATACGATTTATTGCAAATCATCAATCAATCTCTTGTAGCACATTTGACACATTCTACCATTTTAATACATCCTTGATGCATTTTCAACAACTAGACCTTGACAAAAAGAACCTGCCCCCCTGTCCCACTACCTTTATGGCTAGTGTGATGTCTGCGTAGGCACAGAAGCCCCCTCCCCTGTCACTGGAGCAGTGGTGGAAGCCTCCGCCTTCAACAGAAGCCAAAGCTTAGTGTCAGGGGCGTTAGACAGCTACTGCAACTCTCTGTGTATTGCACACTGAATTGGTCAAAACAAACACAATTTACTACTTTTCCTCATTTGAAAATAGGTTTCCTATAGAAGAACAGTAACTTTGTTCCTCTAAAGCTCTTTTTATGTCAATGAAACCGGCTCCACCATGTGTTGAATAATTGAATCATTTTGGAATTTGGCTGGTCCCTTCAACCAATAATGTGTCAACAGTACAACCGAGGGTCGTTTGAAAAAAGTCAGGGCAGAAACGAAAATAACCGAACGCAAAAGGCTTTGATGGAAGTTGCCCAATGTAGAGGTAAAACAATACATGGAAACAATACAATTTAGGAAGACACTCATCGTCTGCCATGGATTGTTACTAAAACTATGTGAGGGTTTAGCAATGACTGTCAGTGCATCTTTGTATGAGGGCTTGAGAACACTACAGCAATGCAGGCCAGGTCCAATTGGAGGGACAGGGGCAGGACTCTCTCAGGTATGATCTATAACCAAAAGATGTTGGAAAACTTCATCTAATGTGACACTTAGATTTGATGATCTGCAAATCCACCAATAATTGCGGAACGTTTTCCGCTGAAAAATGTATGGAAATCATCTATCTTCGTAATTAATATACTTCAGATCAAATAAATGATCTATTATTTCCCATAGACGCTTTGATCTCGGCCTTTAAGTCTAGCAGAATGGGTTTAACAATGTTGGGTAGACATAAAAATGTTTACTTTAATGTCTATACTTCCTTTCTGCCTAAATATACTATGCCTACACTCCATTCTGAGTAACACTAATTGTCTATGGAAGAGGAAATCTCTCACGATATTGCTCCTCCCAAGGTTTATAGCATTTCGTTTTTGTTCTTCCCTGTCTTACCTGAGGGTTATCGTTACAGAACTATGGGCATAGGATTTGATTTGTACAGAACACAACATTTTATAAATGGAGCACTGTAGTTTTGATGACTGCATTGTAGTCCCCAATCGAAAGGCATTTTTATGCACCCAATTCCTTCTATTACAACTAGGGATATTGACAGCATTGATTGCATGCTTGTTGTCTCAAAAAGGTGGTGACTAATAAAATGTGATGAGCCAGGTCCTTACTGGATAATCGCTTTCTGTGATCCGCCACTTGTCCATAGCTTCACTCTGGAAGGCAGAAGCTAATTTTCCTATATAAAAGAATCATGGCCCACCTGGAGTAACTGCATACAGTAGACTTGAGTAAAGTTAACATAATAGAAACCCTTGATCTATGAATATTAAATGACTGATCACTGGTCTTTATACAAATTGGGGTTTTGGAAAATTGCGTAGTGGAAGAAATTGCTGATTAGGAGACCTTGGAGGAGGAGAAAGGCTGGAGATCCGGGGGGGCAGGACACATTGTTCTCATGATTCGCTCCTCTTCCCGAAACACCCAGTGCTTGCGCCTCCTACTCCATGGCCAACTTTGCAAAATCTATTCAAAATGCAGCTGAAGTGGCAAGAAAAATATCAAATGCCTGGAGGCTGGAGCGATACTCATAAGAAGGTTGCATGACTAAAGAGCAGCAGCATGGTCACACCAAAAGTGACTTCTAGGTCTTTTGGGACAGAGTGATTACGAAGTGGCCTTTAAATTGGAGTCATTCATATGTATTCAGGTTAGAGCTACAGTCCCCTTTGCCCATTTGTGGTTAAGCTAATTTAGTAGTTGTGGAGCTGCATCTAGTAAGAGATAAGAGATTGGGGGGAACTTGATCATCATACCATTTTCAGCAGAAATAAAGAACCCACCAAAATGATCCTTTAAGCGTTATTCATCCATCTACAGTATACTCTTATTGTTCAGAAGTATGCACAAATCCATACATATTCTCTATGCTTTTAAATCACCACCAGGTCTCTATTAAAATTGTGTTTATCGATGCAAAACAGCGAAACAGATTTTCCTGATTCACCAACAGAGCTTTAAGTGGCTGAATAAGCAAGAGATGCAGAAAAATGTCGGGTAATGCAATTTCCTCTCCCAGCTGACACAAGTCAAAACACACAAAAACGGCCTTGGTGTTAAGCCAAAGACCTCCTGTTAATCACAACTATATTAACACATTTGACTATGATGGTTGTTGAAGACAAAGACAAAGCCAAGCCCAGAGTCAAAGTCAAAATCCCTTTTCTCCTGCCATTCTTCATACAGTCTCTGGAAAGTGACTGGTAACCCTCTTAGTTGATTTGTCCAAATAAAGTGCCACATTCAATTAAAAAAAGTAATCTGGCATTCATTTAAAAAGGAGAATGCCTTTATTACAAAGTTGGGTAGCATTAGATTTAATGTCATGGTGTAGTCAATGAACCGATAGAATATAGTGGAGATCCGAGTTCCCACATTAGAGGCTTCCCACTTGGGTGCACAAAGATTGATTGTCTAATTACAGGTCAGGTCCATCTCTGAAAGAATTAATGAAATTGAACTTACCTACGTTTATGGCCCATCCTCGGTCGATGGCCAGCTTTCCTGCCTGGGTAAAAGACAATATTTCTCTTCACTGCTTAGACACACTGACGTATACACTGCTTCAATATTCTTGCTCATGTTAGTCATGTCCTCCTATATAATTACAGGAATGTTTTAATGGGTTATAGAAGTATTTGTAGTGCAGTGTGTTGGTGATTAGTGGATGTGCTTGATGTCGTGACCTAATCTTAGGAGAGAGCAAAACACGTGAAAAGCAGCACGCATGTCTTCACATATGCATGCACAGGTGAAGCAGTTCCTCCTTAATGATTACATCAAGACCAACAATGATGAGTTGCATTTACACTTGAAACAACACTGGCTCCTCTCAAGACCACCGGCTTGGCTTTTACCACTCAGAATGTGGCTTAATCCGCTGACTGAGATCTCTGTGTGGCTCTGCATGAACAGCATGTTTTCTAATCACAGTTGATGCCAAGAAATCACGTTTTTGAGACATATTGCCTTGGAACTACTTGAAATGCTTCGAAGTAGCCCAGTCCTTAAGAAGAAATTATTCCTGATCATAAAAACTCAACAGTCTATTTTAAAACTGGCTTTCTGCAGAATCTTGTGGATGCAGAGGAACCATCTAGTGCTAAATCGCCATTCAAACCCCCAAAGACAAGTAACAGAATAAAGTATAAAAAACATACTTTTAGATGCTCAATAGCAGCTATTCATTTCACAGAGGGATGAAGCCTTTCTTTAGATTAAAAAAGCGAGCTGAGAAGTTCCTCCCAGTGGCACTCAGTTTACAGACACCCTGAAGGCTGCAGATGAGGGTTGAGAGGCCTGTGTGTAAAAGCCAATATGTCTCGCTGATGGAAAAGTAATAACACATATTAGCATGTATGCACGCACACTGGCTAGGTTGTGCCACTCAACCCTACCAAGGGAGAAAGACTCACACTTTAGTTAAAGGCACCAACCCCCTTTTTTAGAAACAGACTGTTTTTTTTTAAGGAAAGCTGAATTATACTTAAATCAAACTTTGCCTGAATCATAGACCTCAAGGATTAGCATGGCACTCGTGTTGTGTAATTCTACCGATTGGGAAGCAAATGAAATAAATGCTGTAATCGTATTTTTTTATCATGCATAAGGTATATCAAAAGATTAAGCTAACACTAATGGCTTCACATACGTACACTACATTTGATCCAAAGGTCCTCACTGCGTCTAGTTTGTTAAAGCTGACTCCATAACGACCTTCTTGCATAATTTGCCAGAAAGACACCTTTCACTTCTCCCTTCATGTTCTGCTGAATATGCCATAACCAGTGCTGCAAGAGCAGCCCCAATCATGGGTGTGTGATGCTGCAGCAAGAGAGAGAAAAACAGAGAAAGCTAATCTTCATCACCACTTGACAACATGAGCAGGCTTCGCGATTTTTTGGAACGCAGAACAACACTCGGATTTTGATCCAACGGGCCAACAAACCATAGTTTGGGAACAGAAAACATAATATCATTACAAAACATTATATTAATATAACATAGAATATAACATTACCAAGTAAAAGGAGCATAAACTCAGTAGAACTACAAAACTACTAATATCTCCGAAGCAGGAGGGTACAAAGTCATTTGTGCTCACAGAGTTATTTCAAATTAGTAATTTTCACTCTGTGATTTTGCTACCTGTACTGTTAAATCCCTGCAAGCTCCTTCATCCCAGATGTTCAGAACCATGAAAGCAGCTTGCTCTTCCCAAGGTTATGCTAGCTCCCTCAGGTGAGGGCCCAAAACCAAGCTTGGCACAATGTCCTTAAAACTCCTGGCATTTTCATCAAACATCAAGCAGAAGGAACTTTGCCAACATGGTAAAAGCTAATACTGTACAAAAAGGTAGCATTCAGAAGCTAAACTATTTCAAGAGATTATATGTGGAATAAAACAGTACTGAGTCGTATGACTTCAATACAAAATTCTAAAACAACTAGTCCTGGACAAGACAGGCACCTTAACATCATCTTGAGCCAATAGTCTCCAATGTGGGAGGTTAATCAGGGCAAAGCTTATTAAATCTAAATATTACCAAGGTCACAACCTCTTTAATAGTATGAGTTTGATAAAGTATTGCTGATGCATGACATAAAAAACGTTTTTCTATTCTAAGTTTTTTTTTAAAAAAGGTTAAAAGAGTGTTTGGCAACACTTCCAATAAATGCTTTCTATAATAAATAATAGATACAGGTACAAGGCCATACACGATACTTATGAGCCCACTTATGCTCTACTCAACATTCTGGAGTGAGTCATGAAGAGCTCAGGTCTCATCCCGAATACTGGATGACTCAAATAGCTTCTCTCAGAGAAACAACCCCTTTCACTAGAAGGCAACATTTTTTACATGAAAATGTTTCTAATACATTCTAAAGTGATTACTGATGGAAAGTGTTACTTTATCAATCTACCGTACATCTTTTTTTTTCAATGTTAGTCCTACCATGATCGTTCCTCCTGTCTGTGTCCGCAGTGGTCTCAGCACCTTCCTCTGCACCAGGAAATTAGGCAAGAACAGGAGTGGGGGGATTTCTGTGATGGTCGCCACTACCAGTGACCACTAAAATACAAATAAAATCCATGAATAGGAGAGAGTTCCCACCTTTACAAAATGAATGGCAGTCATACAGTAAATTACCACCAGCTGACACTAAAACATCATAGCGTACACTATGGGTTGTTATTATTATGATGGATATTGTACATCTGTTTTCAAATAGGATGACTTAGAACAAGTATTTTAGAAGGGTTCTGGCGGCAAAATCAGATTATCATGTCATGTAAATATGCAACAGAAAACATGCAATCAATGCAATCTTTCACAGCAGAACACAGGTGTCTCTCTCAGGTTCTCCAACATCTGTATGGTTCTGCATGCATTAAGAGAAGAAAGAAGAAACACATAGGTATTCTGTCTGTCTGATAGCCAGTGGCATCCCTACAGTACATCTGAGACAATAGTATGATAGAGTATATCACAACACACACTGTGCCAGAATTCCTCTTCACGTACTTATAAGCGACTAGAAAAGCTCAGCATGAATAACTGATTCCATTCAGCTTTCATTCTCCTGCATTTCAAGAATGATGCCTCTACCACTGTCTGCCCCATCTAGCCAAGCAACTTGATTGGGGTATTATTCATGGAGGCCGCTGAGAGAACTGAGAGATCTGCTCAACATACTGTGACCTGATTGATTTGGATGTGAATTAAGGCCCCCATGGGATAATTTGGTGCATTCTAATTGCATACTGACTCTGTCCAACACTGCTTGAATAACATTATGGTAAAGGCTTTGGGAAGCACAATGAAGCCATTTTAAAATCAAATAAAAACTTAAATGGATTTCAGGATTTACACATGAAGCATTAACCTTAACTCTTGCTCCCCGGACGATCCTTTAAAATAACAAAGCTGCAGGTCGATTCATCTGTTCATGATTCTTAAGATCTGTTTGTGGTTCTCCATTAGTGCCTTCCAGTGTGTAATGGAACAAGGACGAGTAGGGACTGAACATGTGGAAGAAGGAAAAGACTGATTGTTTCCCAATGCTATGGTCAGATATAGAAGAGCTACCGATGGTACCTTTAGTTTTCTCAGATATCGTTTGGTGTGAACTACAAGCAGGTCTTCATCAGTAGCTTCACGAGCCTCTACCAGGTTCCCATCAGTGATGAACCGCTCCTCTGACAGGAAAAAGCATGTCACATGTCACATAACACATTAAGAGTGTTGAAAAGTGCAAAAAGGACAGAACACTACGCTGACAACAAGTTCATTTAAAGTCTTGCCGTAGAAACATTCATGCCTTCAGCTAAAAGGCAGGACAGCATTATGTATAATACCTGCAGAGGCTCCCTGAGGAAGTTCAACACCCTCTAATTATCTCTGCTTCACTGCTCAGATTCTCCCCACGAGCCTTTCCCACACCTTGACTCGCTCCTTTCTATGAGGAGACTGGAGTCATCCATAAATTATACTATGCCCTGCTCAAGAGCACTTGACTTGTGGTCTGCCATGGTACATTTGTTATGCCCACCTTTCAAAAACTGAATGACTTTTCCCCACTTGCCAGCATCAAAGGGATGAAGTTTTTCAAGACCCATAAAGGTGATGTTGTAATCTGGAGAGTAAACTATGGGCATACACGTTGAAGGGACATCAATGTACAGCTCAGTACGATGAAGGCTGAAAAGCAAGTAGGAACATTTGAAATGATCACTGTTTGTGTAATTATTGGAATACAGATTGTAGGGATTTTTAGGACTTACAATGATGGCTGATTGTTAATTAAAAAATCATTTTAATTAAAGAGCAATAAAACCTTTTTCCAACCCCATTGATGCCATTAATAAACTTACCACTTTTCAGAAGCATTATCTTCTTTTTGAGACATTGTTCCATGTGGTCTACTATTATTTAAAAATAAAATGACCAGACCAGTTGCTCATTATCATTGGCATGTATGCTAAAGTATTTTTTATACATCTACACCGTGTGAATGGTGAAATAATTCCAGAAAAACAGACAGGCCTAAGTGATTACATTGGAATATGATTATGCGACTAAAGGTGGTACAAACTACATAACCCAGATGTCTTTCTCCAGTAGCACATGCGCATTAACATATCTGAAGACGTAATTCCGAAGGAAACAATTCCTGTATTTTTGTTTCGTTATCGGTATTTCACTCATATTACTACATTATGAAACATCAATAAGATTTTTCTGCAGCTGGGATTTAGTCGGTTTGGATACAATATACACTTTGTTAAAGCGATTAGTCAAACTCACCTGCTTGCCATAGTAATCTGTCCTACATCTATTGTGTAAAGAAAGGCTCATGTTTAGGATCTTCAGTGGTAAACTTGCAGGTGGTTAATGCGAGATAACACTTTGCATGCTGTCTTGGTAGTCTGAAAACCGGGAGGCGATTTTTCTTGACTACTTCCCTATCTACTAACACGACCGCACGCACGCTCAACTGCAATCGTGTTACGTTCGCCGCGTACTGGTTGTGTAGGCCAATTACATTATCATGAAGAGGATAAACATGGCTAAATATTACATAATAACGCTCGTGCATTCATAGTGTTTTTGGTAGCTACAATTTTCTACCTTTTGCAGAGAAACGATATGAAAGCAGTTTTAAACCCATTGCTTAATCCATGCAATAAAGAATTTGTGGGCACTCAAATTGACGAGCGCCACTCAATTTGACTGCTTCTAAATGCAATATAGAACCATCATGTACGATGGTAAACATCAGTAGGGCTACCTAAACAAATGTGCATAATAATATGACGGTGCAGCCCAATACTGTAATATGCTAATTGCAAAGCAGAGTGACGGCCGCGAAGAACTAACTTGAAAACTTTAATTATGTGAATGCTTCTAATCCTGCCTCTTGGCAGCTGCAAAGCTCCAAAGGCAATGTTTCTATAAATAGCTCACTGTATAGGGCTTGCGTAATGATGCTGCTGCTTTGTCTGTTAAAGCGGGATATCTTCTCATTGCGTGGTCAACAAATGACGAAGAACTCATTGAAAAATCCATCTTTCATTATTTGAGCGGATTGTTAATTGGAGGTTAAATTGATTTTTTCTTTGTTCAACACTCATTGCTCAAGACAATAGTCATGCAACACACCACTTGCTGGATGTTAGTACCAGAAATCCATGTATCTAAGAACGTCAAACAAGTATCTTAGTAGTACTAGTATTCGCACGAAGAAAACACCATATGGACACAACAGTGCTGTAGCTGTGGGCTGTTTTGCAGATGGTGCTAAAGCGACTTCAGAAACATTTGCAGGACATTTATGTATTTCTCCCAGATTTTCCAAACACGCCATTATCTTCCGTGTAACAGCCAGAAGGAGCAATTATCTCATGCAAATGCAAAGGGGGTTATTCCTTCGAAACTGATTCTTAGGATAATGTAGATATCGTATGTTTTTCCCTTTGTAAAGAAACATTGTGCTAAATCACAAGTGGACTGAGAGGTACTTAAAGCCCCAGGCAGTTTGACTGATTTATCTTGCGGCTGTAAATATTTTAGAATAATTGAATGTTTATGTTATCTTTACGTTAAAGGTATGAGTTAAAGATAAAGTTACTAAAAATGCTATTTTGTTAATAAATGCCAAAACAACCGTTTTTGTCCGTCTGGCTTACATGGTTCTCTGGTTGCTATTCACAGAGCTTGGGAGTGATGGAGAGAATGAAGGATCAAGCTGCAACAATAGCTCTCAGTTTTTATCTGTTATGTGTTTCACTTTGCCAGAGCCTGGCAGTAATCACTAGAAACTCTCTCTCTTTTGTCATCTCAGATCGGCCGCTCCCTCAGGCTGTCTCTCCACACTCTGGTTCCTGTCTGTACCAACCTCTGAGCTAGCCCTACATCACTCCAGCCATGAACAGCCCTTGGTGTAAACTACACATGCCTTTGTTTCAAATTGAAACTCCGTATTATAAAATACCTGATATCCATATAAATAGTTGCATTTTACTCAATGAGCATTCAGTATAATCCCTGTGACCATGACTTTGACTCCAGATCATCAATGTGAAGCTCTGCCTCAGCTGCTCTCCCACAAAACATTGTTTCTATATCGAGGAAAGTGAAAACAGGAAGATTTGGGAGACATGACCCCCGTCACTTAAAAGGGGTATTTCCACAATAGGTGTGAAGGGGAGAGTGTATGACAGAGCTTGGGGAGGGACCAGTGGACAAACTGCATGGCCGTCACAGACCTGTTACCACATACAGAATCCTTCTTATCCTGCCATTCAACTGACAGCTGGCCCCACTTCAACATAGCACTTACTGTCTTAGCAGCCTCCAGGAGTACATGACAGTAAAGGTGGCTAAGGGACTAATTCATAGACCTGAAATTAAAAATGCTTTTTAATAAAACCTGGATGGTCCAGGGCTCTCCTTCCAGAGCCACATCACAACACTGCATATGTACTTTGTTTTGATCCTTTTGACCTTATTTAGCTAAAACAAAGTTCATGTTGTCCTCCTTTTCTAAGTCAAGCCAACCCCAACATTTTGATTAGTTGTAATGTTTTTCCTGCCTGCTGGGACTGAGGGCTGTTGCTGGAGAGTGGTTGGTGTGTGATGTATGAGGCCTTCTGTTGGCTCGGATGTTTGCCCAGCAGGCAGAGGTATTGTATTGAAGAGCTAGAGCATAGGGCAAACATATTTTACGCGAGCAAAACAATTTCAGAGAGGACGTGTATATATATATACATATATATACTGTATATACACACAATCCTACCACATCTTTCCTGTTTTGTTCTGTGTGTGCCATCTCTGTTTTCTCAAACATAGAGGACAATGTCCCTTTCTTCCTGCGTTGACAATGTTCTCTACAATGCATTGCTCATGGGCAATTTGTCAGAGAATGCACTGAAGTAAATGATTGATCATGTTTACACATTGTGTGTGTATCTGTGGAATTGATGAGCTTACATTTGTGTTGCATGTTATGGGGGAATCTCAGACTTAGCCCAGACATCTGCCTGAGCAGGGAATGGCCCACCCAAATCACTTGGTTATATTCCCTCGAGACAATCTGACTTTAATAGACAGGTATTCAGTCATTGATGGTGATAGGTAGACAAGTGCTTGTGTCCTTGGTTTGAAGAAGTGCTTTTCACGTAAACAAGCCCTTCACTCTTAACCTCCCCACTCCTTCAAACATTTTACTAATTTGTTTATTTTGGCAGATATTCCTTCCAGAGATACAATTTACTTAAGGCTTATTTTGCATTTACTGTTGATAAGGGACCCAGTGTATTAATTAGGAAACTCTGAGGCTGTTCGTGTGATTGATGGTATATAGTTTGTTGGTGGGAGAGAAGCTCTTGGTGGTTAATGGATGTCATCAGTATTAAGATGCAAAGACAGAAGCAACTGAGAAACAGCTTTGCTGTTCACTCATCCACTTTTATCCCTGTCAGGGTTTCTGGTTAGACAAATATGCATCGTATGCTATATTGTCGGCCGTATATGTATATATATATTTACATATTCAATATTGAAAATCAAAGTCCTATCCTATTTTCAGTGGATATTGAAATGATTCTATTTTGATGGGAACGTTCCCTGGATCTAATGGCTATATCCCTAATCCTGAGACGTCTGTGTGGTGTCTGTGTTACTGAGCTCTCATATGTTCCTGTCTAGTTCAGGAAGCCTTTAACTTTTGATGTTATTTGTCAGTATACTCCAGTTCCTGCAGCAACTCACAGTTCACTGCTGAGGAGATGTGTAAGGCGTATCATGTCCAATTTGACATCTGTGGAGAGGCAGACTTCATTGTCACACCACAGCACATTTTGTCCAGGTCAACTTCACTTTTGGGGTATGGTCAATGTCAAGCTGTCTGTATTGCTTAACAACGTGCACAACTTGTTTGTAGGAGCCAAAACTGTTCTTATTTTACTTAGGATCCTACCTATTGGACCATAAAGTAGAAAAGCAAGTTTAGGGCAGACAGTCTGGACCTTAAAGGTGCATAACAAAGCCAATACTAACTACAAACATTTTGCTCTGGTCAGCCTATGCCAAGCCTAAGGGGCACATCCTACCGGTGTGCAGCAGTCTATTTCCCCTTAAAGGGGCAGTAGTGTCTGTCACACTAGCAATGAAACTGACACTGAGCATGTCGAGTTCTATAACTGTGCTCTCTTACTTGTGGAAGTGAGTGTAGAGGTGGTGATAATGCACCGAGAAGCAGATTTGTTTAGGGAATGACAGCTGACTATAAATTGGACAGCCAGTCACTTTTATAGTTTAAATACTGCATACATTATGTTACTGGTTCCAACAGAGTACTTTGATTCCCACGAGAGCTTTAGTTTCAAGCCACATTATATAATTTACATGAACTTTATGGATGTATACATGGCACTTCAAAACATGGTTTACTTATTGATCACATATTCAGTCACCAACACCATAAGAATACCTTATTCCCATCTCATTATAGTTTTATAAAAGCCCAGGCATTGTCAAAATCGTAACATGTTGCAGAGTACGCACCTTCCCGATTTAAGTGTCAATACAGGGTCATTTACAGGGTTGGTGATGCACTCTGTGCATAATCTATGGTAAGCAGAAGCAACCAAGTAATTGCTACTGAAAGCTGAGCCCACGTTGTCAGTTATTGCTTCTCTAGCCTTAATTGACTGTATTGCTTTGCTTTGTGAAGGCTCATCAGAGGGCTAATGTGCTGTTTGTGTGTGTGCAGGGAGGCTGCCAGCAGGAGGTTGTGGTGCAGTAAGGAGGCTCGACAGGACACCAACTGGCAACCACCAGCATACTGGGCCCCAAGCTGGGAAATGACTTCTCTTTCACACCCCAGTGGTCAATTGAACCACCCGAGACCCAGCAATTAGTCTGTGTCCACTTCAGCATCCTGTATATTGGAATGGCACAAGGTTATAGTGAATTTGAATTATTTTAATTCAACATGTGGTACATGTGTCAGCAGTGAAAATCCATTTGCTTATATTATGGGTCAACCTTGAAAGAGTGTTTGACCATCACAACATAACAGCAGCGAAAATTCAATCATCTTCTGTGATCAAACATGAAGATTGCTTTGGTTAATAATTTTTTTCTAAGTACTGTGTCTAATGAACCCATTTCACAGGCACACCTTATTTGTAAATGCATATTGGAGCAAGCATTATGTTGAATCACTTCCTTAATGTATTAAATTAGTGAGGACGGAGCACTATCTTGGGTGGATGTGACTCCAAATAAGATAACCCACATTGATTGCCATGTTACAATATATGTATTCTAACATCACATAAGATATTAGTTAATTCTAATGAAAGTCGCATAGAATGCTGGGTGCAATTTTAAAGGTGTATCCTAAATGTCCTCATTATGCCAGACCTATGTTTTGCTGCTGCAGATGATTTGGTGTCGTTTTAACCTAACTTGTAATGTTTCAAAATGACCTTTATCTCTATTGGGGACAACTAACTTATACAAGAATTCCCAAGAGAGTTTCTTGATTTTGTAGTGTTCCCTACTGGGCCACCGCAGACTGTATGCTAACCATGTGTTTCCCCAAGGGTCTGCTGCGGTTTGTTTCCTGGGTGTTTGCCTGGGAGCTGTTTAACTTACATGTGGGTTATCTGTTGTGTTCAATCATTCATATGAATCAGAAATATGTTAATTGTGAAGAATTTCCCGTGTAAGGAATTAGCTTTTGTCTTCGTACAATAATAAACATACGGTGTGAGAGCAAAAACACGCAGGCACAAGACTGCAAAAGCATTGTGATCTTCATCAAATCACTTGGGGAATAGATTCACTTTCTGAAGAACATCTCGTGGTGGAATTCCTCCAAGATCTGAGGTCAAACATTGCTAAACTGGGGTTGTATTTTGAAAAAGGTCAATTATATTTCTCAAGCATGAAGGAACAGTTTGTTTCTACCCAGCCACAGCACACTCCCTGTCTTCCACGAGCCTAGCCCAGTGTTACTCTCCCCTCCAGGAGCGATACTGCACATAGGACTGTCATATCAGCAGCATATCTTAGCCAACCCCTTTCACTGTAGCCTGACAAGGTCTCTTGGAAAAAAACATCTTGACAATGGGATTAATTATCTTTGCTTTCAGGAATCAAATTGAGCTTTCTAGAAAATCGAGGTGGTGTTTTCTGCAATTGCTGCCACTGAGGGGAATAAGCAGGATCTAATTTATTGTGCAAGTTATCTTCAGATTGTAGAGTGATGTTATGTGATTTAAAAGCTCTGTTGTTTTGTATAAAAGCAGAATCTTCCCCATATTACAACTGAATTACTAATACTTCTAGTACTGCTGGAGTTCAATTTCTCATTTGAGTGCAGACCGACATTCTGAGCCGTTTAGCTTTCAACAGCAGTGTGTTTGTTTTACATATGTGTCATCAATCACATTTCCTGTGCAGTCTACCATAAATGTTTCCACCTATCCATAACTCGCCCATGCATAGCCATCCCATTCAAAAGTCATTATGCATCGTGCTACAACCTTGAACCTAATTACTATTGCAGGTTAAAGCTAGGCTAATGGAGGCTCCATTGGGATGTTGTCACCTTTACAGGTTAATACCAGAGGGATGTATTTGAATGAAAGTAGAAGGGCTATTACTATGTCGCTAGTCTCTTGGGGATCCATCTCAAAGGATTACCACCACCTTCCTTTTCCTAAAAAGTCACTGAAAAGAAGGTTCTGTAGGTACATTTTGCATCAAAGTTTTACAAATGGCTCACACAACCCATCTCTAATCCAGCTCATCTGCTGCAGGTGTTGCACTATGAAGGGTTCACGTCCTTGTAAATGAACATTCTTTTATTACATTTGTCATCATGGCAAATACTGGATACACTGGTACAAAGCAATGAAACCATTAAATTAAAACCATTTCAATTTTAAGCATATGATGACTACAGAAGGGAATCCATTGCAATTATATTATATTTTTAATTGAATGTATTGACTTATATTCATATTCATCTTTTAAACTATAGATCTTTTGATCATTTTTGTTGTGTCATCAGCATGTAGTAGTTATACCAAGGCAGGTAATCCATCTTCACCTACAGTACCAACACAGCTGTGTGTCACTAGTGCTGTGATAAGGGGCTTTGCTTACTGCATTACCATTTTACCCTCCTCTGCATATCCTGCTGACCAGTGGATCCCAATCAGAGGTCTGCTGATGAATATTCTATACTTCGTAACTACTCCGCAAAGTACAGCTGGTCTATCTGGACCAAAAATACATGCACCCATTTTTACTTGTTATTTGAATGGTCTGTGCATAGAATTTTCGGTGTCCTGGCAAACTGCCCTCGGGTGTTTGCATGCCTCACATATAGCTAAAAAGACACTTAATCTTTGGAATATTCATACTTGTAGTCTATGTGTGCATTATTATCCCTTTTGGTAATACAACAGTGGCATATTTACTTTAGCTTCCAGCAAGTGTGAATAAAGACCATAATACCAGAACAGAGAATCCAAGATAGTATTTAGTGTGGAAATTCATGAGACACTGATAATGATCAGCCTGATTCTGGTTTAATACACTTTGCTGTTTTTATCTTTGCATGTTGCAGAACCTGAGTCCACGTCCTCCCCATTTCCATCATATAATCCAGAGCACACCAGATATAGATCAACAGAATGGAAGCTTCCATTTCTGCCTCATGCAAGGACGAGGTTCTGAGAACACAACATTGAGGTCTATGGAACAGCCCGACCAGAGAGACTAGATGGTGGAGGGGGTAGAAGTATAGAGGGTTCCAGATTCCTGACTTGCCCTGCATCAGCAGACAGACCAGGATCATAGTCCAGAACAGTAATTGGCTTCCCTAGTCTTGGGCTCAGTCACACACTGAAAGTCATCCTCTTGGCTGAAAAGTGTGACCACTGGAGCAACACCCTGGGACAACATGACAGGGGCAGCTTGTGTTATTCATTAGGCTCTGCATGTTGTGGCTGTTCACTTCTATTAGCTTCAAGCCGTGTGTTCCACCATCAAAGCATGGTTAATGGAGCAGGCTGGTGAGTGTCTATATCTGCAGTACATCTGGAAGATAATTAAGGTCTATTGAATATCCTGTAAACCAACACCCTTTTACCCAATTTGATATGACAAGTAGCATTCCATTTAAAAGTGTGCTTCGAAGACATATTGTGAGACTGGGACATTATTTTAACTTATTCCTATCATCTATTGAGTCACAGGATAGGAAATTCATGAGCCTAACAATGATTGTTAAAGATCAAATCAAATTAACTATCACCAAATTAAAAGTTTAACTGAGAGTTTCTGTTTTACAATTTTCTAACCGATGAAAGTTACAATAAACCCCCATTTATAGAAGCAATCAGTGTGACTAAAGTTTTCTTTCTTACGAGGAGAGGCAATCTTTCCTTCCCCAAATCATGGTGATAATAATCTCTGTAAAGATGGATTGTGTATTTTCTTTGGCTAACTCATTTGACTGACCTTATAGAAGTCAAATGACGGAATAAGAGAATGGTTGTATAACAAACAACATCATGAAGCTGCATATCTACAATGAAGAATCAATCCAGGGACAGCATCTTGATGCCACTGGAGGAAACATAGGCCTTTTCTTTTTCTTTGATTCCTGACCCCTGATGTATACATGGCTGTATCTTGCTGCATTACACTGGCCCTTGCCTCTCTCTGCCTCTATGGGTCAGTTCCTGTGTATGCTGTGGTTCTTTCACACATTGTCTGTCAGCTCAGGGACACAGCTGATTTATGGCCATGATGGCAGGAGTTTTATTCTTCCTCAGCTTTGAGAGATAGCAGGCAGCCACATATTGACAGTGGTGGTATGTTGGTGAGACAGTAATGCACATTAAATAGCAGAGCCCTACACCAAAGTCATCCTGTTTGAGCTCGAAGGTGTCAACAGGCTATATGTCTATGAATAACAACTTGTGCCAGAAGTCTACATAATGAGACTGCATGAAGGAAGGTTGAACAGTGCTCAATCATTGTGTTCCTCTAAATCAGATTCATAAAGCTAGAAGCCTAGGAGAAACCCCAGTATGGCATTGTTGATGATAACAGCAGCCTGTTTCATTTATTCACTGAATCAATCCTTCTGTAATGAAAGTATTGAACGCACACAATTTGGTGGTAAATCAAATCTAAAAGGGCAATGTTTATAACCTTTGCATCACTAGATAAAGTGGTTTTGAAATTAAATTTTCCATGCTTTTCACAACCATCCCAATTTTAAATATGTCCTCCTGTGATTCCTTTTCAGATGTTTTTACTCACGAATGTTATATTACTTTCAACTGTTTGTATCTTAGGTGTCTTTCCACTCATCTATATCAGAGTTACTATCTTTTTTATCAGAGATGTGCTTGATTTGAAGATAGACTTGTCCCACTAAACAAAGTTGTCCATTTACATAATATGAAGCCACTGATATAAAGATGATCATCCAAAATATCCTATGAATTCTCTGTCAACAAATCTCTTGAAGAATCCAGACTGGTTTGGTGATTTGATGCAGGTTAGTGCTCTGGTCTATCATTTCTTCAGCTGCAACAGTGTCAAGCATTCTACTAACAATAAAGCCAGGTGCTGAGTTCTGCCTGAACTGGAGGGCAGACTAGCCTTAACAAGGCAGAGCTTCAACATGAAAGGGCAAGGCAGCTTGTCTTTCTTTAAAACCCTAATACAGCAGGAGCATTCGCACAAAATCCATCAGCTTGTACAATACATTTCTTCTTCATTCAACCTGTGGTGCGTCACTACTAAAGAGCTTGTCTGACACATCGATCACACCTTTATGTCTAAAAGCTACCATGTCAGTGAACAATGGTCAAATACTGGTTGCTGCACAAATAAAGATGTACTACTGCTATCTGTTATCGATTCATCGAAAATGTTTGTTTGGAACCAAACGCTATAACATGCTGGCTCGGACACCACCTGATGTACCTGTACAAACGAGCTGCTGTAGTTCATTTGAAGCGTAGCATTTGAGAATAGCTTTGCATTCACATTGTGTAAAACTCCGGAAGCTTCTTTTCCTGGGTTGTTTTTTGAGGAGTGCATGCAGGCCGTAGGGGCTTTTTGGCACCTGTCTTGTTCTGATGACAAGCCCACCACAGATGCTAATAGTGCTGGCCTGCATTCATTGCCATTTTGCCAGCCGGGGAACTGGCTGAGGTAAGACACTTGACAGTGTTGCCTGAACACTAAAAGATTAGGCAGGAATTAATTCTACATAAAATGCTACATAACTTACTGGGGTTTTGTCTAATAATATAATGGTTTGGAACAATGTAAATGTCTGCCATGACTATCAGGTATATCGCAGGTATTGTAGGTATGCTTCAAAGTTTGAGAGGACATCTGTGGATGCAGGAAGTAGGCTGCTTTAAAGGCAAAAGCCCAACACTGAAGCTGTCACATGCATCTTTGATCATGTCCCAGTACAATTCCAAGGCAATGCCTGTCAGTGAGTAGCAGTCAGAAGGGATCCAACTGTCAGAGTACAATGCTCTCTGGTGAAGACACCAAGGTTTTCCAAAATGCTTTGTCAGCCACACAAAGGAAGGGACAACACATTTCCATTTGGTTTCAATATGCACTGCATTTATTCTACCTCTTGCACTTCTTGTGTATCTGGATATGACCAATACATGTTGGACAATCAATACTCCAATATTCAAGACCTGACTGAGAGAATGTTCTTATCCGGTTTCCAATCCTGATTGTGGCAATTACACTAATGTGCATTGATAGTCAAGGAAAATGGCATCCTACTTTTCATAACAATAGGTCTCCCTAACACTGAGTCCAAGAAGGTGAGCGCAGTAATAATGTTTCTTAAGCTAAAAAGGGGGAATATTCTGGCTGCCGTCGAAAATAGCGGCAGGATTTTTGTACAGCTAAAATGGGAGAATTTAAATTGTCGTTTACAATCAAAAGAGCAAGCCTACCTATAGATCCAGTCAAAGATGACGAAGCTGCCATGCCACTTGGCCCGGTTACATTAAAAGCCAGTTTACTCCTCAAAGGCATAATGATTGCAAGCCTCTGTCTACCAGCTCAACGAAATACACCACAGACACCTCACACAGATTCCCATCTAACATAAAAATGAAAGATTCCCTGGCAGTGATTAACTTGATTAGCAGATCCACACTGCTTGGTTGAAATATAGCTCAATTATTTGTAAATTCAATGTTCAGCATATTTGACATTTATGCATTGATGCGAGACTGGGCGACTGCAGGAGGAGTGAAGGGGAATGGAGGCGCTTGTGATGAGCATGAAAACGAGACAGTAGGCAGAGTCACACAGTCAGAGAGGGCAACACAGCCTGAGGCTCCTGTCTGCTCACAGCCAAACTAAGGAGGCTTCTCCACCAAAAGAAGATTTTGAGCATAAAGAGGTGATCTGCACCACCACATGGTGTAGCTTCTGATATTGAAATTGTGTACAGATTCTTGGGAAACATATCCCAGGGTTTAAAATGGTATCATCAGAGCTTCATTTTGTATCGCAAGGAGCGACATATTACAGACAGAAGAAACCCAACCACTTCCCACTGAAAACATGACGCACCATTTGCAGAGGACTACAAAGAATATTGTGCCTGACATTGTTCAGCACAGACTATCCCTATTAAGTTTACCAATTAACAAGACTTGCGACGTGTGAGAGTTTGATCAGATTTTTAAGTAATAAACAGCATGGGTTTGATTATACAATGGGAATACATGGGACAAGGCTATCTCATTGTCAAGACAGGAGGGGTACATAATGGGTTGAGAGATTGCATCTCGTACCCATGGTTACTGTAGCGACCTTTGGCCCAATGGTCCCTTATGCATTTCCATTCTGAGATGCTTCAGAGAGGTTTTTCTCTTTATATAATGAATACACTAGCTACATTTTCAGTAGACCCTACATAGGGGTCTACTTGCTGGCAACAACCACTGTCACAGTCCATATATGCAGACCACTGACCTGTAGAAGTGTGCAATGAAAACCCATATACTGTTATGTCATAACAGATCTATCTGTCACTTAATGGATATAAGACGGTTCCATTTAATATGCCCATAACATTAAGAATAGCACAGGTCTAAAAATATAAATCACTGAGAGAACAAGAAAAAAATCCCCTTCGACTACATACCTCCCTCTTATCTTGCTTTGGCTTTGATGATTTTGATATGTGGATGATCACAGAAGCTCAAGTGTGAATTACGCCCATTATCGTGTCCCACTTTATTGGAAATATGGTGCAATATTTTACTGTCTGGCAAGCATAAGGATAAAGATAAGGATGTTGTTTATAACTCAAGTCAATTAAGTGATGGAATTGGGAGTGTAATTGTTAACTCTTTGCTCCTTCCTAAATGATCTTTTGAACACCCTGAAGATATAGCATATAGCATATAAGTGTGCACCTGCCTTAAGGTAAAGTGTCATATACACATGATATGCAACTGGCATAATACACTGGGGAGGTTAAATGTATATCCCCATGACTGCCCTCGACAAAGCATTTGAAATTTGCCCTGTTAACGTTGATTTGAATGTTTACCACAATTAACCACTAGAGGGCAATCCCTCTAAACGAACAGAATATTCGATGGTCAGTAGCCTACGTCCTATGAACTACTGTCCTCTCTATATTTTTAAAGATTGTTGTGAAAATTGATGGAAATTATTGTAAGAGTGTAACCATACTTTGGTCCCAGTGGCTAAACATTGTTGAGGTAAGCAAGTGTGTCTTAAAAGCATGCATCTGATATCAAACAATCGATTCCAATCACTCCCACTTTGCCATGTTGTCAATTTGAGCTCCAGTCTTTACTTTTGAATCAGTCTTTACTGATTCATTGACTAAATGATTGATTCCTTACACAGTAAACAATATGACAGGGATCTACTACTGTGAAACACAGCAAACATGCCACTACATTTGCTACAATAATGGGCAGCATGTTTTACATTATATTCTTAGTTATGACATTTACATCTATAGTAGTGAAGATAAAAACGGTTTATAACCAACTTGGAAGGCTTAAAACTGTAGTTTACGGAGCTTACTGACCCCAACTAGAAAGCTTTGGTAAAGGGAAGGCCACTTTGCCCTACCTGTTGAATATCTTACTGGTCTGCTTCTCGGTGTTGTGCCAAAAAATTACTTTCTACCAATTGACCTCTAGTTTCGAAGAATAGACTTCACAAAGATTTTAAACTTACCAAAAGCAAACGTCATTGTGTTGCCTAATGACGTAGGCCTACATGTAATGCTTTAATCGCGCTATAAACGGCAAAAATGTATTTTGGCTTAGTTGTGATGATGACATTACAAGAACTATTTACGTTTCACTCATATTTTCTTTGCTACGGACTTTAAGTGATGTGCATTTGCATGTTCTAACTGTGCCAGGTGAAAGCAGAGTAGACGTAGGCAAAACTGACCAGGCAATCGAATCTTCGGTTGGGAATCAGTTTCAGTGAGAAAGTCACTTTTTGACACGGTATTGGAACGGAAATCAAAGAGAAACATTGGAGTCACTTAAAGACCATAAGCACAAGTATAATTTAAGTTGTTATAGAAAACGTTGTTAAACTGAACGTAGCCTACAATAAAGGGTTAAATGGTTTTCCACGCTCTGAGTGGTTGACGGGGGTTAGTTATTGTGGTGCAGAGGCTGTGGACGGCGCTCTGCAGCGGACATAGCCCTAACCAACTTATTCATCCAATCAGCACCTAACATAAACAATGGCGGAGCAAAGGAAGTGTACGGAATTGGAATTTGACAGCGCATTAAAACTGTACGAGTGAAAGCTGCGTGGATTGCCCATGGACGGGCAACAGAGATACGAGATGGAAAACCCGGCTGAAAACCCGAGCAAGGCGGCGGAATATCTAAAGGAGCTCAATAAAATTATCGAGACTCAACAGGAGTTACTGGAAAAACAAAAGTGTCGAATTGAAGAGCTTGAACTACAAGTCACAGATCTTTGCAAAGAAAATGCATGTCTGAAGGACCAACATCAGAGGCACTTGGTCACCTGCAGACTCCAACAGTGCAATAGTCTTTCCACGTTAGGAGCCATAAAGGAAAATGTCATACAAGAAAAGTAAGTTTACAAAATTCATATTTGCAGGTTTATTCTCTTCACGAGGTACATTTATGTGACAACGGTCAAAGGGTTAACTGTAATGATCTGCCAATCATAGTATTATCGCCTCAGGAAAAGTGAACAGTAGTCTATTTTGATGTTGTTCTGGGACACTATGTGCGTACGGTAGGCTAATGCACTACGTAGCCATGTCATTTTTTATAATTTGTATATGTGGTACTCTTTCTAATTTAATTGACACAGAAATTCGACTTTTTACCCTCAATGGACGTTTTCCCGTCAGTTTAACACCAAATGTGTATTTGGATACCCCGCGTAATGAGTGGTCCTTACGCGCGCCAGCACCGTTTCACAAAGCATGCGTCAATAATATTTCCTTAGCCTATAGGATGAGGCATCATATACTGTTGATATTAAAAGCTTACTGGGCGAGATTCACTCGCCAATGTAATAAACCAAACAACTTTGTACCCACAGCCTCTTTACCATCTTTATACATTAAAGCTCTAGATCTAGGAAATGAATGTCAATATATTATAATAGAGTTTTATCGACGATATTTTGAGCAAAGATAACAGTAGATTCCATGCTCAGATTTTATTCCATGGGATACGATTGCAATTTTGTGGATAGTTCATACTGTATGATATTCTCTACCAGCATTAGAATATAATACAGATGAAAATGTACCCGATCAAAAATCACCCCACCCCCCCACGAGCAGGTTGGGTTTACGGTAGAATACATTGACTTCAATGACAATCGGGACTTATTTCTCTATAAGTATAAGTCAAGTCAATCCTTTGCGGATTTATATCAAGCTATATAGATGGTGGCCTAGTACTACATTGATTGTCAGTTTAATCTTTGGGCTATTTACTAGATTGAATGTCGTTAATCATGCGTAATAACACCTGGTACGCCGTTTATCCTATGTGTCAGTGCGACCGGATTTATTGCAAAGATAAGTATCACATCCAGTATATTTATGGAACGGAACATAAGACTTTACAAGGGTAACTAAGTACATTTCAGCACATTATTATCTGTTAACTGTATCAAAGCAAGCAAGAGGATGAATGGACATGACTACACCTGTGTTAATCGTAGCCTGATACAATTTGGCAATCGAAAATGTGTAACTACTTAATTGTAAAACATGTGAATGACCTAGAATGAATGAATAACTGGGACAATACACACATATCCCAAGACAAATAGTTGTCGGCTTAGTTGACTAAATAGAAGACAACAAATCATACATAAATTAGAACATTTTAGTCAAACTGGAGCTTGTCACACAATTGAGTGTGTCAGTAAACCTGTTATTAACAACAAATAGGTAAGTTCTTTGAAACCATTATTTCAGTAGGTAATTAAAGTTGTTTTAATAGACACATGTAGTGCGATAGGTTGCTTGGTTAGAAAGATGCTTGCTGTACAGATCTTTATTCTAAAATGGAAAGGAAGGTAAATGTACATTTACTGTACCGTTTACAGTGTAGTGTGTGACAAATTACAGTTGTTTTGATCAGTAACATATTGTGTGTTCACTTATGTATTTGTAGTGGACAATTAATAGTGATCTGTGCTGATGATGTGCTGTATAAACCAGTGGCTTGTAGTTAGAAGATTTTCCCAGGATGTCCTATTTAAGACTCAAACCATTTAACCACAAGCCTAGATTTATTGCGATAAAGTGTATGCATTTTGAGTTGTAAATCTCAAGAGACATGCACGTACACACATACACACACCGACACATATGCAGCAACACACTTTGGTGTAGTCTGTCTATGTGTGCTGAGACGGAGTCCTGCCCCTTGTGTTCTGTCAACTTTCTGCCACGTCAGCCATTTGCTTTGTGCTGACCACAGTCAGCAGGCAGCCCTGGCCTTGACTGGAAGGCCAATGAGGAAGCTGTTCACATTGACTCCTCTGCATACAAATATCTGAACAGAACGTACTGCTGCTCTAATTGTATGATATGATTCTGTCACACCGACATGGTTTCAGATTCATTCATAAAAAAATACATAGAGTTTCATGTATTCAGTCAGCTAGAGCTTTAATATGAAGTGATGTACAAATAGTGCATGTAAAAGTGCAGTAGATATCAAGCCATACTGTACACGTGCCGTTCAAACAGTATTATATGGGTTAGTGTGAAGGCATTGTCTGTATTTTTCAAGAAACATTGCATAGCATTATCTTAACTATTATAATCATAAAATTCCACAGATAAAACAGTACAACACAAAATAGTAAGAAAATCAATTACAATGTCATCATCATATCTCATGCATAAAATTAAAGATTTTGCAGATGTTGTCTATAATTAGAATCGTTCATAGATTACGAAGCCTCGTACTGACAATGGAAATGACAAAGTAAAGTAAATATACAGTATAGTTGTAACAAGAGCATTCAATAATACTGGCCCCTTGTGTTTCAACTGCTCTCTGGCTTGTTTTCTGAGGTGTTACTTCCAATTATTCTGCCCTTGATCTACTCTACACATACTGTGTACGCACTCTGACACACACACACACACACACACTGACACACACACACACACACACACACACGGACACACAATGCAATACATACTACCCTTTAACAAGGTCAAGCAGTATTTATCTTTGTTGTGACACGTATCCCTAATCAGTATAGTGGAACCAGAGCTATCCAGTTCACAATATTCAGCACATGATTTAACAATAAATGTCTAACATGGTTATGACCTGTGACCTTACAAATTCTCTGTTCAGTGATTTATGCAGGCTTGACAAACAGAGGAGCAGATCCCTTTGATTACGTAGTTGCTGTAGTTGCATGGTTGTGTGGCACAAGTTAGAAGTCCTTTACAATCTTTCATGTGTCTGAGCTATCGCTTACTGAAATAAGCCCAGCCCAATGTACAAACACCAGAGCGACCCCTAATTAGACCTGGAGCACACTGCTAAAGGACATAACCCAGTCACTGTTCATGTTCTTCTCAAGAGCTCTTCAGAATAGGTTTTTCATTGAGAACATTGCTGAGCAGACCAGTGCTATTTGGACACCTTCCAGGATGAACAGTCAGAATAATCCCTCCCCTCCAGTTTCTATAATGTTGTACTGTGTGGCTGCATTTGTTTATCATTGCCTCGTTCGAACTTCCCTTTTATTACCCAAAAGAGATTCCCCGTTCTTGTATGCAGTAATGGTTAGCCTTTTATATATGTGTTTAGGTTCAGCGATATACCAGCAGTTCCACTCTAAAAATCCTGATGATTTTCTATTGGTTAAAGCCCGGATAATTAACTGTATGAATACGAATGCACAATAGCCGTGGGCAAGTTTGAAATATGCACTGCTTGGGATACATTGAAGGAAAAAGCCATTTGACATGCTGGAGAATCCTGTAGCTTCTGAAACCCCAGGGTAGTTTTGTCAGGATGCCATTTGAATACAGAAGAAGATGAGAAGAGTAAACAAACTTTCAAAAGAAAAGAAACAGCTCTTTGGTTATGAAATATTTATTGCCTTTGTGGCACATTAATATTCTCTCATGTTATAGAATCTCAATGTCAATACATGCAGAGGCAGTTTAACATTTTCCGGTTGTGGTCTGAGTGTGTTACTCTGATGGCGCAAGTTTAACTGAGAGTGAAGGGAGGAAAACATAACTAGGAAAATAGTGTGGGCTTTGAATAGGAAGGTAAATTGTATGTCAGCAGGTAAAATTAAGTTGGATACAGGAGCATTGAATCAATTCAAGCAGTGAATTGGTTAACAACTATATTCAGTTTGCTTGCTTGGACATAACCTTTGACAAACTTAGCTTGCCAGTTGCATGTTATCTTTGTTTCGAGAGAAGCAAAGGAATGGCTTGGACCTTTTTAGTTGAGCAAGTGCTATTGGTTCTTGCCAAATATGTTTGCCTTTATTTCCAAATGCATTGGATGTGTTTAAAAAGCCCCGTTAACTTAAGTCTGGCCACCTATTCTCGCTAAATGAATCTGTGAAGGAAACTGCTACTTCTCTCCAACTCTCCACACACATTTGTCATTGGCATTTCAGAATCAATAGCAATGCATCATAGTTTGTCTTTTTATGTTTCATTAGACATATGAGTGTACTACCTTATGGGGAAACTTCAGGAATTCGCCTGTAGCTTTCTGCTGAGATAGCAGGGCCTATCGATCATCTTAGGGGAATGTGGGAGCATGATATATTGTTTACTGGAGCAGAACACTGAAAATGAGAACTCATGCCTAGAAATCTGTGATCTGTGTGGCACTTCAACATCAAATGTGTCCCAACTTCTGAAATGATCATAGGTTTGGGGGCAGTTGGAACAGTCTGTAGATTGATTTGGAGTTATGTAAGAACTGCCCATTATGTATCGCCCTTTCTTCATTCAACTCAGTGTACACCTGAAGCTCAACAGGACTATTTGATGCTTGTTCTCTTTTGTTTCTCTCAAATAACGTACCCTACTGTAAAATTCGGAATGTTTACCCCACTGGAAAGTACAAGTGGTGCCTTAACATCAGAGACAGCAAAAGTAGAAGAAGACTATACTGTAGGCTAATGTAGAATCAAACAGCATCATAGGGATAGCATGAATTCCCTGTGTGGCAGATGGGCAGTAGTTCACGTTGAGTAGTCAGAATGACAGAGCGGATTTGCTCCCAATGTTTGTGAGAAGGTGATATTATTTTCCCTGGGATCTTATCAGGTGTGTAAATGGAGACCATTTATCATTCAGCAGTGGCTGAGGCCAGCGCTTTACCTCTGGCTCCCAGATATCTGCTTCTCTCACCTCCTGGTGCTAATTGACATGGAGCTTTCCTCAATAGCATTGAGATGCTTTTTTCTAAATGTAATTATGGGATTCAAATTTGTTATTTATTATTGTAGCAATCATGTTTTCAGTTTGGGACATTGACTGGAACCATGGAGAGACAGAGTTGCGAAATCCAGCCTATAATTTAGCATTATTGAAAGAACGGTTTGCCTATGTCCTCTGATGCTATTGGTGACCATGATTGCTATAATCTCTTAAACACACTGCTGATAAATGTTCAACTAATTGGGGCATCAATGCTGCTTCTAATATGATATTATTTAAATCTTTGGATTTAAACAGACTTGACAGATTGTTTATCTGAAGTACAAGGTGAACGCTTTGATGACGGATATATGAAAGTTAGACACTTGTATATAGCATGTCTTATAACTATCAGTAGATTTATTATGGTGTTACCGTAAACACAAATACAAGTCTTACATTATGTGTTCAGCGATTAAATCTATTACATTAGCAGAATGTTACAACTGTCAGACTGTATGTCTGGTGTCTGTTCATCATTAAGATATTGTCAATACAGATGGATTTGTAAGCTTTTGTGAGTGGTTTTCTTAACCATATCGTACTTGCATTCCTTGTAACTAAATACATTCAAACAGTTGAACAGATGTCAGATGTCCCTGAAAGTTTAATTATAAATCTGTCCATTTCGAATTTTCATCTGGATGTGTGATTCGATTGCATCACCCAATATCGCTTATCTTCTAAGGCACATGCTAGATTTCGTAAGCGTAATAGAAATCTGAATACAATGTCATACCTTTTTTTCTGAAATGGTGAAATGGGCCTCCTTGGTCCTCGCTATCTTGTAAAATAAAATGTTATCTACCTGTAATGTGTTACTGAAGTTGTAAACACTCAGTTAATGTCATTGGGGACTTTGGAGGGGCTTCATGACAGTACTGTAGCATATCTAGGTTGAGTCCCTAATGAAACAGTACTTAGTCAATACTGACGTTTGACCATTTGTTTGTCACCATGGAAAATAAAGAGTTTTTACAATAGCAGTATAGCGCTAACGTTACTTTAGAAAAACGTATTAAATGTTACTGTAATGTTCCCCTCTGAGCCTGAATGTGAGGACTATGTGGGAGAACAAACTAGAGAGGGATTGGATTTAAGTATATATTGATGGTGCAATGTTTATGATGTGACTCATAAACATCGCAGAGTGTGACAGAAAATATGGTTGTGTATTCATCATGTTTTGTCTATAGCGCACTCAGACAGTCTAAGCCTTTCATTCACTCTGCCATTTACTAATGTTAGACTCTATATTGTCAACGCGCTGGTTAGAATGAGTGTAAAAAAAAGAAAAGCTGCTCTAAAGCTTTAAAGCTGTTTTTCAAAGATGACCATGGCTTTGGCATTAAATTGGAATTCTGTGGGCTTTGATCCAAGCCGTTTATTGTTATCAGGCAGTAAAATAAATAATGAATCTCATTTTCCTTTCAAAGCAAAATAAATGAATCAA
The DNA here is from genome assembly GCA_036571765.1 of Plecoglossus altivelis. NCBI lineage: Eukaryota > Metazoa > Chordata > Actinopteri > Osmeriformes > Plecoglossidae > Plecoglossus > Plecoglossus altivelis. The sequence continues at coordinate 10,711,212 of BROE01000020.1, forward strand.
TTGACCTGCGTGTAGCTGTGAAATGACACTGTATTGTGTGATTTGACAATAGCAGCAAGCCCTGGGTGTGACACTGTACGCCCTTCAAGAAACAAAACAGTGGGCCATCCCTATAAATGTCCCAGTTCATTTTTCAGTTTATTTATGTGGTGCTGGTGCATCAGGTAAGGGTGTAACCCGCTCTGTGTTGGAGCCCTCTCACATCCGCCCACAGTGCGATAGTAGCACTGTTCCCCTGCCTCTTAACAGCCTGCCTGACAGATGAGGCTGTCCCTCCATCCTCCACCAGGCGATAATTGAGCCAGAGATAAACACTCCCCAGCTGTACTCTCCTCAGATCTCCTGGTTCCTCCACCTTTACTCTCCATGTGGGAGATTTCATATTGACTCTCAGAGGATCCGCAAGTCAGTCTTTCGGTTGCGATTAAGCCCGTAGTTACTTTGCAGATATGTGTTAAATTGATTTTCACTTTTTCAATCACGTTGGACTGTCATTTACAGTGGCCATACATCATACTGCTTAGTGTTAAATCATTTAAACGGGCAATGTTTGTAGTTGTCCGTGTACGTCAGTCAGTTTGTTTTTCCAAAGACCACTCACAACTCATTCCTAAGCATCAGTGATGCAGCATTTGACCATTAGGCTAATGATATAAGAACAACCTTCTCTGCAACCTAATTAGGGAGTGAACTTGACCCTGCTCTGCCCCTCTCCAGCAGCCATGCATGCCTCTGAGGCTGCTGCCAGGAGCAAGGATGACACCAATACCCTCGTACACTCTTCACAGGGGCCAGACCATGGAGGTAGTCATACAACACTAACGTTCAACATCAATCCTGGAAGAGATCTCCGTGATCCAGTTTTGTGCCATAGTGGATTATAGTGGATGACACGGTTCTTGGTGGATGGTGCATAGTTTCAAAAAATCTCCAGTGAAATGTCAGCTAGGAAGTGTCTGTGGAATAGTTGCTTTCATCTACAAGAAACCTGAAATGCCTAAAGTAATGAATGTGTATTTTGCCGAGAAACATCTGCAGCCCTTAGTACACCTATTTTTTCTCCCTCAAAGTAATATCTGACGCCAGCTGCACCCCTCTTCCTGTGAGTCTTCTAAGCCCAGATTCTGAAGTGGGATCTTTTCAGGATCAGGAGGATTTAAATGTGTTTTCATTATGATGAATGTCATGTCTGTGCTGTGACATGAATATAGAAGCAGCAGCTCCTTGTGGTTCTCTTTGAAGAAGGAAGCCCATTGGCTCATTCACAAGGTGTCACATCAGTGCAAATGGTGACTCATATTCCCCCTCATGTGATCCTTGTCCGGCTGTTTCTCTCCCAATTAAAACCGAGTGCATGAAAAGCCCCAGTTAATGCTTTTATCTGTAATAGGTGCACTCAGCGTTTTAATGATCTCCACTGACATGGATAACAGACATGATGATAGACTACAGTAGGTCATTTTGCTTCTTTCAACAAGTTCTTATGGTGCCATTGTCACACGCTCAGGGCCTTCCACTTGGACACCTTCCTCACCTGGTGTCAGCAGCATACGAGGCCCCAGCTAGGGCCTCAGCGGGGGCCAAGACCTGCAGTGGATCAAAGCCCATGGGAAAGAGATTGTCCTGAACTCTAATGTCTGCTTCTTTAGCCTTGCAGCACCAGTAAGAACCTATTCTGGCTAGTCTTCTTGTCTCAGCATTTAAAGCACCGCTGTTTACTTCTTTGTTACTGGCTGATTATTAATAGTGACAATTGGATACCTGTACCTGTATACCTGTATCCAGGCTTCTGCAGGGCAATGTTGTTCTAACCGATCTACTGTTGTAGGCATCAGCAGACTTCACATTATCGTCTCAATTCTTGGGATGCCGTATGAATTGTAATACTGTATGCATTGATTTTCACAAAGAATTGCTGTTCAGTATAAATTCTTGTTATTTTTTCTAGCTGATATATTTCTCCTCTGTCAATACTACCAAAAGCGATCACAAAATACCAGGGCTATGCCTGTGTGAATGATCTAGAACTTAGTGCACCTCAACCATTTGTCAGCTAGCTTAGCTAGCTACTCAAATGGGGCAGCATTATATATTTCAGACTTGTTCTAGTTAAACAGACTTACTCTGTGTTCTGTTCCTGTTTTCTAATCCCAACCCCCTTAAAAAAGTCACTAATTAAGATTGTCAGTTAGCCACTTCTACAGCACAGTCACCTGTTAGTCATGTGGGCAGTCCAGCCTGCAAGGACAATGGAGCATGTAGCCCCAGTTTATTTCTTGTGAAATCTGTTCTGTATAGCTACCCGGTTTGTTGTGTTTTCAACAAACACTAGTGCAGGTATTGTGTCTGTGGCCAAACACTAGATGGTGAACATTATTCCAGTGCCCTTTGGTAGGAAGTGCATTTACATGAAATGTGTTGTTATCCGGTTACAGGTGTGTATTTCTTATTTATGATTATTTACAATGGCTTTGAGCCAATCACAATCAAGGATCGGAACTATCCCATTTATAATTACATGTATTTGTCACAAACTGCTCATCCAAACAATTTCACAGCACATTGCACATTCATGGGTTCTGAATAACACACCTGGCAAATTTCAACTCTATGAAATGCCCGATTTTCGAGACAATCACTCTAGACACACACACACAAATATGTCTATATATATATATATACAGATTCCTGCCTCTATTGTTAGATATTGAGTCTATTGTTCTCATTACAATACCATCAGTCTTTTTCTTAAAAAAGTTTAAAACAAGAAAAGCACTTCTATCATGGACATTATGCCTTTGACTTCTATTTTAGTTCAATTCTACCTGAAATGACTGCTGACTTGCTGCTGAAAGGAGAGCTTTTTATTTCATCCTTGACTGAGTATGCTCATTATTTTAGAAAACATGCTTTTCTCCCTGCTTCCCCAACATAGGCCAGGAATGTTTCTTCAACGTGGAATACCTCTACACAGGAAGTGAGACTTAATAGAACACTGTGCACATAAAGCCACCAGCTCAGTGTTAAACCTTGTCTCTCTGTGGACTAATGCTGTTGAAGAGAGGTGTGACAGATACAAGAAGCTTAAGACAGCAGATCATTAGTGACAGCATTGTCTCATAGGAGGCTGACAGGAGGATCCATCAAAGGCTTCAGGGGTGCAAGGCCGCATGTCCTGGAATTACTGGCATGGCGAGGACAAGGATTCTCTAGATCTGTCCTGCTATACCAGCCAGGAAATGAAACAACCTAAAGCTTTTTCCCATGATCTTCTGTAATAACATCAGGATTGGGAGACACGCTTAGTCATGTCCAATCCACCCCACCCCCCACCTTCCCCTTCTGTTGAGGTTCTGCCACAGATGTGAGTATGGGTATTGTTGCAAGTGTGTTCCTCATTGGCCCTAATCCGTAGGTTCCCACAAAGCACGACAGGCTGCCTGCTTTGGCTGGTGTGAACTGTGATGAACTTCTAAGTCCACTCCTCCACTCTAGATTTAGGCGCTTGTTTCCAGGGGGAGGAGATTATGTCAGTTCCTCCCGCTTTGCTGTCTTACGTAATGCTGTGTGGTGTGGCAGGAGCAGCAAATAACAGTTTGCTTTTCATTACTCCATTTTTAACCATGATTTGGACATTGTGTAATTAATTATATTTTTGATCTCAGTTAATGTTGAATACTATTTTTGTTGCTGGTGGTGGACAAAACAGGCACGTGTCTTTGGGATGTGGACTGGAGCTTTTTCTCCTCGTATAATTCTGAGTGAACACAGCAAGACTTCACTATTCTAATCTGTCAGGACCCGTTGGGATAAACAAAACATCTGCTGAGGGAATGATCTTTGGGTTCTCCTCTCCCTCTCCTCCCCTGACCACGGGCTTTGTGAATTTGTGTGGCACATACACTGAGCTGGCTGCCCCCTGCCTGTGATTGATAATGCACCTCATTATTTGTGCCATTTCATCTAAGGCTTCCTGGAAAAGCCTCAAGCTGTGGCTGTCTGTCTGCTTGGAATACCTGCTAATGACTGCCCCATCCCCCAGACACACACCCGACCAGAGCACACGCGCAACCTTGGCTGAGAGGGAGGGCACACATATTCTTAAGCCTGCACATGCTTACACACAAGTGGTTTATATGTGCGGGCACACACACACACACACACAGATAAGTTAGACTGAATGCATGATCGACTTGATGTGCTCCTTTTAAACACTGACTGACATTCAAGAATGATCAAGTATGAGTTAAAGCCATGTGCTGTTGTCCCAGAGTGCATCACCTGCCCTGACACTGTAAAGGGGTATTCAGTAGAGGGCAGGAAATGGTCAAGGAAGTGAGGTCACAGCTGCAGCTTGCCTCTGGAAAGGGACTGAATGACAGGAACAGAGAGGGGACAGAGATAAGGCAACAGGAAGAGCCTGGGATGAAGAGATGGGAAGAAAGGAGAATATATTTTCATGGACTGATTTTCTCTAAAGAGAGATGATATTCATACATTATTAAAGAGGTTGCTGAATTCTTATAACAAGGCTTTATTTATCATTAAGCTCTCACAGTGGCACTCTGAAATAAAGCGCAGTATGCCTGCAAAATTATTTTGCTGTATTACAGTTCTACCATCATAATCATTATCCTGCCAACTTTCTTTATAGTATAATATCATGCCATCATACCTTATGACTGTTCTTCAGTGTTACGATGCTTATATCGATAATACAAACAATATCCTCTGTAACTCACACACACGGGCACACTGTCTTTTGCTTGGGTCTCAAAACATCACATTTGAATCATTTTCAAATGAACTCATCTGTTAATGAGGTGGGACACTGGGTGGCCAGAAAGTGTGTAAATGATAAAGTAAATGCTTGATTATCAAACTTTCTCAGGCGATGGCTGCCAAAATGCGTCCAATGTACCTCTTCACTGTTACGCCATGGGTTTATTCTAAAAACCACTGGATATATCAGCGCTGGGCTTTGCGAGGAAATACAGGGGGAGAGTTGGTCCAAGGTCTCGCAATATTTGTGTGCACTGAAAATTAATTACCAGACTCAAAATATTGATCTTTTTGGAAAATGTTAATGGAAAAAAGACTCTTAAGGCCCTAGCATCTCTATCCATGTTTTCAGTGGTGTTTCTACTGTATGTATGCTAGCGCCTTTGAGTCATACAAATGAAATACCAGGTGGCACTGAAGAGAAGACGTCTCCAGATGCATCCAGATACTTATCGATGATGTTTCAGGTGGAATTGATGTCAATTTCTGTAGGGTTACGCTTGGACGCATGTATATAATACGATCAGGAGAGATATTAAATCTTCTATGTTGTAGCTGTGCTAATTTGATCTGCTATGTTAGCCCAGCCATAATGGTCAATGTCAGTAGGAAACTCATCTTACCATGTGTTTAATGAACACTCTTTATTCCTCATGCTGGCTCTCTAATGAGGCGTCAGAATTTAATACTGTCAAATTATCCATGTGCTCCATACAGTGCATCTGGAATTTTGTCTCAGTTTTTTTCTTCAACATTTTACATTAAGAGCTGATGCATCTGCAGCACATAGACATGAACACACAGACAGTCAAGACTCAATAGAAAATATATTATTATTTATCATTCAGGAATTGTTTGCTATTTTGATAATGTCGGTATTGATAAAGATTTTCTCTCTTTTGTCTTTGGAGCCAGTGCCATTACATTACATTACATTAATATTGATTTTTACTCATAATCTTCTTCAGTCATGACCGATTGCAGCAGCCACCTGTCAGATGACTTCCCTGTGGTCAGAAATTTAATGACTAAAACTATCTGTGCAGATCTAAGCACATATTAAACTCTTTCCTAAGGGTATCAAGGCATTAGTGTTCATACCTCAAATCCTGGCCTTGGTAGCTTTGCTGTGGAAAATACACTGGAGGGTTTTATTACACTACGCTAAATTAAAATATTACAGATATTAAGGCCAAGCAATTGAGAGACTTTGTACTATGGATTTGATGAGGTTCTTCTGCCTGCCAAGTCTAATATACTTGCCTCACGGATCTCAGGGTTTGTGGGAAACACTCCAAACTTAAGAATGTGAACAGCATTTCTTTCAGTTTATTGCCCAATTTCTGTACAGCCAATGGCAACTATTCTTTAGTTGTCTTGTGATTGTTTTAGTGATTTATACTGGTTGCCAGGCTTACTTCTGTCCATTGTATATGAAGTGCCATACAATATACTCAAGCTGCTGACAGGCATTTAAAGAGAAAGACAGCCTTGAGGTGACACTCTTGTAATAGTGCTGTACAGTATCTTTGCATATGTCACAGAGCATTGTCTACGTATAATGGCTTCTAACTATGTTAATAGGATTATTTGAAAAGAAAACATTATGTCTTGTCAGGCAGAAGAGAGCCCTTATTTGGACTTTAACACTGGTGTTCTAAGTTCTAATTGAATCACTTGTGTGAGATTTTTTCCGCTCTCTTTTTAGGGATTGCAGCATGGGTCGGAATTCAGATGTTGTAATGGATTTAGCCTTCATGTCCTGTAAATCAAATGCTTTAAGATCAAACAAACATCCACATTCCTATTTTTTATTAGCCATAGTACTAATACATTTTTCAAATGCTTCCACTCGAAGACGAGTTTGAGCCAGAGTCAAGCATGCAGATAATCCCTGTGCTCAGAGGATGGCCGTGACAAATACCACCCTCAGAGATCACATTTTAAGCTAAGAGTCATTCCGGCTTCAGGATGAAGTAGTGCTTAAATTGCTGATGCATGGACTTGGTTTTTCAAAGCTCTGTGTAACATGCTGTGGACGTACCCGCTAGAATCAATGGAAATCCAATTGACATTAGATGAAAGCTCTGGTGTCTTTGTGTTTCCCTATGTGACAGGTAAGTCCTGCCATCATTGCATGGTCAGGCACATCCAGCTTTAGGAGAGAGAAGCCCTTGGTGGACTCACCTTATAGTCACATCAGCGCCCTAACAAGATTGACAGAATACCTCCTTTTGTTATTTACCATTTCCAGCTCTCCTCAGTAGATTGTCTAGTGACTGTTTCACAAAAATACTGCTTTGATTCACCTGTAAAGTGTGTCACAAATTTCTGTCAGGTGAAATAGCCATGGGGTTGCTGATTGCGGAGCATAAGCCATCATAGTTTTTGATCAGTCCCCTGTGTGACAGACACTAAAGTCTGTTTTTTGCTAGTTGAAGTCTACCCCATGGGTTCAGCTGGAGGCCAGCCTCCTTACCTGCCTCCCCTGGAAGTCCATGCCCTTCCCCAGCTCTCTCCTGGATACCTCGTCTGAACACACACCTACTGGCATGGAGCCAATACTGATGTTTAGAAGTCCACTCTTGGGACCTGCCCTATCTGCAGCAATATCTTAACATGTATCAGTAGTTAATTTAGGGTGGTTGGAATTGCTAGTTTAGAACTCAACGGTTAACATTAATATCTGATGTTATTGACATATGAGCATTCATTAGACCTCCGGCAAGGGTAAGATTGCTTACCCCCCTCTTCCCAATAGAGTTCCCCCTTAAATACTTGCTGACAGGCCAATTTTGTGATGTACAGTTGATTTTTGAAACACATAAAAGGGAAGACAGAATTCCTCTCTCATGTATTATAAAAGTCTAAATCCAACCTTGGGAAAACACAACAGTGTTCTTTCATAACAGCAGAGCAGTGATGTGGAATGCCCTTGAGAATGTTTAGTGCATTTGGTCAAGTCTGACTGTGTGCCTGCTCAGTTTGATGGTGCCCTAGGATGCTATGAATGCTCTCCCACTCTCACTGCAAATGTAATTGTGCTCTTTGGCTGTGATGTATAGCCTGGCAGGTGAAAAGGTTAATTTCATTACCCTGCTGGATTAAACAATCACAGATTTAATTGGTTGAGAGAAAAAACAGCACAAAACTTGACCCTGTAATAAGCACAGCAGTCTGAGCTTCCTGGTCCTCTAGGATGACGTTATGTAAGTGTGAGAGGAGGACTAAAATGTGAGAACAATACACATTTTAATATAGTTTCTCAATTCATTAATACCTTCTTATATGGAGATACGTTACATGTTTTAATGAGATTGAATTCCTTACATTCCTGAAGTAGACAGAATCCAAGTATTTTGTTGGGTGTCACTGTCCAACTATACTTTGCCAGAATGGTTTTGTTATGACACAGATCCAATTGAGGTTGATGTCATTAGTACTATATAAAACCTGATTTCAAGATGAACGGCACAGTGCACTTCAAGACCGTGCCAATATTTCTCTTCACAAGTGTATTGTGCTGGTGATGGCTTGTGATAAATGTGGTCTTCATGACACTGTTGTAACCCTTAGGTCTCATCCAGTCATGTAATGAAAACCTCTCATATCATTTAATTGGTTTTGCTCTGACAATTTCAGAATGTTGTGTTAGAAGTAGAGTCCACTTCTTGTCTGGTGTAAGAAACCTTTTCTTACTTCTTGCTTCTAGTCTCAACTGACCTTCTGTGTGTTTTTATAAAAAAATAGCACCAGATTGAGAATTATTATTTGTTTTTAATACCAAACTGAAAATGTTTGGTCAGAAATAACCGTATACTGTATAAGCTCTATTTAAGATATTATTTAAACTGCAGTAGTTGTAAAAAAAAATGGAGACTAGAAAGATATACATGTAGTATTAGGAGGAGCTATTGAGAGGAGCATATATGGAAAAGAACACATGAACTGTTCCAAGCATAGTTTACTTGTAATTTGTTTAATTTGTGTATACAAATGTTCTTTGTCTTTAAATTAAAATGCTTTCTTCAATATTTTATTCCGTTCACATTACTCACGCATTTACATATTTCTATAAAGTATTTATACCCCATAACTCCAATGTCCTAATTCACTGTCGTCACATTCATCAATGATTCAAACACTTAATAGTTGATTGGAAAAACTCGTGCCCTGGAAAAAACATTAATTACTCTAATCCCACTAATAATTGGACTGACAGATGAACTATTAGATGGGCAGAAGGGAATTCTTTCTGCTTTATATGATCTGTGTGTCTCATTGGTACGATATTAAACAATAGTTTCTATTTTCGGTGTGAGCGGTGACTCAACACTAGATGTTTGTGAACATGACTTGCCTAACATTACCTTTTGACTACCTTAATGTATTCTCATTCTGCTATTCAGCTCACAGTACTAACAGTCCCACTGGCTATGCTGTGACAGCAATATACTGTACTAATATTGCCAAGACTGTCAAAATCTATTTTGCCTAATGCATATTACTTATTATGTAATTAAGGTCAGGCTGGTGGTGCTTTTATGATGTATTTCTTAGCTGAAAAGAAAATAGAATGATACTAACTCCCATCCTTCAGGAAGGAGGGAATGGCTGGAATGTTGCTATTGTTGATGACACTGTGCTCATGTCCTGTTAGCATGGACAGCCTTGTACCACACCCTTCCTACTACATGTGGTAGAAAGCACATTCCAAAGCTATAACAGATAAACAGCATACTTTCAGATCATTTTATGAGCCACTTTTGTTGTTACCGTGCCATATTAGTAATGGAGAATTCGTCAGTGTGCCTTCTGCAGCAATGCAAGCTCCAGTCTAAGCACAGGAATGCTAGCATTGTACAGCTCTGCCATACTCAGACTTCCTGATCAGTGAATATCCTAATAGTGAGTAATACAAATCTGCAGCTGCTTAGACAGATTTGAAGACCTGGCAAGTCTATCCTACCTCCTAAGTGTCAGTATCATCACCTTGCACACCCCCAGGGTACAAAGATTGTCTTATGGTCACACACACACACACACACACACACACAAACACACACACACAATAAGACAGTTACATTATATGTGCTACTGATTGAACTCAGACAAAATCCAATCTTTCTGTGTGAGGTGCAGCATCTCCCTGCCATGATGCTAAACATGATGCAAGTTCACCGACAAAATAAAAACAATTACAGCCAACTAAACCAAATGTCACACAAAACAAATGTCTTCAAAGCATTGTTTACTAATGGGAAATGCAGTCAGAGGCTATAAAGGTCCTGCAGATGACAGAACCCCAGTATTCTTTGCTTTAGCCATGACAGCACATTTCAGTGCCCAACAGGGTTAAGGTCTCAGCTCTTAGATCTACAGGTCGTAGATCTGATATTTTCAGATGTCCAGAAGGAACAAGAGAATAATGATTTAGAAGAGGAGGTATCTGAAGGAGAAAATGAGGAGTAATATAACCCAGAGCATGAAGCAATAATACACCTCTACTTTAGTCAAGAAAACAGATATGGCAGGTATGCTGTAATAAAAACTAGTGGTTGTCCACTGATTAAAGTCAGTCTCTTTGCACTTGTAAGAGGTAAAACTAACATATTCACAAAGTTTGTGATGAATGACAGGTTGTTTATTCATGCAAAATAGAGTAGTGGTTTAACATTCAATTAACCTGCTTCATTTTAGGGTTGTCAGTGGGTCTTTTTTGACCTTTAGGACAGGAAGTGATGAAGCAGGGAACCACCATAATATTAGGAAATGGCCTGGATACGCTATACTTCAAGTAGATATGAAAGAAGTTTGTGAAAACGAGATTGTCACATTCCTGCAATGGCCTGGGTTCCCTTCACCTACTCTTAGGGTGGCATTTAATACAGACCACATATAACTCATTAGTTTCTTACTGAACTCCCAGTGCCAGCGATCTGCCATGTATTTCTACAGAGGGGAGACAGTGCACGCAGGGACAGGCCTCATTAGTTTGATGTCCAGGTTACGAAAGACAACCTTAAAACTAAGGTGGAGTCAGTCAAATGGATGAAAGTTGGCAGGCAATGTCTCCTCATTCTCCTGTGTACTACCTTAATTCTAATAAGTCAGTTTCACTCTCCAGGATGAAGTTGATGCGGATATCATGGACGATTTGCTTTTCTGATTTTTTCTCTCAGTACCATAAAGGTTTTTTCCTTTGCAAGGGAAACCCCCCCCACACTTTTCAGCTAAATTTAAACGATCTGGCTAGCCATGTGAGCCATGTGACTGCGGGCTTGATGTGACATTCCATAGTGTTGGTGGCTAAAATCAGAAATGCAAGAGTCTGTCATTAGGCACACATACTACACATCTACCAAAGGTTAGAAACTGAAATGGGTGCTTTGCTTCAATCAGCCTACAATCCTCAAGGAAGGACTAACATATTCAACTTCTATAAATGGGTCAGGTGAAATGTGGTGGCATAAGACACACTTCTTTACTTTTATTCGTCCTTAAATTCGGAGACATTGGCCATAGACAACAACCATAGGTCACTGTTCAGTGAACCACTGTTTAAATTATATGACAAAACATTAGAATAAGCTTCTGCTTATAGCCTTCTGCACAATGTAGCACTCTTGTAGTTGGGGAGCCTGAGGGTGTGAGACTATGTTGTGGATATTAGCTTGCTCCATCACGTAGTAAAGGACTGAACATGACTGCCAATGTACTGCTGCCTGTTAGTCTCTGGGATATTACAGCCTTGAAATCCATTGAAAAGCAAAGCTCACTGTACATTTAATTGGTTGTTTAGTTTTGTATACTGCAACCCACTCTTCTCACCCCATGCAGGTATGTACAATATGAGAGCCCGATGTAATTATATACTTTTAATGCATTACCATGTGTCTCCGTGACCCGAACAGAGAATGAATTACCATGCTAATGTAAACCATTATACAGGATGTTGACAGAAGCCTTGAAAGATGAGAGTGACTATATATTTGTGGACATTTGTGTGATATGTATTAGATTTTAATTGGATATACTCGAATAAACCTTTTTTGCCCCTTCTACCTTTGATACTACTTCTAATATGTAACCTTTAGTTATTTTTTCTCTTACAGGTCAGAAAGTGAAAGTTCAAGAAGTGTCAGGTATAGTTAATTTATTTTTTTCTGTGCTGTTGGTTCGTAGGCCTCAGTAGGTCATGTCTCAATCATAATGGTCAGTATTCATATATCCATGCCAAACGATTTCCCTGGTCAAATTACATGCCATCATTTTTATGGTTGAACCTCCATTACATCTATCACCTGACCTAATGGCTTTATTAGGTCTCGTGTTACATTGTGTGTGTATGTGGTTGAACTATCAGTGACCTATATGTGTGGTCTGGCAGAGCATACGTAGAAACACAGATATGTCCCGCCTTTTCCCCTTAACAACCAGTATTTGTTTTGGGACTAGCCGTCTTTGAACTGGCTCTTAACAGTGACTCAAGGACATTGTTGTAGTTGATGGATGTTGTCCTATGTTTAGATGATAATGTATTCAAGCAATGTAAAATACCATCTGATGTTTTGAAGTGGCCAAAACCAGGCAATGTAAAATTTTGAATTGGCCAAAACCAGAAAATCGATGTTCTGGAAGAGTGGTCTTCTAATAGCTGTCCAAATAGCTGAGCAGCTCATGGCATGACAGAGCAGCACCTGCATGTGGGCTGTTGACCTGCATCCCTCCCTGGGAACTGCTGCCCTGAGAGAGGAGATAAATGTGTTGACCAATTGCTCGTCTGCACACTGAAGTTGGACACTTAGGACACTTTGTTCTCTCTGAGTAAAGAGTTGAATGCCTGCATCATTGTGATAGATGCACAGTGGACTGGTCTGGGTCAGCTTTAGGATTTAGCAGTCGATCCACTGGCAGATAACAGTGAACTTTCATGCTTCACTGACAAATACAGCAGGGTTATGGCTTCCCTGTTGCAGTCTCAGGCTGGGGAGAAAGATACAAGGAGGCTGAGTGATATCGTATGATTTCAGAAATATTCAGGTAATATTGTATAGTCGTTGTTTGAGTGAAATGTCTTCACAGTAAGTTCTCAGCCAACTGCAGTGTCAGCTTAGGTCTTTCTTAGTTGCTTCTCTGGAACTCTGGGGATCTCATGAGACGACTCATGCCCCTGGTGCTACATAGTGTTCCTGCGCTCAAGGACACAATCACTCTCCACACTGTGTGTTATCAGACTTCTGTTCCCTTAATCAAGATTCTCACACTCTCATTTACGTCTGAGGTCTGTGTGTTACCTGGGGTGCTGACCTGTCACTGCCCCTGCCCCTAACTCACCTGCCCCAGACAGACTCTCCCAGCTCGCTGTGACCCCAGACAGAACTGCGCCTGCTCCAGACAAATGAGATCCCAAACACACTGCTGAAAACGAACTCTTGCTAGACGTGTTACAGGCACAGTTTTTTTTCCCTCCAGCTGTAGTATTCGAATGCTCCTCTGGAATGCATAGAGTACAGGGCTTTCTGTGCTGACGTGGCACTCTGATAGAAAGGATGTGCCAAGGTTAAGTGGGATTTGAATGACCAGTGGTGCTTATAGAAGCTATGCACCACCAGGAGACCTATGCAAGAATTCTCCCGGGACCGGAGAAAAGCGGTGCGATTCAGGAGCTTTTTACGAACAGAATCCAGGGACTCCAATAAGGGGAATCTTTTAGGAACATCAGAAGATATATCACTGAAATTGTCTACAGAAGTGATAGAAAACTTGGAAACTTTTAGCTTGCTTTACTCCACTCTCCTACATTATCCATTGAGAAGATACTATAGTGAGTAAAGTGTGTCTTCACTGGATGTTGCTCAGCGCTCCCCTCCAGCACATCGCATCCTATAGGAACGGAGGAGCAATGCTGGCCCACATTCTGATATGTGTTACAAGGCCCCAGCTTGTTTGTTTTTCCATTCCTTGATCTTCTCCTCAGGGACGAGAGATATAGGGCACTTACACTCTGCAGAGAGGTTCATTTAGCCTCTCACACAAATGCCAGCTGGAATGTTACTGTAGATGTGGCCCAGGTGAGGAGAACCCCTCTCCTTCCCCTTCTGCCTCCCTCTCTCTTTCCTGATACCTGTCAGATGAACTGGCAGCCTCTGATCCAGATCCAGCTGTTGTAGCCATGCTTGGGAAAACCTTGATGATCTGCTATAATGACTAGCTTGACCTATTTATTGCGAATACGCCTTATTATGTGGTGTGAGCTGACAAAACCAATTACAGAAAATCATTGAATTTATATGCGGAACTTCTAAATCAGCAGTCACCAACCCTTGCTCCCTTAACTGGTGAGGGGCCATGGCACATTCACTACCAGTCCTCACTGAAGGGATAAACACATTATAATTTTTTCGATTTTAAGTCAAATAAAATTATATTCGAAAAATATATAGAAAATGCAATAATAATTATACATTTATAGGCTATGAATTAGTAAACTCTTGCTCCAGTCTGTTGGTCCTCTTCTCACCACTCTCTTTCTTTCATGGTCACAGCAATGTACGTATTGTGAACTTGAGTAACATGCCCAGGAGTTTGTCCATTTCTACAGTCTACCTGAACTGTGTTTCCTGTCGACTCTGCTGGCAGGCTGAAATGAACACCAACACACATGTTTCTGAAAAGCTTCTTTGCCAGGTCTAAGGAGATAAGGATGTTATTATGAAGCAGCCTTACAAAAAATATCCCTTATCAATATTCTGGTCATCGTGGAGATCCCACTGGTCGGAATCAGAAGATGGCTCTCACAGACAGGTTACTCTAGGTGATTTAAATCACTAAGGGTCTGTGTAATACCATTGAAGAGTTTTTAAATGGCTTCATGTCAAGACACTAAAGGTTAATTGGATTCTGTCAACATAATATCATTGGGAAATTCTTTGCGATCTCAAAGCATCATTATTGTGCTCTGTGTAATAGTTCTGTTAAAGGAATCATTCCACCTGCTGTCAGAACCAGTCTAAAGTTCATCAAGACACAATTTAAAGAATTGAGATGAGTAAGGGCATACGCCAAAACTAAAGTAAATGTCTTTGAATCAGCAGAAGTGGATCACATCTTTTTATGCATGGCTGTGCATTGTCATCAAATTTCATCACAGGAATCACATTTCCTTTCTGTTTATGATATGATTTCCGTACATGGAAACCTTCCAACGAAGGTCATGAGAGGATATTCCCATTGCTGTTTCTGTTCAGTTGTGCAACTCATCACAAGTACAAAAACATAGCAGCTTTATTTCTTAGAAAAGAAATGGTAGATTCGGTGTTATGTAAACCTGCTTAAACCTGCTTTGGAGTACAGCGAACAATGTATTATGTAAACCTACTGGAGGTGCATGATAGGCGGCAGGCTACGTCTGATGGGGTATTTGTCAGTGTGTTTTGTGTACAGCAGGCGCACATGAACGTTCTTCATGACTTAGCCCAGTGTGTTAGTCCTTGTATCTCGATGTAGGCTTGTGGTGTTGTGATTGATGGCTCATTGCTGGCTGTGATGCACTGGTGCAGGACTATGTTGCTGTGTGGACTGACCTTGTTATAGCTGATTCTAGGGGATATGTATCAAAGGCAAGCTGGTCCTGCCCTGTATGCTGTTGAAGCAGGTTATTCAGGGTTATCTAAACTCACTGTAGCTCAACTCATCATAGAACGCTATTCTGCGAGAGGTGAATAAATCAATGTCTAAACTTCAGTTGGAGGTAATGTCCTTGATTTATTTCTGCTGAGTATACAACTCTAAATACATTTTACAAACCTAATAATAGTAGAAAATAGCATATTGCCATTGAATAGCTGGACACTGATCAGTCAAAAGTGACAGAAGTGTAAAAAAGTGAGTGCACTAAATACTGCTGATGACTTCTGCTGACACAGTAAACAATCATGTTCCTTTTGACATTGTGTATTGAAGTGTTCAAAGGATTGTTCCTTCCAAGTGTGTCAAACACGATGCTATTGTTAGATACCGCACTGTAGCTGAAGGTCATCTGTTTGTATTTTTAAAGCATGTTCTTTGGAGAACTCAAGTAGATAATACATTTGCAGTTTCCCAAGAATGTAGTTCAGTGTTTATTTATGCGTTAGTATCATACGGTGTATGCAGGAACTCACAGTGGCAGTCCAGGGCCCAATTAGTCCTTAAGAGTGCTAATCTTAGGCTAGTGTTGTGAATTTGCCAGCCTTTAGACAGTTTTGAAGTTTGGGGAGTGAGGGTGTTTAGAGATTGCAGTTATGTAAGCAGAGAACCTGCTCTCCAGTGATAACAGGAGGCTTATATTAGAGGCAGAGAGAAACCTCTATAGGACTTAACCCCATGGCATGGAAGATTAGTACTGGCAGCTCTGGGTCGCTACGGAGCACAGACCGTTTGTCCTTGAGGTGCGTTTACCCATAAGGCACAGTGCTGCTTTTCAAATGTGCATGTTGACTGTGTTGCTCACATCCCAAAGATAGTCCCATCACATCAGATGTGTTTACTGTACAGAAACTCTTCTACCTACGTGACGAGCATCCCATGACTACATTGCATTTTCCTCTCTGGATCAATAAAGTATCTATCTTTTCTGTCTGTGTAGCTTTCTATCTATGGCCCATAGCAGTGTTCTGCGGAATATGTGAGCATATATTGTGAAGCATATATCGATAATAACAACAGTAAAAAAATATATAACTACTAATGAAACATATGCTCCCTAAGAATATTCTTGTTATCGATAACTGTATGTGAATAGAATTGGTAAAGATCTTTATTTTGACAAGAATTTCATTAAAAAGTAGTTGAGATACACAGTAGTACGGCATACAGTTTCAAAGCTGTGATTCTTTCCCAGAGGTAGGTTGTTAATCAAGCATTAATGCTGACAGATTAACCATGTATGTGATGCTGTTCTGCTGCTTCTTTAGTGATACACCCAGCTTCAACAAAACAAGACCACAGTGGTGAGGCAGGCCTGAAAAAAGGCTACCTCTGATAATGTTGCTGTCCACTAGCTCTGTGTGTGTATAGGTGTGTGTGTGTCTGTGTGTGTGTGTGTGTGTGTGTGTGTGTGCATGAGTGCGTGTGGTGCGTGCGTGTGTGTTCTCATCTCCGCAACCTTGTCCTGCTGTCTCTAAAACACTCCTCTGGTTGTCAGAGCATGACATCCCATTCTACCCTGTGTTCTTCTCCCACAGCTTCGGTACAGCTCATCCCAGACACCAGGTGGCTTTCATTATTACCCCAGAATGTTCCCTTCTTACCATGATTGGAAGCCTATTAAAACATAGCTCATATTAACTTTATACCCCAAGAACTCAGCACTGACTTATTTGGAGATCATCCAATTTGAAGTTAGAATCTGGTACCCGCTGGAGCTCTAGTGAAATTCAGCATGCTGTGAATATATGAGCTGTGTGAGCAGGTTCACTATGGAGAGATCTATCCAGACACTGGGTGGAATTATAGCCTTCAAGGATAATAAAGACCCATCTATGAAGTTGTGAAGCCGTTCCTTTGTAACATTACTAATGTTTCGATAGACTTGTAAAAAAGACCTTTTTCCATCGTTCAAGGTCTTCAGTGTCTGAGTAGTGAACATGGCTGTTACTATCTCTCATCGCAGCCGTTGTAGAGCTCCCTGCTCATTATCTTGTGTGGCAGTCAGCGTCACTACTGGAGAATATCACAGAGATGAATGGCTGCTTCTCCTTCTTGTCACCCAGCTGCAGCAATTAGGCCCAGAGAGAGGAGATGTAGAGGCTGTGTTGTGGCCACCGCTTTCCGCCACTGTGCTCAGACTCCAACTCCTCTGCCCTCTCCTCTCTCCTGGCCCATGTGCGAACGCGACTAAATGGTTTGGCTAACTTCCGTGCTCATTACCTGTCTCCCATTCTGCTGTATTTGACCTATTCTTGTCCTGCCTCTCATCCGTCCCTTCCTTCCTGCTCTTCTGATCTGTGAATCAAAGTGGCTGTTGTCCTCCGTCATGGTATCTATCCCAGACATTCCACTGCCTCTCTTCCCCTCCTTTTGTACTCCTCTCTGCTCTCCTTCTACCTGGCACACGGCCCTCAAAGCATATTCAGCCAGTGGTGATTATGAATATTTGAAAGTTCCCAGTCATGATTTGAAGCCAGTGAAATGCCAGGAGCAGTGGACAGACGTAATGAATAATGTCCCCGTGGTGAATGCCACGGATGGCTCAGTTGGAGGCTGTGTGCTGATGGGTTTTGGCGCCGGTTACACTCGTGGCGGGGTGGCATCTCTCTCAGCAGAGGAAATGTCATATTCCATTCATTCTCCATGTCCACAATCTCACAAAACAACAAATGCACCCAGCACCTTCCTTTTGAAGCACTAATGCAGGACTTGTTTGAAACTGTGAGGGTGGGAAGGTTTCTTATGGATTTGCAAATGGATGAATTATCTTTGTGAATTCAACAGAACATTAGCTCACTGTACCTTCTGCTTATTTCACAGGCGACATGCTTCCTTGCCTATAGATGTCATAGAGAGCCCAGTAAGTCTTATTGCCCCTCCGTGTAGGCGAAGTCACCCCTCTCGCCAGTGGAAGTCTGCATCCTTTGGGTAAATTCCAAGTTTTTATTGATAAACATACCCTTTATATGCTTTACCTACCGATTGTGGCCGCACAGTCATTTCTGGGATAGTTTTGCTGGTTTGTCATGCACATCTGCTATGCAGTCTCTACATAACTTTCAGACCTCCATGTTAATTGTGATGGTGCAATTATGCATATGGTACCCTGATCCTATGTGCAAGCAGTAAAGCTTTCCTGTTGTTGAGGAGCAACTCCTCCGAGATGTATATCCTGTGTAGAGTACCTGCTGAGACTGGCGCTATGGGAGACCATCTCAGGCTCCAAGTCCACTCAAACAGAAAATGAACAAACACAGGCAGCAGCCAAGCTGTGAAGCAGCCAAGCTGTGAAGCAGCAGCACCGTGAGAGAGGAAGTCTACCCTGCCTGAGCGTTACCAGGCATAGAAGACCCCTGGCATCAGCCAGCTCTGCCCAGTCTCATCTCCTGTCGTCACAGTAGATTTAGGCAGATTTAGATCTCTTGGTGGACCTGGCGAAGCTCATCTTGATCGGACGGTTGGGGTCTGCATCCTTACTTTCTAACAAGATTCGTTCGCAACCAAACTTACAGAGACAGAATCGAATCGCGTTCGAGGCATTGAAAGCTTTGGATGCTCTTGTACGATATGAGCATGTTCATGGTCCCTGGTGCTCTGCATTGTTGCCACTCTTATGTCTTGCAATTCTGCTATGTGACAGTCAGGCATGCAGACCAGGAGGAAGACAGGAAGTACTGTAGGCAGCCAGGCAAGGAGGCTGGCTGACAGGCAGTTTTACAGTACTTTTGAATTCATTACAGCTGCTTGGATATGCCCTAAGAGCTCAGCAGCAAATGAGGAGAAATGGGGGAGATGAAAACGTGCAGCTAGGCGCAGCACTGGGACGCAGGCTTCAAAAGCTTGATGGGAATTTCAAAGGGTTTGATTCTGCTCGCCCTGTATTCAGCTTCAACTGAGCTGGTGGCCGGAGAGCCTACTAGCTGTTCTCCGGTGAACCAACGCAGGGAAAACACAGGCCTTCGCCCAGGGAGGCGGCTGATTGTTAAACTCCTTAATGAGTTGTGTTGTCAGCCATGTTTGTTGATTCTAATTAGTTTCAGAGAAGATGAAAGTACAAAGCAGTGCGGTTAAACTCTTGTGATTACAGTGTTGTCTGGAGCTGTTCCAATCTATTAGCAGGTATTGACCAAAGAACAACCATGGTTTTGACAACAAGCACAAGTAAAGAATTGGCTGTCAGCGGAGTCGGGCCTTGTTAGGCACTTGGGGGACTGCATGAGCCCAACAGGGACCAGACTGAAGAGGACCTGACTGGGAACGGGAGGAGGATGGTGATTAAGGGTAACCCTTGGGAGGCTGGGATGGTGGCATGTTTCAAACATTCAATATTTCTCATCGTATTACAAAACGTGTCGTATTAATGAGAGAGAAATGTGAAATAAGCGCCATTTATATTCCACTGGTTTCTTAGGAGCGCAGTGCAGACATGTTCATGAATAGGGGCATCAGCGCAGGTCGTGGCAAGACACATGACTTCAGGCTGGCCAGGCTGTCATACATCATCTATTTACCCGTACTGTCCTGTCACTGTGGCTCAGCTTACAGTAGCTTTAATCACTTTAGCTACTGGATGAATATGCAAGCGAAACCATTTTAGGCAAAGACAGGGTTCTGATCAAAGCAGCAGTCAGTTATTGAGGAAGTGCTGTTGGGTGCCTCTGCCAGGTAGCCGGCAGCATGGATGTGGCTCTGCATCCTCAGCCCACGGTCCTCCTGACAGATGTCTGAGCAGCGCTGCTTCTGAAGTAGTACAAGAGTGGCAGTTCTCATGATCAGTATGCAGGGCGGGGGAGAGAGGAAAGTTAGCCCCACACCAACCACTCAGATGACTGTGCATTCACTTTGAGGCTTTGATCTCTACTGGCTTACTGATATATCCATCTTTTCAATCTCAGCCCTACATCATTGAACTTGTCAGCAGCTTATGTTTCCATTCTATTCCTGCTTCACTCTTGCCGTAGCTCTTCTTTCTCCAAGTAGAAAACACATTATTGCAGCTGATATACTGGAGGGCATTCAATGAGTCAGAAACCTGTTATTGCAGGTATTTATTTGTTTTGAGACTGTAAAGTGGTGCTTATTATGGGACCATGGTGGTTCACATTCACTCTCTTAGGAAATCATTGTGTTATTTCTCATTTAAAAAAGAAAGAAATTTCAGTTGCACCTGAAATTCAGCGCTTTCTTCTTTCTCAGCTTTTGTAACATCTTCACAAACTATTGAACAAGAAACATGTGAACAACTAGAGAGGCTGAATAGCTTTTCTGAAAGATAGCACTTCACACATAGCACTGCAACTTAAGAAATGTGTGAACCCTGTCCCATATGCTTTACATTGCACATTGCATACAGATAGCCAGTATGTGCTTAACTGTCCAATGCCACTGGTCTAAGCACTAAGCCCACTTTTAAGAGTGTAGTACTGTCTGTCCAGAACGCTGATAGCAGTGCTGTGGGGCTGGGCAGAGGGAGGTAGAGCGTGGCCCCCAGGCCCTCTCCTGCCAAGAGCTTGATAGGGAGGTGGGATGCCTGTCAAGGCCCTGCTCCACGCTTAGCTGAATGCTGGTCAAAGACACCCACTGGACTGGGCCAATCTCAGTAGACTCAGGACCTCAGACCCAGCTGTGCACATAGCACAGCTTTAGGATCAAGAGCCACAATTATCCCATTTATGACAGAGAGATGTTTAGGTCTAATTTAACCTTTTGACCTGTTTTGATCTTCATTTAGATCACCCAGAAAATATGCCGCTGGAGCGTGGAAAAGAAAATGGTGTGGGAAAATATAGCCTTTCGCATCATTATCACAATCTTCTCTCAATGGGAGTGTTTATGTTTTTAAAGGAGAAACAAATGAGGATTCTTGATTTCCACTAATGAGGTTGTTTGCATTATCAACATGATTGTGTTCCTGTCTGTTCATGTCCCTGTGTGTAAGTAAACGCTCTTGGCGTTTGTCTGGGTTAGGTGATGTACGAGGATTGGGGACCAGGGAGACAGGCCCTCTAGCTTAAGGCTCAGGTTGCTATGACGGAAAGAAGGAGCCAGGAAGGGAGCACTAATTCATCACTGTTAAAGACTGGGTAATAGGACGTAGCCAGTACCCAGGCTGTCACAAACCAGCCGCCTCCAAAAGGCAGTTAATTAACTTTCCATCGGCTAGGAGAAAGCATGTGAGTGTGTGTGAACCATGCACACCAACATCCCTGAAAGAAGCCCTTTGTAGTGTTGCTGTGTGAGCGGCATCACAGAGGGCTGTGAGAGGAGAAGACGGAGGGGCACACCACTAGGCAGCACCCTGGTGAATCTCTGTGGTAATCATACCGTTTACCTGGACCTGAACCTGTTTGAAAACCTTGGCTTAGGAAAAACAGCCTGAATTGTTGGCTTGAAGAAAGTGTTTTCTCAGGTGGCGCTTTTGTAGCTACTCTGTCAAAATGCTGTTGTTCTGGTGTCTCATGATGTTACACAGACAAATGGCTAGTCATTTTCAATTCAATAAACAAAGTCACTTTTTGACAGAAATCCGATGGAATGTGATAGTCTATAGCCAGGTATACATTCTCCCTAAATCTGACAATATTTTCTCATCACAGGTCGATAAAATGTATGACCAGTAAAATGCCATTTTGCTTTGTCGCTGCTATGATTCATAAAAATCATTCTAAAATCAAGTAGTCGAGTTAGAACTATTAATCAGTATCTTACTGCAATGGCTATTCTTGTCCAATTAGCCATACACTTAGCTATTGTCACTATGAGTAATAGTGTCTGACTTTGAGAGTGATTGATTTAGAAAAGTTGTAGACAATTAGTTTTTCTGTTGAGATAACCCCTCCTTATCTGAATAAGGTCAACACTGGGATCATTACTCTCATCCTACTCTGCATTGGCACTGCTTAAGAAATCCTTTCCCCTTAATCATTGTGATGATCTTTTTTGAGTTAGACCTCATGGTTCAGGTATTACTTTTCATCTGGACTCATTTGACATACTGATGTATACTGGCAAATCTATTCCGATTTTGTCTCCTGAAAAAAGGTTTTGTCCTGAGCCTCTCAGGAGTTTAGGGAGAAAGTAGAAGATGCACCCAGTGTGGCTTCTCTGACTGAGGGTGACATTGAACCCTGTCCCTCTACGCATTAGCCCTTGAACTGATAAGCATGGGCAAAATGCTTGTTTTTCAACAAATATTTGCAGAGCTGTCGAAAGTCATTGTTGTCCTTTTTCATTGGAAACATTTTTCGTCCAGTCCTTTTTTCGTGACAGAAAGATAATCTATTCCCTGTGATGTGTATGAATACTGTGGGGAAAATGCTAGCACGCACATTTGTGTTGCAAGGTTATTACAAAAGCTATTCATTTCTGTTTGCTGACAAATGCTGCTGAATTCATTCTTGGTCTTTTGAGAATCTATTTCTGGTCATTTATTCCTGTTTAATGCTGCCAAAGGTTATATTGCCTTCATCTTGATATTTGTGGTTCTTCACCCTGTAAGGTCGAAAGGTTTCAGCTCTCTGCTCACTGCCTTCAGGATTCATTTCAGTAATTTGAGATTAGGAGCCATCTGGGAGGGTCAGGCAGAAATATAATCCCAGAGTATTCACTTCCTCTTTTTTAGCAGAGCTTTTGGAACAGAACAACATATTGGATTTTCCTCCAGGCATGTTGTGTTATTTTATGCCAGCATGTGGACAACCAGAGAATGTCAGAGGGACTCTGACTAGAAGCTAAACTCCACAGGGCACCTGCTGTTATTTAATGGCAATGAGTGTGTCAAATATTTACCACAGGCAACAGCACTACAACCTCCACTCGGCCAGAGCCAGAGGATATGGGCTGCCAGCAGCAGGAGTAGAGGCGTAGGTCACATCGTCTTGGTCCACCCTCACCCTCCCCTACCCAGGCTGGAAATCACTCTGCGTGAATGCGCTGACATTGAGCCTCTGAATACTATTGTTGGAAACTGATTAAAGTGTTGTTCTTCTTTACTGCTGCTATTTGCTTAATCCTGGCATGCTGTCATGGGACGTGTTGGATCAAGATCATGACTGACTGGCCATGCTGGGCCCAGGGCCCTTCCCCACATGCTGCCAGGCCTCTCTCTGCTGATTCAGGACTGCTAATGGCTCCTCAGCCCATAAAGCTGTGGCTGAGGGGAGGGGAGGGTGGAGGTGTAGTGGGGCTCCTCCCTGGGAGGGCTGGGGGGGGGGGGGGGGGGGGGGGGGGGGGGGTCCTCACCACTCACTACTGTAGCTCTGTAGCAATGGGCCCAGTATTGTAAAAGTGCCTGTCGCTGCTTTATGCACCGGCTTTTGTGATGTGGTCTCAGCTTGCCAGGGGTTTGCAAATCAATTAAGTGAATCTGAGAATTGGGTGGTTTTAGAGCACTTCAATGCATCTATATTCCCCAGTCTTAAAGGCCTCTGCTGTGCATGGCTTTGTAAAAAAAAAAACACTAAAAAGCACAACAGCGATTGATTGGTTAAATGAGTTCCAAGTGATTTCACACTGTGTGTATGTGTGTAATATCAGAGCCATGCAATGTGATTGCAACCAAGGCAACAGGGTCTATAGTGCTGCCTCGATCTCATCAGCACACTTCACTAAGATGACATTTGACCCTTGACACTGTGTCACGTTGTTAGTTTCAGACAGTTGGTGGATGCTTCTCGCCCAGTGTGATTGTGGACTTGGGTCACTGCCACTCCGGAAGGCATAGATGGAAACTCAAAGTCTACAGTTTGTTTTCTACGTATATTCTATTCACCCCTTGACTGCAAATGCAGAACTGTCAACATGTTGATATCATCAACTCTATCTAACAATAAAACTATGAACAAACACAGCATATTCAGTGGCCCGGAGATTCTGTAGTTGAAGCTTTTGGATTTGGATTCCTCCTGTCGGAGATGACTTATACTCTACCACTGCTGAAACTGGCTTCTCATATCTGGGGTAGAAATTGCCAATTTTCTCCATGCATTAATCATTGTTCGGGGCTTAAGGCACAGTGTCATGGCGTCTATTACAGCAGTAAGCTGAGACCCAGGCTTATTCAACAAAAGCAGCTCACCATCAGATCGGCTATCTTGTAGGCTGACGGTAGGGCCTCGTCTGTAATCAGAACACAGAGAGACAGGAACACTGCCTCCTGGGATCCTCCCTCTTTGATGCTCTGTCTCACGTCATTAACACATTGTGCCTAATTTAATGAGCCTAAGATGTGTTTCCCGTCACAAAGCAGGGCAGACTCGAGATCCATTCCAACCCCGGCGCGGACGAGTGAGCAGAGCTGCATGTCGCCTGGTCTCAGGAGAGCAGAAGTTCTGGACTGAACTGACTTTGTCTAAATCAGACTTACGTCCTCAGGTGCTTGTCTGAAATCACAAATCCCTGGCTAGGCAGCTGGTGTTGTTGGCGGAACTCGACATTGTTTGTGCACACAATTTTCCCATGTCAGGCCCTGCAAGCTGTGGGAGACAGGCGAGGTAACAACAGGCAGGAGGTAAATCACCCAGGATATCTTCATTAGTCTATCAAAGGCTAACTTCAATGATAGGACGCTAACAGGGCAATCTACGGGCGCAGTCGGACAGACAGTGGGTCAGACACCGCCACCTGCTAGTCCCCTGTGCCTGCTGTAGAGAGCAAGGTTACGTGTGACACCAGGGCCTTCTCTGCCAGACCCTCTCCGCGAGGGAGCCGTCTTTCATCCGCGCTCTATCGTTTCTCCTCCCTCCGAGTCCTCACTCTATCTGACATTACACATTGCATTGGCAAAAAAAAGAGAGAAGAAGACATGACTGGCTGAAAACAGTGGTGTTGTTGTTGCTGCTGTCAATGCTCCGTGACTAATGTAATTATGTGGATGTTGTTCATCAGAAGAGGGAAAATGGTGAGATATGTGCTCAGAAACAGCCAGAGTGCCCTGACTCTGTCCACCTCCTGCTGCAGGAACTACGGGGCCAAGCATGTGACTGCCCTAATGACAAGGGTGTGTGTTATTGTGTGAAGGGCTGTTATTTTCTGACACCACAGCAATTTAACACATCACGGCACATTGTGGATTCAAGTAAAACAGCCGTCCTTTCCTCCAAACAAGAATTTCAAATGTGACACTAGCCCAGGTCTCTGTGAAATGACCTTTTCACAAGACTGATTTACTTTGTTCACTTCTGTCCTGAGTTCTGAAAGTCCATTGAAAAGTTATTTTACCTCTTTTCTGGTTTCTACCTGTCTACCATGGAGTCACCCCCACTCCTCCCTCCCCCAAAGGTCCATTTAAACCCGACAGACCACAGTACTTCCACTAATGTGGTCCATCTCATAAAAGACAAAAGTGTAAAAAAAGGATTTTGGCAGCAGCTCCTTAGCTGTAATTACCTCTCCTACCTTTATGACTCTCTTGTCAACCGTGTAACCCTACATAAGATGATGGAGGAATTCATTTGCTTGCCAATGTAACCTCCTCCCTCTTTGCCTCATTAAAACGAACCCTATTAGGGTGGCTAGGGCAGGGAGTTACTGGTGGTGTTGGACAATAGCAAATGTATGACTTACTTTTCCAGCTCTCGTCTCCTCCTCCTCCTCTCCCCTTCCGCTCCTTGTGTTCGCGCGGTGCACCACTAGCAGGAGAAGCTGGCTTCTCCATGAGGGGCGGCAGCCACCCTGGTGTGCCAGCGAGAGAGGAGGCTGAGGGAGGGTTCAGCTGGGGGGGGCTTTGGCACCAGGGGCTGATGGTGGAGAGAAGACCAAGCTGGCATTTGATTGGGAAGCGGCTAGCAGATCTAGACTGGCCTCTGTTTATGCAGCTCAGCCTGGGGAGGGACAGTCACATGGATTCCCCCTATGACTGGCCATGAGCCAGCCAGTCAGCCAGCCAGCTAGCCAGAGCTTGGTTCTCTTGGAGCGTCAGCAGCAGCCTACCACCCAGGGGGACGTACTGTCAAGACACCACACTGTCACGTTCTGCCCAGCGGGTGCCATTGAGAGTGTGTGTATTGCATTAGGCTGACATTAGTCATCCCTATCACCCACTATGTTGGTTCCCTGCTGTTGTGTTGTATGTCCTACTCTGCCGTAGTGGTGATTGCTAAAGTGATTATGACGTCTTAAGATTTTAATTGCACCATTCAGAATACAGTTGGTGAGCCCTAAGCTTCTTCTGATTATTTAAGACTTGCGGTTTTTTCTCCAACAAAGAGTGTGTGGGTCTTTCCAGGGAAGCTCACAAGGAGAGTGTGTGTTTTGCCTGTGGGCCTGATATCTCATAATTGGTGTTAAGCTGCTGCTGAGGCTTTACATATTGAATCGATGTTTTGTTGTTTTTGCTCCGATGTTTTTCAGCCAGTCATCTACGCTTGCATTCACACAACACAAGACATTTAAGAAACTTTGAAAGCCTCTTACTGGGACGCCTCCTCAGAGAGGTGTGCAGATCTCAGGAAGCCTGTCCCGCTGCATCAGCAGAGGAGGGAAAGGGGAGAAAGGGGAGGAAGGGGAGACAGGGAAGGCAGGGCAGGAAGGTGAGGCAGGCGAGGCAGGGGAGACAGGGGAGGCAGGGGAGACAGGGGAGACAGGGGAGGAAGGGGAGGCAGGGGAGGACGGAGAGAAAGGGGAGGAAGGGGAGACAGGGAAGGCAGGGCAGGAAGGTGAGGCAGGCGAGGCAGGGGAGACAGGGGAGGCAGGGGAGACAGGGGAGACAGGGGAGGAAGGGGAGGCAGGGGAGGACGGAGAGACAGGGGAGGCAGGGGAGACAGGGAAGGCAGGGGAGGAAGGGGAGGCAGGGGAGGCAGGGGAGACACGGCGTGCAGCACTGATATTGATAAATTGATAACTGTTCCTTCCTGCACTTAAGAAAAAAGCCACTCCCTCGCTCCCATGCTACACAAACAGACACATGCCCTGTACATAGACTCAGATACACATACACACACTGTGGCATCCCCAGGGATCCAGGTTCTCGCAGCCCTCCAGTACCAGGGAACACGGCCCAAACCACCTCACGGCCAGGTTCAGGATGGCCACTTTAACCTGATTCCCGCTCCTCACTGCTGTGACTCGTTTCCCAATCAGCGCTAGCGCCCTGCTCCTCAAAAGCTGACCAGGCTCAGAGAGAGAGAGAGTCTGGAGCCAGAGGGAGAGCGGAGAGAGAGAGAGAGAGAGAGAGAGAGAGAGAGGGAGGGAGGGAGAAAGAGAAGGGGGAGAGGGAGACATAAAAAGAGGGAGAGAGAGGGAGGAGAAGGGAGAGAAGGGTCGCTGATAAAGTAAAGGTTTTTGTGTGCCTCACACACAAGCGAGATTACAGTTTTTATCCTGCGTTATTCTTGGTTACATTAAATGCACGTGAGTGCACCTTTTACAGTGTTCAGTGTATTATACATACACACACACACACAAACAAACACAAAGGTGCCGATGTGGCTGTACCGCACTTACACCCTTTGGAAAATATCTCAGTGCTTTTCAGGATAATGTAGCCTACAGTATATCTTCAGTAACAAGTCGGTAAACAACGTTATTGATTTCTCCTTCCCTGTAAGGTTGTGGACGTTAGTCCATCCTAGCTTCCAATCAGGACTTGTAATTAGCTAATGCCGACTAGCTTGTTGCATTGTGCTTGTTAGAGCCACTCCCTCAGAGTGCCTTATATGAAAGCTGCTCTTTCTCATCACTGTCATGCTGTGATTGCTGTTGGCCAGCAGGAAAAGAAGATAATCAAGCATCGAAATGAGGGAAATGCTGTGAGTTGATTGGTGGGCTCTGTATGTGTCATCATTCAGGATCCTGACCCGTACCTTGGGATTAGCTGTCAAACTTAAACCTTCCTAAGGTTTCCCAGAGGCATGGCTGTATTTCCTGGTTGAAAAGGAGCTTATCTTAAGGTGACCATATAGAGTGTCATTGAGAGAATGTGCTTTATCATCAGCATATGTCACTGTATTCCTTTCATTGTATTCCATAAGATCTCAGGAGTATGCTTGTGGTTGACTGTGTGGGAAAAGGTCTAGGCACAGAAGGTAGCGCACATTTAGGCTTTAAGCGCTCCTGAGGAACACCAGACATGTGACACCGTCACTGCCCTTTTGGGATATTTGATCAGTTGTGTAGCCATGGTTACTGCGGAGACATTTTGGTGTGGTTTTAGTGCTTAAGGATTCATTTGCGTAATAAAGTTCAGCAGAAA
The DNA here is from genome assembly GCA_036571765.1 of Plecoglossus altivelis. Classification (NCBI taxonomy): domain Eukaryota; kingdom Metazoa; phylum Chordata; class Actinopteri; order Osmeriformes; family Plecoglossidae; genus Plecoglossus; species Plecoglossus altivelis. Next base: position 10,739,875 of record BROE01000020.1, read on the forward strand.
TAGCGACTTTTGCAAACGCTTCTATAAACAGTATATGTTAGACTGTGTTGTATATAGGATGTGACTGGCATCCAATACGTGCACAATGTGTATTTAAATGTATTAAATGGATAATGTTTTATCTTTTCAGTACAGCTCCACACCACCCACAGCTGCCACTAGCCAGACATCCTGGCAGAAACACAGGCACTGACTGACGCTCGGTTACATCCACCACACACTGTAGACCAAGCAGGGCCCTCAACTCCAGCTCCAGCCGCACACATACACACACACACACACACACACACACACACACACATACACGTACACACACACACATACACACACATACATACACAACCGTCATTTGAAATGTTTCTGTTGGCCAAGTCCGTCTCCTCTCCGTTTTATGTGATTCTTGTTTTCATTTTCGGAACTTCCTCCCCTGCTTACTCTGGCCCAGTTTACTTCCTTTCACTTTGTTGATGATTTTTGTCCATCATGTGGCTTAGTCAGCCTCTACTAATCACTGGCTGCACCGCATCCATTTAAATCACAGAACAGACATATTCACAGAAGTCACGACAGACTTTGAACAAAATGATTTGCCATGACAGTATTTTTTTAGACCCATTTGAGAACCTTTTAACAAATGCAAGCAGATCCATAGGGGCAGAGTTTATATCAGACTAGAGGAGCAGGGGAAATGGAAAAATGGCAGGCCTCATTATTTTCTGTTGTCCCCAAGTGCACAAATGTAAAGGTCACTTTTAAAATTCTGAGACGTGGCAAGTGAATTGTGCGTGAGGTTTGACTGCGCCTGGCTTGGGTCGACCTTTTCTATCAAATAGTATCCAGAATTATGAGTTCCTTTTCAAGATCTCTTGATGGGTTGCAGTAGGAAGCATTCCACGCAGCCCACAGGACGCAGCCTTCAGAGGGTGTCATACAGCCGTCAGCATGCAGCCGTCAGCATGCAGCCGTCACCATGCAGCCATTAGCATGCAGCCGTTAGCATGCAGGTGTCAGCATGCAGCCGTTAGCATGCAAGCGTCAGCATGCAGCCGTTAGCATGCAGCCGTTAGCATGCAGGCGTCGCCATGCTGCCGTCAGCATGCAGCCCAGTGTGCTGCAGTGATGCTGGAGGGGGAGGGAAGGGTGTGCATGAGTTAACATCACAACCACCCTGACAGTCAGGAGCAGCAGTGCAGCGCACACAGACATTTGCCTGCTCTGTACACATAGACAAGAGAGGAACCTCTGGGTTTGACCCACGTGGTAGGAAGGGAGCTCTGGGTGGTGTGTGTGATGTGTTTGTGACTCTATCCATGTTAGTCCCCATGTGGGCGAGCATCGCCTACAGACACTTCCAATCACTGACCACACGTCTACTGCACGGGAGGCTATGATCATATGTCCATACATCCAGTCTGGACACTATGAGAGATGACGCGTCACACCTTTTTGCCCTCGCCACGTGAAGTTAAAGCCCTGTTTCCAAGGCAACCAGTTTGGTATGTAGTATGTTCGGTCACATACCTAGAACATGGGTGAGTATTTATTTATCAAGGTATCAAAATGAATGCTTGAGCATTCCAAGTGGAAATTCCTTTCTTTCTTCCTGTGCACAAACCCTTATGAAATATGTCTTTTGATGTTAATTGGGCTTGCAGGAATGAGCAGGAGGAATACCAGCTCAACTATTTGGTTTACTCATGGACCTATTGTACAGCATATTTCTGAGTTGGGGAAATATTGTACTTCTGCAACAAGTTTCACATACATATAAGATGACTTTTGTTCATTGTTTTGTGATTTATTGTGTATTTGACTCCAGGCTATGGCCATCTAATTCTGTATATGAGTCAAGGTACATGAGTGTGTCCATTTGTCAGTGCAGCTGTCAGTGTTTGTCTCAACAGCCCACACCCAGTCTGCTGAGTGCGTGTGTGTATGTATGTGTGTGTGTGTGTGTGTGTGTGTGGCATGTGCGCCTGTTTGTGTGGGAGGCCCATGGCAGTAAGTAGTAGAGTGGAACAGACCACCACTGTGAGATGAGAGGGCATCTTGGTATTTATAGCATATTCTAGTGTCACATCTTGTTTACTGTGCCCCTGGCCCCAACGTTCACCACGGTGTTGATGAGTGAGGTCATCTCCACCAGGGTCCATGGCTGAGGAACTGGACACTACAAAGGCCTTTGTTCTCCCTATTTCCTGTCATGTCTGCACACGCTCCGTAGAAGGCTGTGAGCGCATCCGCTGGGGGCTGAGGGATGGGTGAGTGTGGAGCCACACACAGCCTCAGTCCAGATTGATGGGCAGGCTGTGTTAGCGAGTGAGCGATGATGATTCCCTTTACCAGCAAGGCCACACTCCTGCCAGAGGAGCCAAGGCCAAATTGGATTAGGTCCCGTCTAGATTAAGTTGTTCGTGCTGTTGACCTCAGGAATTGTTCAATTGTTATTCAATTCCAAGCTACCCAGTTCTCACGGTTTATACGTACACACATGAAGGAAAGGAGCTCTCCTGTTCCAATCATGTTCCATGTAACATCCCTGATAGTGTCTATCTCACTATCATCCAGGCTACTTTTGTCCTTGTTTGTGGCTGTTTCTCCTCAAAATCTACATGTGAACCGTAGCTAGGTGACCTTCCAGAGATGTGGTTATTCCCAGTCAGCAGGAACAGTGGGGATTGTGGTTGACCTAAGTTATTGCCTCTTTCTTTGTTCATTTAGTAGTGACAGCTTCCTGTCACATTTTGACTGCGGTGAAATGGAGATAACTATAATTAACTCTAATGATAATGGAGCCGTTTGCAATTTCGATTAGAATCATTGTAATCATCATTACATTGTTGTCTGGCTGTGACATGGCATTAATAGGATGTGGTGACAGTGTTGTACATAGGGACTGCGATGACAGCACTCTCCAGGCCTGACAGGGGAGAGGAGACCCCGGGACAGAGCCCTTGAAACACAGCCTCCTGCCTGAAGATCTGATGCTGCTGGTCGACAGCGCACCACAGCTACTGCCATGAGCAATGGTCGACCAGTTGAAAATAATTGGATCCAATCTATCTTCATGTGTTGTGACTCTAGTGTAAACCACCGCTTGTACAGGATGTGTTCTATGTGTTCAGCTTCTATAGCCTGATCCACTGAGGAATGTGTTGATTGCATTATCTCTGTGTAAGCGGTTGAAAGAAAGTTTCTACATGCTTTAGACCCTTCGCAATATATCCAATCTGATCAGATAGAAATGCGATTCACATACACTGGATATTGATTTGAGCCTTTCCTCATCATGGGTTTTCCTATGGGACACGTGCTGTGTTTAATGCTAGGACACTGCCCTCTGCTGGTGATATTTTTTTCTCAACTAGTTCCTGGATACCCCCTGCTTCCACAAGACTATTCTCACATCCTCTGGGAAACTGACAGCAGCACATCACCGTAACTCCCCAGTCTATTTCCCTGCACACAATACAAATGTATTCAATGCCTTTTGTGTTCTTTGGAAAGCATTTGTCTCTTTTTCCCTGCGTAGCAGAAACAACAATCAGTCCTCTAATGTACTTTTAGTAACCTTAGTTTGACTGTCAAGCTGTTTGGAGGTAACGCATCCTTTCACATAGTCCTTGGGGGATCTTTGACAAGCATACTGAGCAGGTTGTGTCCGGACTGAAGTCCTCGAGAGGTGGCAGCCAGATGGGGGAGCCAGTGACCATCAAGACTAAAGGACAACATTTTAGGGTCATCGTTAAAAAACGTTGCATATCTTGTACAGCAGTAAACTAGGAACGCCAACTCAAGTGCTTTACCATCGCCTGGAATATCTGTATCTGTCTTCTCTCTCTCTTCCCCTCCCTCCCGCCCTCCCTCCCTCTCTTTGTCTCTCTCCCTCCCTGCCTCTCATTGTCTCTCTCCCTCCCTCCCTCCCTCCCTCTCTGTCTCTCTGTCTTTCTCGCTCTAATGCCAGCCCATTATTCATACCCACAGTAGCCCTGATCCTATGGAAAGCTCTTGTGTTGGAACCAGATATAGTGGAGAAGTGAGACATGCATCCTAATGGCCCACATGCTGAGCTCGGCATCTCTGCTGGCTGGACCTAATGCCAGCCCAAGCTTTGTGCTGTGCCACCTGTGATGACCTGGTCGGAATCTGAAGTCCAGACACGTGCTCTCTCGTTGGTTTGCTGTGCGCTTCATCAGTAGTCCTGTCCTCAGTTTACTAAAATGTACTTCAAGATCATCTTTATCATGAACTTTGTAAACCTGTCCCTGTTTGATATTTTTTACACGGCTGCCTGTCATGCTGCGAAGAGTTTGTTTGTAAGGCTGAGAAAAAGTATAATGAAATCAACAACTAACTGGAAAGAACCTTTCCAATGCAGTGTAATCGCGATGCTGTCCTCCATATTGCATAGTGTCTGTACTCAGATACGCAGCGCTCGCTAAGCTGGTTATGAAATGTGCTGTTAGACTTACTCAGCCTGGGGATTAGGAGTGGATAGGAACGCCTAGCCTGGGAGGGAGCGCCAACATGGACCGCATGCACCAGCTCACACGAGCACAGCTCAATCCAGGGTAAAGCCCTGAAGGGGATTCCTCTTACCTGCAATGAAATAGAGACTTAGGTACAGCATGATTGGCAGTGATACACCCCTCCCTTTGTGTGTGTGGGTGTGTGTGTGTTTGTGTGTTTTGTGTGTGTGTGTGATATGTACCCTTGAGACTTCCCCCGTTTCTCTCCAGGAGGGAAATGAATCAAACGTGTGTTATAGATGGACGAGATGAGTGATTCAGAACTAGTCATCAAAGTGACAAGCCTGCCTCCAACATGGCTCCCTGTCTGCAGCCCTGAGCATGCTCACATCTTCCTCCTAGCTCAGCTCTGGTCCTGGACACTGTGGTGGAGGGTGCCCAGGGCCCGCAGTGTTACAACGTTGAAGAGGCCTCTGCTGAATGTTGAAGTCCCTGTGGACAGAAAAGCTTACACATTTATCTGTGATGGTGTCTTCACCTGTCTGTATTTTTTAGGAGGTGTTTGTGTGCATGCATAGAATTGCCTATGAGCCACCGTGTGAGTGTGGAACTGTTGTGCTACTATGGTATTATATCAACAACCTCACCTATCCTCACAATATCCAAGTTCCACAAAGCAGGGTCCAGTCACCCTTCTTACTTTTGGGAATATGCAGGACATCCTGACGCTTTCTTCAACAGCTTTGGTCTTGTCATTCTGTCAGGTGAAGACATGGCTCCCAAACCTGTGTATCCATGTCGTGTTCGCTAGAGGGATCCCATTGTTTTTCGTGAGTCCTAACAGAAAAGAGGATTTCCATCTTACTGGGTTAAACCATGTAGCCAGGGGCTACCGTGTTCCTGTGTGGTAGCTTCCTGTTACCCTCAGTTACCCTGTTTGTAGGTGACAGCTGATACCTATATCCGTCTCCTGTGACTAGCAAGCTCCTAAGCTAAATCTGTTAGCAGCGGCTGCAGCTGACCCCCTAGACGACTGGCAAACTCGAGAGCTTCAGTTGCCACTGCCTCTTTGACCAATCCCTTAATGAATTTTACATCTGCTTACTAAAACCCTATTAGAGTGGTTGCCAGAATGGCTCATTGGAGTCAGGCGGTCGCTGCCAGCTACTATCCCATTTTAATTCAGTTTCATACCTGGCCATTTATTTGTACAATTGAGTGGATTTGCAGTGCAGGCTCATCCCAGCAGGCTGCGAGGAGCAGGAGGAGCAGGAGGGATGTGATCTTCCAGCACACTGTGAGGAGAGGGAATGATGTTATCTCCTAGCAGACTGTGAGGAGAGGGAAGGATGTTATCTCCTAGCAGATTGTGGGAAGCTGGAGGGATACAATCTATCAGCAGGCTGTGAGGAGCAGGAGGGATGTGATCTCCCTGCAGGCTGTGAGAAGCAGGAGGGATGTGATCTCCCTGCAGGCTGTGAGAAGCAGGAGGGATGTGATCTCCCTGCAGGCTGTGAGGAGCAGGAGGGATGTGATCTCCCTGCAGGCTGTGAGGAGCAGGAGGGATGTGATCTCTCTGCAGGCTGTGAGAAACAGAAGGGATGTGATCTCCCTTCAGGCTGTGAGGAGCAGGAGGGATGTGATCTCCCTGCAGGCTGTGAGGGGCGGCAGGAGCAGGAGGGATGTGATCTATCAGCAGACTGTGAGGAACAGGAGGGATGTGATCTCCCAGCAGACCTTGGAGAAACAGAAGGGATGTGATCTCCCTGCAGGCTGTGAGGAGCAGCAGGAGCAGGTGGGATGTGATCTATCAGCAGACTGTGAGGAACAGGAGGGATGTGATCTTACAGCAGACCTTGGAGGAGCCTCGGACCTGCCTGCCACGCAGACTGCTGTTACCATAGCTACCAACAGACCAATCCCCTCCTAGCTCTTTAAGAGCATACTACTGCGAACAGATTAGAGCTGCGGAGCACAGCTCCCGGGACTGACAGATAATCCCTAGCGTGGCACGGCCAACTCCCCCAGCATGTCCCTGATTGTAAATATACGTACGCACAAACACACACACATGCACACATGCACAAACACATTTGTACAGAGTAGGTAAATGCAAGCATGTGTTGGAGAAGACAGTTGGCCTGTTAAACATAGCCCGGTGCATTGAGGGGTGAGCAGGCTCACTGCACAATCTTCTTTTCCACTTGGCTCCAGCTAATGAGATGTGTGACGCTTGTGACATCACAGGCTGCTGTTTGCCTGCCGCCCCTCGGTGACCAAGCCTGAACGAGCATGTCAAGCCAGTGTGCGAGCGAGAGGGTGTGAGAGTGACTGAGAGAGTTTGACTGCGTGTTAGACTGAGAGCTTCGGTCCTCTGCTCTGCCTCTTTTCCTCTGATTGTCAACTGAAGAGCCCCCTGCTCCACCATGGCTCAGAGACGCTGGCACTAGTGAGTACCTGTCTCAATGTTTCTTGTCTGGGGGTGTAGATGCAGGGGGGGAGGGACCTCCGTTTGTGTTCAGAAGTGTCAATACGCAGTTGGAGGGAAACTGCCGATGAACATATTCAGAAGTGTTTGAGTGAGAGAAATACTTTCCTTCCAGATGCAGGACTGTCGTACAGGGGTTGTCTAATCCCTTATCCGTTAACGGATCAAACAAGTTGTCTTAGAAACTGTACACAAGTAAGCCTTTGGAAGCGAGAAAACTTCAGACTGTTAAAAATATGTATTTCATGTCAATATTATCCAGAAACTGTCCTCAGAGGAAGCAAACAGTTTCCACAGGGAGTCATTTCTCTGCTCATACCTACGCAGACACACAGACCGAGATAGGTGGATAGGACTTGCGTAGTAGTGATGACGTCACACCAGGGCTATTTTTAGAAGCTGAGTGAGGCAGTGTTTTCTTGCTAAAACAATTTTATTTCTTTTATCTGCCTTCTCCAACTCCTACGGCTCAGTAAAGAGACCGCGATCTCAGACTAACGCACACAAATCCTGTCGTATGCCCAGTGTGGCTCAACATCTTCTCTGACATGAAAGCTAACTCCGAATGGAAGAGAGTAACGCATCAGGTGTTTCTTTTCTGCATTGATTAGTGGTTGCTCCTCTCCCAGCCTCTCTGGGGGACGAGAGCTGCTCCGGGGGAACACAGCCACCACAGCCCATCTGGCTACCGGCACATCCGCCTTCAACAGGATTTTCATTTCCTCTGTACGTTAGTCACATTGAAGTCCTATCATGTTGTACCTTGAGTCTGCTGCGGAGCATGTAAGGGGGGGGGGCGCTATCTGTGTTAGAGAGGACGTTTCCCTCACCGCGTCCTTCTCGGTCTAACCAGGAAACCAACGACACTATGGGGACTGCATGTGGCCGTGGTTAAAGGTCGCTGTCAGAGGAGAACTTCCTGTTGACAAGCTATGCCTTCCTCCCCTGTGCTCCCCTGCACTGCCTCACACAACAGACGACACGCCACCGCTTTTAGTTCCAGTTTTTTTTCCCCTGTCTGGTTGGTTTGCTGATGAGTACAGTAGCAGGCCTGTTTCGGGACAGTAATGTATTGTGGCACTTGGCTGTTGCATGTAGCAGGGGGAAACACACCCTGGCCTTTTAGACAAGGGAGAGAGCGGCATTGAAGTCTCTTGAGGGAACGATCGGACGAACACTCCATTCACACTGGTTGCTGGTGCTACAGCTACCTGGCAGTTCACACACGCTGCATGTCGAGGTTCTTCCCGGCCAGGGAGAAGTAATAACCTTGTCTCGTCCTGCTGCACGCAGGGCCAGCCAGTCCCTCTCCGTGCGAGGACCGTCTCAAGACAATGTTTTATGTCTATGCAAAATTAAGATGCTAGTATAATTTCATAGCCTCGGCACTTGGTGGATCAAAACAGTTTAGCAGAAGAGTCAAGCTTGTGTGTGGACAACCCATGGCCTGGTGAGAGGTGTCCTGCTGTAACCGTGTGACAACATACTGCGTGTATTTAGATGAGGTGATGAAGCAAGTCATGGAAAGCGGTTCATTTGAGGTTCGTCCGAAACGATTCTATTTTAACGGGTGTTCATTATTGAGCAAGTAAGCAGTTTGATGATATGCGGTGCTTTGGATTATTCTTATATTTACATGCTGTGGTTGTCAATAATGTGTCTTGGATGAAAGACTTGCATCGTTTAGGCATGTGTACAGTGTGTGCGTGTGTGTGTGTGTGTTTGTGTGTGTGTGGTTTACATGTTACTACGATCTCTACCTGGGGTTAGTTTCCTAACCAGGCAGGAAGTACCTTTGTGGAAGTGCAGTCCAGAACCACGGCTCAGGTTACTTTCTATGTGCACCTGTAAGTACATTTGGTCCAACACGGCTCTGGTCTGAACACGTTCAGTATGAACAGGCAGACAAAGGTTCAAGCGAATACTGCCACTGAAAGTCATCTTTCGCCTTGTCTACTGTTGCATGTTATCACAATGACAAATCAGTCCAGCGATGCCCTCCAGCTTGTTTATAATTCATGAACAGATCACTAAAATATTTAGGAACCCTCAACAGTTAAAGTTTAATGCATTGTTCGCATGGTTGGATGGCACAGCTTGCCTTTGACAGTGTTTTACATCTTTAAAGGGAACTCAAAGACATTTTGGCAGGGTACTTAACTCATTTAGAAAAAAAAACTTTTTGTTAAAGAGTAAATAACTCATAAATATTTCTGTCAGGTATACATTAAAGGTTAACCAATGATCGTTTTATTTCAACATAATCTTTAAACACCAGTGTGAGAACCAGCGACAACACACAAAAAAACAAATTATACACTAATATCAGATCAATACAATAGTAGTAGTATTAGTAGTCGTAATAGTAGTAGTTGTAGTAAAGTGTGTGAACCTTTTCATCCATCACTGCACAAATATAATAGCTTAGTGGTTCCCAGGACCATAGATGTGTTTACACACTAAGCCTTTGTAATTAACAGCAAATATGCATGAATGTGAACCTCAGCAGATGATTAGGAGCAGAGTAACCTTACATAAGTGCTGTCATCATGTGTGTAAACAAGCCGTAAATAGCATGGGATTTGCGTCCGCTCTCCTCTTCCCCCGCTGATTGTGGTTAATTGATTTAATCATAAACTCGTGGCAGCAGGGGCTGGGTTTGTGTGTGAGGATAAAATGATGCAAGGGGTTTTCAGGTCGAATACTGGCCTGCCATCTATACTCAGACAGCATGGTGCAAATCGGTTGGCAGAGACGGAGACAGACATGCAGGCTGACAAGCAAGCAGACAAAGACAGACTGGCAAGCAGAGACATGGGTAGACGCACAGAAAGACTGACAGGCAGGCAGACAGTCAAGCTGAGGTAGGCAAGCAAGCAGGCAGGCAGGCAGGCAGGCAGGCAGGCAGGCAGGCAGGCAGGCAGGCAGGCAGGCAGGCAGGCAGGCAGGCAGGCAGGCAGCATGGCATCCACATGAAACCCACCACAGCTCTCATCATCCCAATCCCTCTGGTCTGTAGCAGCCACTCCGAGCCCTCCTCTCCCATCCCTGGCATAATATGAAGGGAATAATGTGATGGGCTTTGACGTTTATTACACCTCCCAGCAACACCACTGTCACACTGTACACACCCTGGCTCCCCTGTAGTCCTCTAACTGAGAGTCCTCTAATGCAATCATCCCTCCTTTCCTATACAAATCCATTAATCCCCTATTCCAATCCAGCATGTCTTATTGCATGGCTAATTAAATGGGCATGGCTTTGATGACACATTCCAGAGGCTGGATCCCTAATGCTTGTGTTTATCGTGTGTGTGTGTTTGGACCCCGACCTGCTTGCGACATGGCTAGAATATGTTAAGGGCTTGGCAGGGATATGACAGGAACATGGCTGGGACATGCTAAATTCTCTCTCCCATTCTGCCTCATCATAATGTCGCTCTCTATACATTCATGTCAGTCTGGCTAATGACCTGGCTAACTCAGAAAGACACGGTGTCTCAGTGGTTACTCTGGAGTGCCACGGTTCTTAATGGAGAGATGTAGGAAGAGAGAGCAAACGAGAGAGAGAGAGAGAGAGAGAGAGAGAGAGAGAGAGAGAGAGAGAGAGAAAACAAAAGATCCAGTAGCACAATGGATTCATCATAGAATTTTCACACTGTACAGTAACTAGTAGAGGAAGCTATTTTCATCTTACTGTAGAGGACGTGTGTGTTATACGTATGAACCCAACACTCAAAATGTGAAATATATGTGTAGATCAATGATTGTATTGGAGGAAGGAAAGTGCTGGGGGGGGGGGCTGCTAATTGGCTGCGGGATGATTTTGTTGGCGGAGCAATGAGATTAGGTGGTCCTGTGGGATCCTGAGGCTCTTACCAGGCTGTATTAGTGAGACCCCCAGAGTGGGCCGGGCCTCCAGGACAGCGGCCCTGTCCGTCCAGGCCATGCACTTGGCTGACTCAGGACTCCAGGGAGGAGCTGCAGTATACAGGCATCTTACTTATGTACTTCTTTTCTGGCTGTGGTCCCAACCTCCAATGGTAATGCCTTTCAGGAAGATGATTGATGCAGCGCTCATGTTGATTCCCATACATTTGCGTGTTAGCAGAAGCCACTATGCTTTCATGTTTGTGTAATTACAGTACTGGAGCTCACAGAGAGACAACTGTAAAAAAAAAAAAAAAAAACGAAATAAGAGGAGAAATGTATTTCGACCAGTTTGCCAACGTTAATGGTCTTGCTTATCTCCCTGCTCTATGGAGTGCCAGACTTTGAGCACATAACACTGTCTGACTTCTGCGCCTCACTGCTTGACCTAAATTGAATATCATCTTTTTTTTCCTCTTTTGAAGTGCCAGTTCTTAAAAGCCCTCTCCCAGAGTCCAGCAGCAGTCAAGAGATCAGTCCTTGAACATCATGAATGCGGTGACATTTGATTTACCTTTCATCTTGTTGTGGCATCATCTAATTCACCTACTCCCCATGTGTACTTCAAAGTGGAGATCAGACCGTGGAGCCTCTTGTGTTCTTCTCTGCCAGGGGAATAAAGAACATGTTACTGTAGCCCTCAACTCTGCTGCAATACCTCACTTGTGGCTCTCTTTTCACTGCTGACAATCCTGTATCACCACCATCTGTCGCACTCATGTCTTGAAAAGTTGCCATCATTGTACCTTTTTTTCTTACCTGGTTCAAGTCCTTTATCATTCAATCCGGTGATGCATGTGGTTCCAGCTCTTCCAGATGCATTGATCAGTCAGCCTGCTTGCGGTGTGATTGTGTATGTGTGTTGGGCTGCAGGGCAGAATCCACTAGAGGGTGCACAGCTCTAAGGCATCTGGAACGGGTCATCTTGGCTATGGTCAAGCCTCATATGACTTTGGAGGCTGGAACTCATGACAGACCAAGACGTCGCTACATCACTGCCAGAGCTATGATCAAAAACGGAGTTGACGTGAGTTAATTATTGATTGAGTTGACTGAACTGCAGCCTATTGGCACGCAGAGGAGAGGAAAAGATGAGGCTACTCCACCATTTCTTGACCGACTGAAGCTCAGAGGATGGTCCTGCAGAGAAGCGTTGTTCATACTGAGACTGAGACAGCAGAGTCGATGGAAAGAGAGCGATTAGCACATTAGTAGAAATGCACTGAAAACCGCAGAGGTTCGCTGCCACGAGCAGTTCAAAGAAATCCAACTAATTACTTTCACAGGAGTCTGAAACAAGCCTCTGAGGATCACTGCGTTGGCAACAATATTTTGTCTCTTTCCATGATATTGTAGTTTTGGCAGAGATGTCAGAATGTTTACAGTAAATGACTCAAATCTACTGACTCCACTTGGTGTTCCGATGAGTGGTTCATTTTGTACGTGTGGCTGTTATCATCCATGCTGCTCATATCTGACCTGATCTCTGCAACCAACGTTTTACTTGCCCAGCATCTGTGAACCGGTCCTCAGCTTTCTGTGTCAGATCTATTACAAGGCCTTATTGGTTTCCACAGGCGGCTAGCCTGATGTGCTTTGGTGTGCAGCCCTACAGAGCTGCAGTGCCCTGGGCTGTTAGGGACTGGGGCTGTGGTCTCCTACTCTGCAGGAGCCATTACTCACTGTCCTCTCTGAGCCAAGTGAGGACACACTGGGCTGATTCTCATCAGTCCATCCTGGACCTCAGCTGGCCCCACATGCCCACACAATAGGTGCAATGACAAGGGCAGCAGTCACCAAGTTTCACTGGGACTCTGGGGGGCTGTTAGCCCCGTCCTGGGCTGCCCCCCTTCTTTCCTTTTCAGCTGCCTGAGTGTCCTTGCTAGAGGGGGAGATAGCAGCAGGGCAGACTGGCTATCACTTGCTACAGAGGTCATTCTTAGTAGGGAATTAACAGGGCATCCTTGGTTGGGTGAGATGGCAACACGCTGCTATCTGCCAGTAAACAGAATATGAAGCAGCAGAGTCCCAGTAATGAACACAGAGGAGGGGAGGGAGGGAGGGAGGGAGGGAAGGAGGGAGAGAGGGAGGGAGAGAGGGAGGGAGAGAGGGAGAGAGGGGGGGGGAGCTGTTGCCCTGAGGGCCTTTTCTGCCTCCTACCTGGTCTCAATCAGGCTCGTCTGTTTCTAAAGGCTTGTCATCGACCTAGAGCAACATCACAAAAGACCCCCGTTCTTTTGATGGAAGACACATCGCATATGTTTTAATGGGGGTGTACTCGATTAATCGGACTCATGAAAGAACCTGTTGCTCGTATGAAGGTCATACGAGCGTGAGGTCGTTATAATGAGGATCAACTGGATGATATAACCTGTTATGACTCTTGTATCAGCAATGTCCTGGGGCTGTAGGAATGGAGCTTTGTTTGTGCAGCTGGACAATGTAAACAGGCTTGATGTGTCTGAATAGAAGCATTTTGGTACCCTATGCGTAAAAAACCAGAGCATTCTCTTGAAACATGAAAGGGGTTGGGCTTCGTGTGTGTTGGGAGGATAAGGGTTGACTAATGTGATCATGTGGTCTACAAGTCTCGTCTGATCCAGTTTTCCCACTGGCATTATGCGCAGGCTTAACAATCTGGAAGAAAAAAAAACAGATCTTCTAGCTCTGTTTCTATTTTCAGTGCTGTAATTGTACCTTTTAAAAGTTGAAAATACTTTTACCTTGACTAAAGAAACATTTCCTATTCGGCGTAACAAGGGTTATCGATGTTACACACAATGAAGAGAGAAGAAATGTCTACAAAATCGGTTTCATCAACCTTCAAAGGGATGAACCCCCATCCAGTCTAGCTGTTGTTCACACTTTTTTCCCCCACATCTTTTTGTCCCAGACTTACATGACTGCTGTAAAGGGCTCTCATCTCGTATTGATAGCTGTAAACAGTGTACTTGCGGTGAAGCCATTCTCTGAAATTGCTAAGCAGTCAAACAGCCGTTGGAACAGCTCAACAGGGGGCTTAGATAAATGTTGCTGACTGAATCTTTTTCAGTGTTCTTACAATATCATCCAGTCTCTGTCTGGAGCGCTGCGGTCTGAAGTGTTGTTGGCCTGTGTGACCCGTGTTTGAGAGACCGTGTGTGACCTGTGTTTGAGAGACCCTGTGTGACCCGTGTTTGAGAGACCCTGTTACCCGTATTTGAGAGACCCTCTGTGACCCGTGTTTGAGAGACCGTGTGTGACCCATGTTTGAGAGACCCTGTTACCCGTATTTGAGAGACCCTGTGTGACTCGTGTTTAAGAGACCCTATGTGACCCGTGTTTGAGAGACCCTGTGTGACCCGTATTTGCGAGACCCTGTGTGACCCGTGTTTGAGAGACCCTGTGTGACCCGTATTTGAGACACTGTGTGTGACCCGTATTTGAGAGACCGTGTGTGACCCGTATTTGAGAGACCCTATGTGACCCGTGTTTGAGAGACCCTGTGCGACCTGTGTTTGAGAGACCCTGTGTGACCCTTGTTTGAGAGACCATGTGTGACCCGTGTTTGAGAGACCGTGTGTGACCCGTGTTTGAGAGACCGTGTGTGACCCATGTTTGAGAGACCTCTGCCACCTAGACGCAGAGAGGGTGGAAGACAACTCCATATGTCATTTTTTTCTGTTAGACTACAGACGTGTTGGCTGAAAATCACCATCTTGCATAGGACTTACATAGGACCCTCAGTTTTAAACACCAGCCCAGCTCTCCATCTGGCTAAACAGTCTCAGGCTATTGGCTTCTCCCAGTAAAACGGTTTGTCGGCTTGTTCAGAATGAGAGCTCCCACCATGCTATTGAGTGGTGGCTAAAAGGCTCCCTGCTCCGTGGCGTCTACCCAGGTGGTGACTGCACTTTCCCGACACTCATTAACATAGCTCCCCCCTCCTGCTCGTTTAGTGGGATAGTCACAGCTGGGTCCCTCCAACGCTGCACCTGGGGTACTGTGATGGAGCAGACTGGCTAGAGTAGGAGATGTAGCGCTCGTCTCAATAAGATGTTATCTAATGTTGGTCTGGAGAGCCAATAATACTCTTGTCTATGTCTTGACTGCCAAGCGTATCTCCAGGGGAGTGTGGACATATTATTGTTCATTGTTTTGAGGGAGGAGTGAGTATAACACCGTCTGACAAGCATAGTAATCTTCCTGTTAAGTCTGAGACATTGGCTGTGATCGTCTGTAATGGGCTGTTCATCAGTAAATGGGGGTCAAACGCTATCCCAGTTAAAAGGGCTTGGAATGGAAGCTCCTTTGTCTATCTTTCTTCTGTACGATCCCATTCTGGGGGTTTTTCCATTTCAGTCCCTAATCTTCCTGAAGATTGCCAGAGAGGTGGGCCCTGGGTAAAGCGCTGATCAGGCATTGATCGCCCCTCTATGCTCTGTGGAATAGGATGGCAGACCCCCAGCCCTGGACTGCAAATGATGAATTTGGGGGCTCCATCTGTTCAATAGTCCTTGGCCTAGCCCCCCTGAAGGGGGTGCCCCCTCCCCCCAGACTGTCAGCCAGACAAAGGAAAGTGTTTACAGGGCTCCTAATTAAGGAAGAGGGGCTGTTTGGCCCACCTCATGCTCGTGGCTGTTATAGCCCCAAATAGATCAAAGATGGTATACATTTAAATGCCTGCTACAAAATTGTATCGACTACCTCTCACACTTTTAGCTAACCCTAACCACCGTGGACAGTCTTAAATTTTTACAGAAAAATGCCTGAGAGAATATCAGGGAAATATCGCAACATCTGCCATGCCAGCTTTCTGCCATAAATAAGGGCTAAGGTTTAATTGGAAAATATTCCAACGACATGAACAATTTTTATAGTTTTTTGAACATTCATTTTTAAGGCTTTAAATCCAGTTCTGGTTCATACTAACCAAATTGAACTACGTTAAAACCAATTCTTGAGATTTAGAGAAGAAATATATTCCAAAATGACCAGACTTGATGAATAAAATGCCACAGTAATGGCAGCTTTATTTCCTAGCCTTTTCTTGTACAGCCTCCAGGGAACAACAGTTTTTCTCCCATCGACGACAAAGCGGGAAAGTAGGAAGACACCTCTTCCATTTTGCATGTGCATAAAATGTCCTCAGAGTATCGCCCCCCCCCCTCTCCGCCCCCCTCTATGCCAGTGGACATTAGGTAGCAGGGCTAGACTCTGGGTCAACATCAGCCAGGATGCTATTGACAGAGACAGTGCCAGTGGATGATCGTGGAAGAGGCTAGTGGGCCAGTCAACACTGATATGAAACATTCTACTCACATCAGGTTCTCTTAGCGTGTGTGGGGTTCACAATACTGGGAACTGGCCAGGAAGTGCCCTTCTCTGTTAGCATAATGCTAATTAATATAGGTTGTCTTTCATTTAAGAACAAACAAGGTCTTGTACGCTGACTCTGATCACATAGTGCACTCTTCCATTAGCAATTGGTTAATATTAAAAAGTCTGTGTATTTAACAATGCTTCGTGTTTGTCTACAGATGGCTGTTTTAGCTCACTCAATGATAAGTGAAATTGCAGAGTGGAGAGGGTATTTTTCCATGGCCCTTGTTCAGTATCTGGGCTCATCAAGTTATGCTAATGTGGGAAGCACTCTGAATTGATTCTGTTTAGATAAACTGATTAGCTGACACTAAAATGCAGACAACATTGTTGATAGTTACTCCACACCACGACCACGGCACTCTGCTCTTTTCGTCATATCATGTCTCCTGTCCCTGCTCCCAAACTAATCACCAACCATCAATGTCCTATTTGTATTTTTTGCCCCAGTTTGAGTTACCTCAGCAACCATTCTGGGCAATGGATGCATTATAGTGAAGTGGTTGGGTGTGAGTGTGTGGGTGTGTGTGTGGGGGGGGGGATTGTTGTAGTGCAGGGAGCTGGTTGGGTGTGTGTGAGGAGGTGGGGGGGTTGTGGTGCAGGGAGCTGATAGGGTGTGTGTGTGGGGGGGGTGGGTTGTAGTGCAGGGAGCTGGTTGGGTGTGTGTGAGGGGGGGGGGAGGTGAGGCCCACCCCTCTGGTGAGTTGCCCACCCCACTGTGCAGCATGTGCTGCTGGTGATTAGCGTCCCTCTAGGCAGCCCTGCCTGGCAAAGACTGCGCGGCATCTGATAAAACATAATTGATACAGCCATAGTGGGAGGCCTTTGTGTGCTTTGTCATCTCAGTGAGGCGTGCCGTGGCTGGACCTTGTCTGTGTGGCTTATTAGACAATGGCAGCAGCTGTAACTCAGGTCTGAGCAGCACATGGGCAGAGGAGCCTCCTCTTCTGTGGACCGACCGACTGAGACTTGTGATAGAGTGAGTTTTTAGGGGCAGGACGAGGAGAAGAAAGGAGCCAGGCCTGGACAGGAGAGGAGAAGAGGAGGCAGTCTGTGGGGGAGCTGTGTGGGGGAGGATCGGTCCTCTAAGCCTCCAGCGCTCTCACTCTTAAACACACACACACTGTGCCTGGAGGAGCAGAGCTGAAGCCTGCTGACTGGCTCACGGCTGACGGCTGCTGTGTGACATCTCTATCAGAGCCACCAAGAAGCTGAGGTGTAGCAGACAGAAGACACCTGGAGTCTGGTCCCATCCTGGATAGGAGGCCAACATACCTGCACCAGGAGAGCGGGGGCTTGCTCAGATCCCTGTACCATGTGGCTGACTGGCAGCCACATGTCCTGACATTGGATTGGGCCATGTGGGGGGGGGGTCCAGTTAACTCTTCCACATCCTTAACACAGCAACGAACATTCTGTAAACATAGGAGCTCTGATGAATGCCAGGTTTATGATCTCTGGAAGGACCGTCATTCCTTGATGGAGCGTTAACCCATGACCTTTGAAGTCTCCGAGTCCATCAGGAAAAATGTTGAAGTTCAAAGCCTTTTGTTTGGATTACTGGCAGTTTCTTTGTCTGCAGCCTTTGACTGGCTTTTACAGAGGGTAAGGCCACAAGTTCTCCTTCTACATGACATTGTAATATGTTATGGAACATTCACCATAGAAATCTAGCCTGTGTTTTCATCACAATTTATTATGTGTCTCACAACTGAGCTGCTGTACGTGTGCGTCTGGATTTGATAGCGATGACAGTGTATTGATTCATATTTCACAGTCAACTGTGGCAGCTTGACATGACACATCCTGTTGGACTAGTCCCACTTTGAAAGGACGTGCTGAAGGGACGTAACTTTGTAACAGTGATGGAGCATCCAGTTAGTGTCACTCACTGTCCAGTCCGAGGCCCACCCAGTCCCTGTCCAGAGCGCCACACTGCAGCAGGGCTGCCAGGAGGGGAACAGGCATGGTGTGTCAGCAGGGGCCAGCCATCTGAATAGGGGTTTATTGTGTTAGGGTGACGTGATAAGAGACACCAGCTCACTTTATCCCCAGTATTGTGTGTGAGGTCCCAGTGTTGAGGCAGGGTGGGATGAGCCCCCCCCCCCCCGCAGGGGGTCTCTGGGGCTCCATCACGTTCTCCTTCTCACACCACTGCTCCATACTCATCCTCTCTATTAAAGATCCCAGCTGGTGTGTCGTGTCTGTTTGCAATAATACATTACTAATTAATTATGTATTGGATGGGTTTTTTTTTGTTTTGTTTTGTTTGGGGTGATGCAGCAGCAACTGGAATGCAATCAGTTTCCCTTCTAATTTGTTCTGTGAAATGCCAAAGGAAGCTGGAACATAAAGAACTTCACGTTCCCTTTGGCATCTCAGTCGGTTTGAAAGGCATCTGCTTTCACAGTTGTGTTACACGGTTAAACCCTTCAATGTTTTCCTCGTGACGACGGTCCCACCTGGGGTTTGTCACACGATGCTTTATGCGCTAAATAAATGATCCCTGCGTTAAAAGCCTGGGTCCCCCATGACCTGGGTCATGTCTGTTGTTGTAAGGGTTGGTGAGATGCACGGGTCGAAGAGGTGTGCTTGAGGCAGTGAGTGAAGAAGCTACGAAGGGTGGGTTGACATTGAAGCTGTTAGGATCCATCCTGCACTCTTGTCACAGGACATGTTTCCCTCTCTGTGTGTTTCACCATCTCAGACACGCCACTCAGACCCACCTCAGACACCCATATGCTGCATAGGATTGTATTGATGGCTGGGAGCATGAGAGCGTCTGAAGAGTCTTTTTTGACAGTTGCTCTGAGCACAAACGTCTGAGCACGTTTACGCATGCTGTGTATAGTCAGTGTGATGAGAGCCTTCCTATCTGATGTTCACAGACAGACGCTTTCCCCCGTCATACTTGAAAATGTTCTCAAGAAGTGTGCCCATAGGATTCCAGAGAAGCCATCCCCAAAGTCATGGAGCATGTTGATGGTTTTCCTTTGAGCTGCCCTGGTGGGTGGAGCCCTACTCTTCAGAAGTCCCGGACCAATCACAGAGAGAGCTGCTTAGGCTCAGGACCCACTTACCCAGCTAATGGGAGTGGCTTTAATAAGGTTTTTTTATGAGCGAATGCACCACTTATCCATACTGCAACGCAGAGATGTCCTGCATCTAGAGGAAGTTTCCTGCAATGTGTGAAATGCAGTGTCGCAGTTATAAGGCTTAGCTATATTTAATGAGGTGTTCATTGCACTCATAATCAACTCTAGCCCAGCAAAGTCCTGTACATCTGTTGGCCTATTGGGTACACAGAAACACACACATGCACACAATTCTCTCTCAAGACGGCTTCAGTTTCAGTCACACTCCTAGCTGGAGGCTGTTTATTGGGTTGGCTTGTTCGAGGGATTGTAGTGGCTGACATGACTAGTAGCAGACAGTTTGATGACAGTCACTCTATAAATCCTTATCTTCCTTAGATCACTGTCTTGTCTAAAAGGGGGCCTCTTTCTGGGGTGTCATTCATCCCTGTGATCCCCATCCTTTACAATGACTCATCACTGAGGACACATTGTTAGCTGTCTAGCACACTGTTGGCACCCTTATTTTTCTGTTATTCTTGTTATGGACACCATATATTTATATATAAGCCCTTATTGTGTGTGGTATTAGGGTATGTGGCCAGTTCTGTGTGGTTACAAACTTTTTGGGGGGGAGGGAGAATATATTTTCCTATTTTCCACATTGCACACAATCATGTCAGGAGTGGAATGTGGAATGAATGATGTGTATGTGTGTGCGTGCGTGTGTGTGTGTGCCAGGCTGGCAGCTGCTTTGAGAAAGGCCACTAAGTCTGACCGTGACGGGAAATAGACATCTATTCTTAAATGTCTAAAATAATAAAGGCAGACATCCGTTACTAGAATGCCAGTGGCTGTGCATACCCATGTGTCAGCAAACCCACAGCATGTTACATAGCATACCTTGCTTTATAGTCTACTTATCTTCCATCAATCAGTCGAGCTGCACAGGGGCATCGTGGTTGGTGAAGAAACGGACCACTTCCTATGTAAGCATAGTTTGGCCCCTCCCTCAGGAAAAAAACACCTGGAAAGCCATAACAAACATACTAAATACTGAAGAAAAAACTGGATCTGTCATCTTAAACGTTGCCATCACCTCATGGCTTCCTACTGTATCTTCTAGATGAAAGGCACCTCTCTCTCCTCCCTGACCACCTTGATGGGCCTCTCTGTATCTCAGATGAAAACATAAACCATTCATGTGTCCTGACCTTGCTATAGGCTGCCTGTCGTGGTAGGCTGCGAGAGCAGCCCGTGGTTCAGGCTGACCATGAGCTTGTATTTCCTGTGTGTTTGAAGACATGGTGGAGCAAACTGTGCTGCAGCCTGGCAACTGGCAGGATGGTCACTTCCCCTGGGGTCTTTAGGGACATCTGTGGAGCCTTCAGGGGGAATCTGGACGATTAAGGAGAGAACAGAGCGCTCCTGATGTTCTCTGCATCCTCCAGGGCATCCTGCCGCCCTCCCTCCCCTCCTTCTTCCATCCTTCCTTCCTCCCATCTCTGAGGAGGTGTCCTGCGCCCCTGCTTGGATGAGAACCTGGCCTATGTTGGCACAGTGCACACGAAGTCTCCAAGCTCAGCGTAGATGGAAGAGAGACCTGTAGGCGATGCAGCTGTTCCCCGTTCTAGGCCCTGAAGCCCTGCACATCATGCACACATACACACACACACATTGCTGGCTTTGAAGTGAACTTTGAATTAGCATTTTCGCTCAATGCAAAATTCATAATTCGCTTTCCATGGGTTTATTCCTTGTTTGATTGTAAGTGGTTGAGAAGCTATGCTTTAACTGTGGGGTGCAGTGTGTCCACTAGTGCAATCTTAGGCCTCAAAACGCTTGGTTTTGGGGACTAAGTTCCCTCCAGCAAGGACTGTATCAAATATCTTCTCTCAACAAAGCAATATAATAAAACATGAAAGGCTCTCGGTTGAGTGGTAATATTGTTCAAAGCTCCCCCCCCCCGTTCTTCTTTAGCCAAAGGCAACATTTGGTGTGTTTGGTGTGTCCACTCTCTCAAAGTCTTTATCAGTTCACATGCCCCTTATCAACATTTTACATTTGGAAATAGTCTGCTGTTTTATTTTTCTTCCCCTCCTTATTGTTATTGTAGCTCAGAGTCTTGTTCTCAAACGTGTTCCTCTGTGACCTGGCAGCCTCTGAGTGTGTGTCTGGTCTGGTGTTGTACCAGACCTGTCAGACCCACAGTGAGAGGACTGTTATGCAGATTCCCTCTCTTCTTCCCAGCCATTTCAGCGAGGCTGATCATGATAATGGGGCGCATCTCAATGTTCGTCTCCTCCCCTTGCTTTGTGTTCCATGGGCTGACATCTCACTGTTTTTTTTAGGAAAATGGGACAAACAAGCTGGCCAACCATCCCTCCTGTAGTCTAGCTGAGTACCCCAGACCAGCGCATGGAGAGGATCTAGAATGTATTGTAGCTAGAAGAGGGCTGGAGAAAGTGTTACCCTACAGAGTTAGGGGGTGCAGTGGGGCTGCTGGAATGCACCCATGTGCTAGCATTACAGAGGTAAACTGAGGAGTGTGTAGTCTCTGTGTAGTCCACTTAGCAGCTGGCCTTACTTGGTAATGCTGGATCAGACTAGGCTGGGCTGTCTGAGGGGAACAGTTTAGTCTGCCCAGCTCAGACTCTGCCAGACAGAACACACGGGTAGCTGCTGGAATCCAAGCCCCAGGACAGAGAACTAGTCATTTCTGCGCAGAAGTCTGGAAAAAACCTAGTGGGATGTTGGTTGCTCAAGGAAAGAGAGAGAGGAGTGGCGTGGTTGGTTGTCAGGATCATCTGTCCTGTCATGCTTGCCGTTTTCCATTCTGTTCTTCTGGCCTACTCAGAGTTTTTATTTCTCAAACAAAAGTCTGAAGACTTCAGCCAAGCGATGTCTGTGCCATGTGGAATGTAATGTGGAAGTACTGCATCTCAGTGCGGACGATAAGGTAGGAGATCTTGTTGGATTACTGGAGCGCTACTGGGAAAGCCATCAGACAGCGCTGGTCCATGCATGTGCAGCTGGGGGAACGTTCTTCTTCTCTTTCACGCCGTTCGAAACACCTGTGCCAGACATCAGGGGCTCTCACATGGACGAGCAGACAGTTTCTGGTTCAAAGTCTGTTTCATTTATTCTGGTGCTGGTTTTTTCTTGAGATTGGATAGTCCACAGACTATGTTCTTTCTATACCTTAATTAGTATGGTTTTATGACAGTTTACACAATGTATAAAGATTCTTGTAACTTGTTTTAAGAAAATACATACCTATTAATCAGAGACTAACTTGGATTTGGCAGATACTTCCTTGAAATGGTATTTCATGAAGCGAATCACCTTCAGTGTTACTTTGTTTGTGTCTTTAAGCACTACTTCCTCTCTTAGTTGAGCTGCAAAGCAGCCTGCGTGGTGTGGTGAAGCACAGAGTTGCCATAAGATAAGCAGCAGAAGAGGAGTTAAAGCAGTAATGGTCCTAACTAGTCATTTCAGAACACCAAGGTTCAAATTAGTGGCCAGGGAGGCTAGAACTGTCTTAGTCAGCACCAGCCAATTGCAACCCAACATTTTAAAGGTCTGTCATTTAAATCTTTGAGGTTGGCCAACTGTAGTTATGGTTTGGGTTTTCATACAGTACTGTTCCTCTCTCTAACCAAGTCAGATTCTGGATTTCGGATTCTGTTTTGGTATTTTTCCATCTCTGTTAATTTCCCATGAAACCCACAGTTCCATGTTTTCCTCTGGAGTTCCTCCTTGTAAGTGAGGCATGTTGTCAATACCCAGAGCCAGCACACTCATGGGAGGACACACACATCCTCACACTGACTCACATGTGCCTTTACATAGTCTCTTTAATATTGTGCCTCACATGCCAACTACAAGACCAGAGTATTAGATCAACATTTCATAAGGCTATGGTGAGCAGAAACCTGAGGTGATGTCATGTGGGCTGTGGATGCTGTAGCATTGGAATCATGTGACCTTTGAACTGTAGTGCAGCCTCTCATTAAAGACTGGCTGATAGCAGTCTATTGTCCTCTCAGTGTGCTCCACGCACCTTTTACACTATCCGTTTGAAATCCCAAAATGTCCCTTTGTTCTTTCCGCCTGACAGAGAAGTTAGTCTCTTCAGTTCTTCGAGTCAGAGGCGTGTCTCTCCTGGGACGGGACATTCCTAAACAGTCCATAGTCGTAACTCGGAATGTTTGAAATTGTTTTACGTCCTGTGTCATGTTCTGCCGCAAACAGCTGTTTGGTTTTGGTTTGGTAGTAATACTTGTCTGTATACGTACTCTTTGTGTGTGTGTGTGTGTACGTGTGTGTGTGTGTGTGTGTACGTGTGTGTGTACGTGTGTGTACTGCACTCCCTGTTCGGCTCTTCAGTAGTAGGTTGGGAGCAGCTGCTGGGAAACAGCCAACCTGCTTCACTTGAACCATTTGTAATAAATTCTCTTTAAAGGGCCTTCGATGCTGAGCTACGTCTGTCTGCGATAGTGCTCGGGAAGAAACCTTTTCAAAGGCTGCTTCTAAAGCTTCCAGGCGCTTTAAAAAAGACGACAGTGAAACTGTAGAGCCTGGAGAACTTGATCTGGCCATTTCAAATGCAGGCCGAGGAAGCCGAGGGTATTATTAATTTACTCAGAGACACACAGTGGAGCCAGCCGCCACTGGAGGTGGCCTGTCTGTCTGGGTCCTGCTCTGGCGGACTTCTCCCTGAGGAGGGGGATCGTATCTCTGCCGCTCACGGCACATCGCTGGCTTCTTGCACAGGACCTTAACGAGTCTCCCAGACGCAAGTCGCTTCCTGCCCACCAGACAGACGGCTAGGGGAGCAGGAAGGAGTCCAACGTGAGCCCACAACACACCTTTGCTGTGTTCCGCAAAGACCTCCTGGCCGATATCACCCGTGTGCTTCAGTAGACCGTGGAGACAGACCTATACTTCACAGGTAAAGTTGTGTGACTCAGCTCTCATCATCCCCTCTAAACTGTGTAGGGTCAGTGGGTCTGATGATCATGGGAGTCTTGGGCCATGTAGTCGTACACAGGGTAGTGGAGTCATGGTGGTCGACCTGACAGGACTGGGCGCTCTTCTGTTTTAGCAGCAGCAATGACTCAGGAGAAAAATGTGTTTCCGCTCCTGCCCCAGCACAGGACAGACAGAGTGAGAGAGAGGGGGAGAGACAGAGAGAGAGAGGGAGAGACGGAGAGACAGAGAGAGAGAGAGCATATGACTGGTCCCTGAGGTAAACAGAAGGTAGTCAGTGTTTACTACATAACACAGGTCTACTGAAATAGCAAGTAGCTGAGCAGCAGTGCCTGGCAAGCCTTCCAGACGGACCACTGGTTTCCACTGAACTGTGGGTGAGTAAGACTTTCTGTCTGTCTAATACAGAGAGTGTCAGCTTTGCTGCATGCCATTCTCTGGGAGAAGGGGATATACAAGGAGGGTTCCTACCCTGAAATGAGGTTATATTTAGCCTCAACAAACCAGGTGCTCCCAGTCATGTGGAACACTGTTTTCCTGTTAGGAGAATATTGTTCTTTCTCTCTCTCTCTCCGTCTGTTTCTCTGTCTCTGTCTGTCTATTGCTTTGGTTGGGCTGTACAGCAAGAAAGTTGTCATCTGTGTTGAATCGCTTCAGAAGTGGTGACCTCTAGCAGTGCCTTTCTTATGCCATTCCCAAAGAATGTCACGCTTCGGTCTGAACTATGTCTGGAATTTGTTTCATCATATTCAAGCTTGGATCTTCTGGTCTCCTGGTTGTGTTGTGTTATGTAAAGGTTCATCTGTCTCCACTGCTTGTCTCCTGAAAGATGGAGCACAGCAGTGCCCATAGGTCTCTTAGGAGTGTTTGGTATACATCTGTCTGTCCAACACTCCAGAGGGGTCCCTTACATGTTTTCAGTTGGGAATAGCTTGTTATCTCAGTTGGTTGAAGTAAATAAAAGGCTGGTAGTGTTCTCCTACTGTCAGTTGCAGCTTGGGCACTAGGATCGTGTCGTAATTAACCATGTTATTCATATTTGATAGTCCCAGGTCGTTTGTTTCTCTTTGAAATGGGTCGTTTTTCTTGGGACTGCCCTCGCTAAAGAATAGCATTCAGGCTCCATTAGTAGGTACAGCAAGTACAGCAGTTCTATTAGATTCATTATCTCTGTTTAAATGGGAGTTTTATGGGTCAAGGGATAACCATAACATTTTATGTTTCAATTGGTGAGCCAGATATAAATTCTCACTTTAACAATCACTTGTGTGGTAGAGATAAGATTGTAAGGAACATACTTTGGTGTAATAATGAATGAATGTTACTTTAACCAATCATTTTATGACCACAGTGAGGGCTCCAGTCTAAGTTTGACAGAACACAACTTTAATGGTGTGTGCTGTATTAGGCTCCTATCCAGGCCGGCGGTGCCCCTATGTCACCGCCATGACTCTGAAGGCCACAGACATGGCCGCTCAGAGCTGCCTCTCTGCCCTGTGGTCAGAGACCTCTCCACCACCTGGCCTCCTCTCCAGCTCCATCTTTTATGCATTTGCAATGAGCGCCAGCAATTTGCTCCCCAGCTCATCCAACATTCATGGCCCATGTGACCCTGGTGTTGAGCGAGGGCAGGTCAGTGTGTGGGCCACGCCAGTGACTGCAGGGCAGCTCCACCCGGCCCAGCCGTGCCCTGGTGGGGGGGCCCAAAGGACTGACTCCGCTCCGACACTCTTAACAGTCGTGCGTCAACCTTTTTAAAAGGTTTTAAAAGGGACAAATCTGTCATCCCTCTCAAGCTTATCTGAGGTAGGACTTCGCAGCGTGTCAAATGAAAGTCCATTACTATCCCGGCAGGGAGCAAGGTCTCTGCCACCTTAACACATTTATAAAGGACCCCATGGCAGCAGCAGGAGGGAGCTATCTTTATTTCCTGTCTCGTTTATGTAAACCATTCGAATACAGAACATGTGAGAATCCCCAGGCAGGGACTAAGGATTGAGGACGCTGGGAACAGAGCAGAGATAACAGCTGCCTGCCTGCTCACATGCTGTTATGTCATTCATCTTTACAGCTGTATTATTGCCCGAAAACCACACCAAATTGAATATTATTTCTTATTTTCGACACAATCTACTAAAAAACACACAGATGGACGGAAAGATACCATAAAACAGAAATGAGTGTTTATAGACCCGTGTGGATTATTGGTTATCGTCATACATAGTTCATTGATTGGAATATTCTGAACATTACGCATAACTTTACACAGGAGTATCCTTTTGAGGGAAATGCAAACAGCGTGCAGAGGAATCCCTGGTGCAGCAGAGTCAGAACCTTGAGTGGAGGGTTGTGTGGCAGAATTCTGATGAGTTTAGAAGTTGAAGCTTTTTCTCATGAAAGACGCCGTCTGGAAACCCTGAGCTGCTTCCCGAGAAACGGGCTTCCTAGAGGCAGTGTGGCTGAGCAAACACGTCACGATGTAGCCAATCACGGAAGGCCACAGTGGCCCCGCTGTGGCAGAACACCTCCTGCAGCTTGCTGCTCGGGGAACAATTCCACTGGCTTGATTATTTTTACTGGATTATTTCCACAGTTTTTGACTACATTTGTGT
The DNA here is from genome assembly GCA_036571765.1 of Plecoglossus altivelis. Classification (NCBI taxonomy): domain Eukaryota; kingdom Metazoa; phylum Chordata; class Actinopteri; order Osmeriformes; family Plecoglossidae; genus Plecoglossus; species Plecoglossus altivelis. Next base: position 10,766,800 of record BROE01000020.1, read on the forward strand.
TTTCAAATCTGAGCTGTTAAACCGAGCGGGACACAGTCTGTGGTTTAGAGCCGTTCACCCAATCATTGACATGACGGCTTGGTCTCAACTGGAATAAGAACCGTGATGTTCAGCTTCACTTCTGTGTGGATTATGCTATCATAATTAAAACCTTTTATTTATAGTGCACCCATAATTATCAAGGCAAGTCTATGTTTTTTTTTTTTTTAAAGTTCCGTTTAAAGAGAGAAAAGTAGAGCCTAGTAAACTCTCCTCTCCCACCCACCTCTCCTCTGTCCTCCGTGTCTCCTTCAGCACTCTGGGCTGGGCAGGCTACCGCCCACACACCTGCCTCCTGCTCTTTCACTATTCCTGACTGGAGACCCAAGCCAACGATCAATTACTCTCTGAACAGGCCCAATCAATCTCCTGCTCATTTGCAATTCCCCTTTGTTAACGCACTCTTTTATTGCGATCATCATAATTATTCACATAGGTCTGTTTGAGAGGTGATGCAGGCTGCGTGTTCGTTTTATAAGCGAAATGAACTCCTTGTCGTCTGACTGTTTGACCTCCAACCTCACTGTGGCCAAACAGGGCAGCTGGCCCAGTGACGGACACGATGGGGCTGTGGTTTTTGTAACTTTCTCTCTCACCAAATAACCTCCAGTCTCCAGTCTGTGCATTACTATCTTATCCATTTACCTCCTACTTTGTTTTCTGGCATTGTGTTTAAGATAAAACTGTGTCATTATCCCTTAATCGTGTCATTAGCACTAAAAAGAGACCCTCTCTGGATTTTTTTTACTCTCCTCTGATATCATCTCTTTCTCCCTTTGTGTCTCTCTCTGTGACATATCCATCTCTTCCTGTGTAACATGCAAACTACCTCTGTCTCTGTATGTCCATGTCTCTCTTTGTCTCTTTGTCTCTTTATCTGTCTGTCTTTGGCGGAGGTTTCTCTCCCCCTCTCTCTCTCCCCCTTGGATCAATCAGCTGAGGAGGCAGGTGCAGACGAGGCCTGTGTGGTGATTGGGTGAGGGACATTTAGGGAGATAGTCTGTGGGGGAGGTGTGGCTATGTGTGTGTGTGAGAGAGAGCATGTGTTTGTGTAAGAGACCGGGTGAGAGAGTGAGTGACAGAGAGGAAGGAGGGATTGAGGAGGAGAGGAGGACGCCCTGACCTGGGCAGCTGGTGGACCTCAGCTCCCGGTGGTAATGAAAAGTCCCCCAGTGGTCCCCTCACACCAATCTGTCTCCCCCTGGCAGAATGTCAAGGAGTCAAACATCAAATTAGCTTTTCATGTTAGTATGTCAAAGTTTATGGATAATATGGTATCACGGATAAAGATTTGTTTCACAGTTATAGTTTGTAGGTATATGAGGCTGTATGTGAGTAGGAGTGTGTTCCAGGGATGGATAACGAGGTGTGCTGGCAGTGCAGCCCTCAGATTTCCCCCTGTTTGATAGATGGGCTTGGAGGACTTATGTGATGTCATCAGAGAGATAGGCCACATTAAAAATTCATTGCAGATTGTTCATTCAAGTGAGCTGATAATAGGTGTCAAGAAGATAATGGATGTGGTCGTCATTTTATATCCCTTGGCGCAATGTCATTTTAGAGCCGCTTTGTTGCAGGGGAACAATAAACTGTTCATTTTTTCATTTTTTTTTTAGCAAAGCTCATAAGAATTGCTGTCAGAGCTATTGGCAATCGGTCTGCTATCAGTCTCATCGTCTCGTCCCTTTTTTTTTTTTTAGAAGTTCTCATAAGTGAAAGAGACCATACAAGAATGAGCTCTGGAAATTCATCTCTATGACTTGGCTTTGAAGCTTTCGTTTTGTCCTGGCATGCCACAAGAGCAACTGACAAATTCATACACCTCCAGTCTCCTACACTACACCTTGAAGCACTGCGTTTGTCTGTTCCGGGTGGTTTCATCTCAAACTTTGAACCTCAAGATGAAAGAAAAGATATATATGGTTCCTTTTTTGCATGGCAAACGGTATCTGAAGCATACATTCACCCTCTATCTATCTGTCTGTCTGTCGGTCCGTCCGTCCGTCCGTTCGTCTATCTTTTTATCTATCTATTTATCTATCATGCCCTCCAGGGATACAACGCTCTCTGTTGTCCATCCCAGAGTTAGGACCCAGGCAGCAGCATCACTGACAGCCCTCCATGACAGCCCTCCATGACAGCCCTCCATGGCTGACCTGTGTTGGCTCGAGCCAGTGCTGATTGGGAGACTGCTCCCCTGGCTTCTGTCCAATCAGAGACAAGAAGAAGAGTCAGACTCTGCCACTCACAGTAGGAGGGAGGTCCCACGAAATTGGCTGTTGCACGATGGGTAGGTAGAGACACGGCAGGGTTTTAGTGTTGTGTCAGCAGGGGGGAGTGTGTGTGTGTGTGTGTGTGTGTGCGTGCGGAGGGGTGTCCACCTCTTCCTGGCTTGTAAACAGTTGTTAAAGCCATTGCTCGCTTGATCTAGCGTAAACAAACAGTGGGTCGTGGTAGGCAGGGCGGAGCCGCTCACCCAGGGCAGGGTGGTCTACTGGGGGCTCTCTCAGAGCAGGTACGGGGCCTACTGGCACGCTCTCCTCGCTGCCATGCTTCATTACCTTGGATGCCAGCTCTGGTAGCCATCAAAGCTCCACTCAGCCCCTCCAGTGCATGTGCTACCATGTGGCCGGGATGAGGATGGGAGCTGTAGCACAGCTCACTGCTCCTGCGTACCTACTAGGGAGCATATGTTGAAGTGTTTAGACAGGGCAAGCCAAGAGGCCGCCTCATTTTTCCAAATGGAAGGCTCCCAGCAGCAGTGAGGCAGCAGAGAGGCAGCAGAGAGGCAGCAGTGAGGCACCAGTGAGGCAGCAGTGAGGCAGCAATGAGGCAGCGGTGAGGCAGCAGAGAGGCAGCGGTGAGGCAGCAGAGAGGCAGCAGAGAGGCAGCAGTGAGGCAGCAGTGAGGCAGCAGTGAGGCAGCAATGAGGCAGCGGTGAGGCAGCAGAGAGGCAGCAGAGAGGCAGCAGTGAGGCAGCAGTGAGGCAGCAATGAGGCAGCGGTGAGGCAGCAGAGAGGCAGCAGTGAGGCAGCAGAGAGGCAGCAATGAGGCAGCAGTGAGGCAGCAGTGAGGCAGCAGAGAGGCAGCAGAGAGGCAGCGGTGAGGCAGCAGTGAGGCAGCAGTGAGGCAGCAGTGAGGCAGCAGAGAGGCAGCGGTGAGGCAGCAGAGAGGCAGCAGAGAGGCAGCAGTGAGGCAGCAGAGAGGCAGCGGTGAGGCAGGAAAGACGTGAAGCTCACAGAGAAGAGGAACTGTCAGCGAGCAGTTACAAAGCGCGCGTTTCGGTTTTCCAAGGTAATTAATTATGCTTGCCTGGAGGCGCGAAAGCCACTCGCAGACTGCAACGCTTGTAGCCAGTATTTCCTACCTGCAACGCTACCCTCTGATCAGTGTGAGACCCAAGACAAGAAGACAAAAAAGGGACTTGAATCTTTTTATTCGGGACTCGAGTCTTCTTTATTGTGTCTGTTGCTGGTAAACAGTTTGACAGGCTGTCAGGAGGCTGAGTGGAAGGCTCCTGTTTGCCTGTGTGGGATCCAGTCATCAGGCAGAGGTGTCGTCAGAAGCCCAGCCAGCTAGGAGCTCTCTCTAATGAGCTCCCCTGAGTGGCCAGCCTGAACGAGACACCTCAACTCTCCCTCCATCTCTCGCTCGCTCGCTCCCTCCCTCCCTCTCTTACATGTTCCTGCTTTAATTGGTCAGAGAAAAGAGATTGACAATTTACAGGAGACTATTACTTTGTCTAAAATCCCTCTCTGCCTCATCTGTGAATAATCTCTTCACCCTAATTAGGCACTTGGATTGTTGGCTTGTTCCAAGAAGATAGCGGTATTGTAATCTTCAACGTGTTGGTACAGCAGTCCAAACCAATTTCCATTTGGTCATTCGAGCCAATACTTGGGTCAAAAATTCTGAAACAGTTCTGTCAACAATGTTGGACTAGCTGCGCTGTCTGCATGGTCAACTTGGAACAGGAGAGCTAAGAAAATAAGTTGTGCTCCTGGCTCCCTCTACTGGTGTGTTTCTGTCATAGCAGGCCTGCTCAGCCCTCCCCTATGAGGCCAGGGTCTTAGCAGGGCTCAGCATGGGGAATGACACAGCTGAGCCCCCCTTGATCCACACTGGCTCTTTAACCCAGCCCCCCCACCTCCCGCCCCCCAAGCCCCCCAGAACAGACTGGAAGTGACACGGATAAAGGTAACATTTCAGCACAATGATCGCGGATCAACCTCCCCAGTCTTGGATTTTGAGGTTGATGATAGAGGATCTAGCATGGTGTCTGTGCTGGGGTCTGAGAACAGGGAGGGAGATGTGCTGGAGTACCTTGTACGGACTCACACAGAGCCGTCACAGTCAAAGGCTCACATCCGACCAAACTCTCTGCTGTGTGAGGATTCAGACGGACCTTCAGAATCATTTAGATCTTTGCTTCATAACCAGAGGCAGTAAGGCATTTTTCTGTATATCTTTAAGCTATTCTCGTGGATTTTAAACAATAGACACATTGTAAAAGCTGAACCAGCAGCCTTTTTGTCTCATCTTGAATTCGTCACCATTGCATCATGTTGCCGTATAGTCTCTAAGACTGGAGGCGTTCTCTCTGACATCCAGGTGCATCCTGCTTTCAGTCACTTATGTGGAAGTGACAAGTGCATCCAAATTAGCATCATCATAGAACCCCCCCTCCCTCCGTGTTGGTCCATCCCTTCACCTCCTTCACACTCCATGCCCCCCCCACTCCCCCCCCCCTCCCCCCCCCTCTTCTCTTTCTCCCCCCCTAGTAAGGCCTTTGTGTACAGTAGAGTGTATGGCGGGGGCGCAGCATGCCATGTTGAGGCAGATGCAGGTGATATAAGAGGATGACTTGTCAGCAGCTCAGTGAGATGGACAGAGCTGAGGGAGGCCGTGCTGAGGAGTGATACTGTTGATCCTCCACAGGCCCCAGCAGCTCTTCCTGCTTCCTCCCCCAGACGGCCTGCCCCTCCTGGGCCGCTCTGCTGCTCCTCCTCCAGACGGCCTGCCCCTGCTGGGCAGCTCTGCTGCTCCTCCCCCAGACGGCCTGCCCCTCCTGGGCCGCTCTGCTGCTCCTCCCCCAGACGGCCTGCCCCTCCTGGGGCGCTCTGCTGTTCCTCCCCCAGACGGCCTGCCCCTCCTGGGGCGCTCTGCTCTTCCCCCCCAGTAAGGCCTTTGTGTACAGTAGAGTGTATGGCGGGGGCGCAGCATGCCATGTTGAGGCAGATGCAGGTGATATAAGAGGATGACTTGTCAGCAGCTCAGTGAGATGGACAGAGCTGAGGGAGGCCGTGCTGAGGAGTGATACTGTTGATCCTCCACAGGCCCCAGCAGCTCTTCCTGCTTCCTCCCCCAGACGGCCTGCCCCTCCTGGGCCGCTCTGCTGCTCCTCCTCCAGACGGCCTGCCCCTGCTGGGCCGCTCTGCTGCTCCTCCCCCAGACGGCCTGCCCCTGCTGGGCAGCTCTGCTGCTCCTCCCCCAGACGGCCTGCCCCTCCTGGGGCGCTCTGCTGTTCCTCCCCCAGACGGCCTGCCCCTCCTGGGGCGCTCTGCTCTTCCTCCCCCAGACGGCCCGCCCCTGTTGGGGGGCTCTACTGCTCCTCCCACCTCGCCTCTCCTCGCTTTCTCAGGGAACATCCTACTCCGAGACTCACTTGTCAACTACGTTCAGCAGGACTCCGGTGCTCAAAGATTAATATCCACAAACGTAAAGAGACTCTTTTAAAGTTGAACGTGAACTTCCTCTGTCTGCTGTTGGTTTGGAAGGATGATCTGTCTCTGGTGCATGTATGTGTGCGCGTATGTGTGCATGTATGTGTGCGCGTGTGTGTGCGCATGTGTGTGTGCGTGTGTGTGTGCGTGCGTGTGTGTGAGTGCGTGTGTGTGGGTGTCAGACAGTACATGGAGAACAAGGAAGGGCTTTAGGGAAAGCTTTTAACCATCTGATATTTTTATAACCCAAGCTGAATTTGAGCTAATCGGGGACACCACCTGTCAGAAGCGGTCACTAGTGGGAAATCCCATTAGGGTCTAATCCCAGCTGTCTTGGGACAGAGGAGAACACACCCCACTCTCCCCTGGCACTTCCAGCGCTGCTTGATCCCGCCTTGTCGTGTCAAAACACCGCAGTCAGGGTGGCCTGGCACCGTCTACATCCTCCCACTGGAAGGACACCTCTTCTGGATATTCATGCCTCTCCATGCCAGCTGCAAACTGCAGCTGCAGCAGTAAGTTCTGGATCGTTGCTTATGTAGGAAGAGAACAGCAGTTGTGTTACGGCTCGTGTCTCGAGCCTTTGGGATTCTAATAGAAGTTGCTGTCTGCTGTTTTGTAATGTGTTGCTAAGTGAGTTGGGAGTAGTGGAGCTGACATGTCAAGCCCTGTGTTTATGTAGCCTTATATAAGAGGATGGTCAGAACGTGTGTCAGTGTGCTGTGATGCTGCTCCGGGCTCTGTGGAGCTCTGGGAGGCGAGGAAATAACAAACCCTGACCTTGCAGCACTGCAATAGAGGCCAGGGACACGGCTCCCTCTGTGGAGGCACACACACACACACACACACGACGCACATGCCAAACGGGGTATACACAGACACAGACTTCCTCACCAGCCTCCCCCCCTTGCCCCCCCTCCCTCCCCCCATCAGCTCAGGCTCCCAGCGCAACACAGAGGGGTAGGGCTGGAGAGGAAGAGGGGCGGAGAGAGCCGGGAGGGGAGGGGCCGAGGCGCGCATGTGGAGAGAGTGACAGGGGGAGGGAGAGAAGCTCAAGAGAACAAGTCAAAGTGAAAGAAAGAGACGCAGTGAGAGATGCCGAGAGGAGGCGGGGGAGCCAGCGGGCCCAGCCCACCGTACTGACGCTGGAGGTGATCCTCCTCTGCTCCTCTCACAGCAGCTGTGGGGGGGCCAGGCTGCCCACAAGGACTTCTCTTTGCTTTGTTGTTGTTGGTTCAGTCTGGCTGCACTGACCATTTCTGGGCACGTTCCCTGGCAGATACACTTCTACCTGAATGCTATTTCTTGTCTAGCTGTCCGGAACGGGAATAGTACTAGAGGTAGGTGCGTGCGTGTGTCTGTTTTAGAGAGTGTGTGTGTGTGTGTCTGTACACTCATGCTGCATTGGTCTGCGTTTAAACCCGATGTCCTAGCAGGTGTCTGGCAGAGAGATCTGCAGCAGCTGCATAGATCTGCCCACCACAAGGCTATCTCTCTCAATCTAGCTATCTCTACCCTCCCTCTCTCTTTCCCCTCTCTCTGCCTCGCTTCTTTAGTCTGATGTCATACTCATACCTACTGATATAGCAATGCTGGAGGACACCCAGTAGTTTTTGCCAAGTAAGCTGAACAGATACGTTTAACCTTAAACACCACTGGTGTCGTTATACCTCCTCGTCTCTAAGAGGGGTGTCTCTCTCCCTCTCTCTCTCCCCCTCTGTCTCTATCTCCCTATCTCTCCCTCTCTCTATCGCTCTCTCCCTTGTCTCTCTCTCTTTCCCCCCCCTCTCTCTGTCCTCACAGTATCTTTGCAGGGAGGGTCATTGATTTTGTGCTGATGGTGGACAGGTCCTCAGTCCATGGATGACTGGGGATGACTGCTCAGAGCGAGGCAGCCGGGGTGATTGAGCTCTTGAGCAGAACCTGACAGTCAGCATCACATCCAGCTGTTCACCTCCTGTCTGGACACATTCAGATGGGGGAAGCAAAGAAACACAGCGCCTATCTTTTGACTTGCTGTCGTCTCCCCCTCACGACAGAGCAGCCAGAGTGATATATTGGATCTTGACAGACACATTTTGCTATCCAAGGCCAGACCAGTTTTTTGGCTCCCAGTCTTGTCCTTGGGGGAAGGATTTGCCAGATTACGGAGCATTAATCTGTTTGGTATCAGATAATGCAACCATAATGAAATCCACTGTGATTGGTATTCTGAACAGATTCAACAGACTCGTTTCCTGTTCACAAAGACACCTTGGTAATCTCTATATATTGCATTCGCGTGCTGTCAGCCATGCTGTTCTCAAGAAGCATGACATAATTATCATACATGTTTATATGCAGTATTCTCTGCTAGCTTGGCAAGCTAGCCTTCATATGGACTTTCCAACATGCAAATGGGCTGTTTCAATGAAAAATACATCATGAACTGTATGCCGTGAATAAACAATGATGTCCATCCCATCTGAAGCACTGAGAATAAATGTTCAGTTTGTGGGTTAGAGGTCTGAGTAGATGGAGGATGACTCATCAGTGTTCTAGTTAAAAGGCAGCATGACTCTGCTGTGTTTGCATTCTGGGCGCAAGGCTCCCCTTTTGTGTAATTGTCATTATCACAGCCTGACAGGAGAGGAGATTGGTGGAAGTGGAGAGGAGAATAGAGGATCGGAGGAGAGAGGAGTGGAGACGAGAGGAGTGCAGAAGAGAAATAAGCCTAATTGGAGCTCCATTGAGCTGACGAGAGAGAAAGTCCACTGACAGTGAGTCATCATGACGTTGCATTTGAGGTGTTCTGTATCGCTGCCCTTGCAGCCGCCGTGTCAGCAAATGGTGCAACTTGGAGAACAGACGAGCTGATCGACTCCATCTGCAGCAAGTGTACGTGTCTCGGCGCAAGAGGTTTGATTCAGATGTTAGGCGTTCCAAGGTGGCCCAGCCCAGGTGAACGCTGACGTCTGCTGTGGCCACAGTGAGCCTATGTCACCCCCCCCTCCTCCTCCCTGCACTGTGAAAGAAGCCGGACACGCACCTGCTGTTGTTTATGCCAACGTGTTGTCATAACGAGGGTCATGCCTAACAGGATCCACAGCGACTCAGAGGCTTGGTGGAGGCGGCTCGGACTGGGATTAGCAGACAGATATTGTTTACCCCTTCCCAGCTAGGCTGAGGCTGAGGGTCGCATTGGTGGCAACAGGTTTCCATAGTCACATGCAGCATGTGTCTGGAAAGCCTGTTGGTTTTTGCTCCCTTCTTATAGATATGGATTAGACTCACACAGCATCTAGTTCACACTGTTGAAGGAATGGGATTCCCTTATGCCCCTCTGTTCATCACAAGCAGGAGATCAGAGTGAATGACAGGAGGCTGGGTCTTTCCACATGCATGAGACAGTGTCGGGTACTAGCGGTTGTCTCGTGACGTTGCGGAGGAGAGCGATGTTGAATGGTAGAGTGGGGCTCCTGGCTGGTGGTGAGGAGATGGACAGGTGACTGATGTTTACTTCTGTCTGAGATGGGCCTAGTCAACCTCATTAGAGTCTTTCCTAGTATTTTAGCGGGCCTGCTTGGACAAGTAGTATCTAAGACAGAAATGGACTGTGACTGACATGCCATGTCTGTTGTTGTGTTTCCGTGATTGATTGATTGAAACGTTGAAATATGAATCTGCGTATTTTCATTTTCTTCGTGACGTTGATACTGTCACACTGTCAAGGGTCTGTGCGTGTGCGTGCGTGTGATAGTACGTGTGGGCTTCCAGGAAAAAGTACTGATCTTACAACTCATTTACCTCCATAGAAGTAAATACCTCACCTTACATTACGGTTCCTTGAAAGAACCCTGCAGCGTTTGTGGGCGAGGCACGTCAAGGTAATCGTGTAGAAGGTAACAGCTCAGGTTAACAGAGTTAACATGCCAGGCCTGGGACATGGCTCTCAGGAGTGTACTCCAGACAGTGTTCTCTAAGAGTCAGTCCAGGACAGCATTAGAGCAAGCCTGAGGCAGGGCGTGTACTTGAGTCTGGGTAATTTACAGCACCACTCAGGTTTGCGTGGTTGCACAGGGAGGCTGTCGAAGTGGGCTTCAACATGTTTATGTGAACCGTTACAGGCGACGTCAAGTCCACAGGTTTACGGGAGTATTCTGGATCTTTCCCTGCTTTGATTGGAATGAACAGTTGCTGGAGGAATGACACAGAGCCCAGTCACATGAGCTCGGAATCTACCAAGAGACTGGAGAAATAGCAGGCTTCAAAAGTACTTTCTTGAAATTGATAGCCAGTACAAAATATGTATTTCCTTTTTCTTGAATCATTTTTTGCTGACTGGCATTTTACTCGAACGGAAAGTTCCCCTGATTTAACTGTGTTTCCAGGACATGAATATCAGGCATCCCACTAGCCGTGCTGAGACAGTGTTTCCTGTGTCTCTCAGTCTACTCAGCAAGTACACCGAAAGAAGGAGAGTAGGTTAGTTGCGTTGCTGTACCAGACAGCCACTTCTTCTCTGAACATGTATTGATTGTGCTTGTGATTAGAGTTTAGGCTCATATTCTATTAGGTAAAATAGGATTGTGTTGTGTGTCAAACCTGTTACACCCTGTTGAGAGGGAATTGTAAACTTCTGTGTTAACCATTATTATGTGCCAGCATGACTGGCATGTTTGAACAGCGCTCCGCTTGTCAGCTTTGATTTGTCTGCTCTCTGAGGTGAAAGGGGGGCCTTTACAACAGGGCAGGATATCCTTGACAGGCTTGCAAATGCCTGGCACTATAACTTGTCCAGACAGAAAACAGCACGGAAGGCCTGGGCAGCTCTGTTTAGGCAGCCGGCAGGGGAACCAGAGGTCACCTCTGAAGAGCGCTGCCCATAGGGAGGTGTCCTGTGTCCTGGGGCTGGCGTGCGCTGAGAGGAAGCCAGCCTAACACCTCTTCACCGCTCCTCCTTTTCCTTGTTTGTCTTGAGGCTAAAGATCCAGAAATACTGAGTCAGACTTTTCAGAATAGGCCAGACACGTTTATGTCGTGCTACAGAAGCATTTTTCCTAATAAGCTGCTGTAACCACACAACCCCTAGGAAATACACAATAACCATTGCCAAGGACAAAATATGTTTGTGGATGCTGTAATGTAGCTGTGCATGTTGTTTCAATCTACCTCTCCATATTACCATGTTGTTTACACATGTTGGTATGCGTGAGGCATAGGTCTCGCTTGTTTGTGAACCTTGTAAAATGTACATTGACAACTCCCAGATGGGTCTAACAATTAGTGTAATTACAAATGTTCTTGATAACCAGAGAAAGCACTTGAACAAATTGATCGTAAATGTAAAACTAAAGACGGCTTTTACAGGCTTTTGTTCTTGATCTCCTTCTCATTTAGCCTGGTTTAAGAAGTCCTTCTTTATACCCCGCTATTATCATTGATGAAACAGTAACATCAACATATAGAAGCTGAAAGAGCAGTCCTGACTCCCTCAGTTCAACATGTAGATAAAGGTCACTTACCTGAAGCCAACTGAAACCCACCTGTTTCTGCCTCTAAGACAAGGCCATTTTCATCAGTCTGCATGTGTTAACCATCATCAATTAATGAAAAAGAATGCGTCTGGTTGCCATTTGGTGTATTTTTCTAAGCTGTTACCAAGCAGAGACCGTCTGTGTTGGGCAGTATGATCTTTGATGCACAGCCTGTTTCAGAGTCAATTATAGTGAAGTAACAGATAGTATAGGGTGTAATCACTCCCCCCCCCCCCTCGCTCACTCTCTCTGTCTTTGAAAAACCGTGGTGAGATTAAAGGTGTGCAACCATTTATTACACTTTCATGTGGGCAGTCCCCACACAGTGTTGTCCACTCAGGAAGTAAACATGGCCTTTGTTACTTTTCCTCCCTCACAGCTCAGGTGAGGCCAATGAAATTCAAATGTGCCCATAAGCTGCTTTTGCTACTAGCTGTACTTTGCGGTTGACGGTTAAGAAACTTAAATTAATTAGATTAAAGTTGACATTCGGAAAACACCTTTAGCCTTTCATCCTATTTAAGTCACTCGTGCAGGCCTCTCTCGCACACTGAGCTATTTCAGTTCTTTCTTTTTATATAGCTGGCCGAGGTGTGTCTCAACTACTTCTCCATTGTGCCTGTTCGTAGTGTTGCTCTTCTCACACACAAGGGGATGGGTGCTTTACACCTAATAGTAATACGGATAATAGGCTAGTTTCACTATAATGAATATATTAGGCTCCGGGATTGGTACTGGCTTTTGTTGAAATCAAATGTTTCAGGCGATACACTTTCCCTCTAGTCTTCCTGTATGAGATCAGTGTTCTATTACAGGCCTAAAAGTGTTCTTATTCAGCAACAGCGATCAAGTGTGTCACCAGGCACACCCTTCATCTGACAGTGTAGGCTTGTGACATCATTCGAGCACAGAGAAGTTCTCCTTTTCAGACTAAAATTTCCCTCTGTCCTGGGAGGAGGTGAGAGCCCTGCAGTAAGCCAGGCAGGAGAAAGGCTGTCTTTATACCAGGTGCCAAGGTCAACAGTGCCCAGGGCTGGTGCAGACGGCAGGACCAGGAAGTGTTCAATAGCCTCAGTGTGAGCGCCATGTGGCATACACACTGAGACAGAGCCAGAGGTAGGACGAGGTAGAGAAAGAGGGGGAGAGAGAGAGAAAGAGGAATCGAGAGAGAGAGAGGGAGGGAGGGAGAGAGAGAGAAAGAGAGAGAGAGAAAGAGGGAGCGAGAGAGAGAGAGAGACAGGGTGGTGCCCACAGCCCACTCCTCCAAGAACCTCTAGGTCCTCTCACAGTGCAGTAGTGTTTGATGAGAGGTGCTCTAGGATGCCAGACTGGACTCTCTGTCCTGGAGACCTGCCCTGAACAGTAGGTCTGCTGCTCACACTGCTGTGACTGAGTACGTATATTCCTCTACGGTAGGTCCACAGCTCACTTATCTTCTCCTGTTACCATACTCTTGATGAGTGTGTATGTACAGTATGGGTGTGTGTGAGAATAGTGTTTGTGTATTTTTCTCAGCCAGCAAATTTCCTCATGACAACTTGGTACTTTTTAGTCATAATACAATCATTACTTTTTTCTAAGGATTTTAGGGACTTTCCGCTCAGATTTCATATAGCGTGACTATATATTGACTAACTCCCTTTGGATTGTCTGTACAGCTGTCTAACAGACCGCAGTAACTCCCATGGATCACATGCCCTTGAAACCATAAGGGGCCGCAGACTGATCCATGTCCCGTCAGGTTCTTTGAGCCCCTCGCTCAGGAGCCCCTTTCTCATGGCTGGGATGGAGATTGGACTGCGGAGGGCATCAGTCTCTGTGGCAGAGGCAGTGGAGCATCCTGCTGTGTGTCAGCGATGAGCGATGAAGGAAGAGAGAGGGAGAGAGAGGGAGGCAGGAAGAGAGAGTTTAGCTCCATTCATTTGAAGTGTTTGAGTTCCCTGCTCGTCCAAAGTGATGGCTGGTCCTGGATCACATATCAGACAGCTGCCAGTGCTGGGACTGGGGGTGGGGCTGGGGGTGGGGCTGAGGGTGGGGCTGAGGGTGGGGTTGGGGCTGGGGCTGGGATATGGACCTTACTCATACCAGCACACTCTGGAGCCCTGCCTTCCTTGAGTCATCCTCATCCTCTACAGCTCGTGTACCAGTTCACAGTGCCTCCAATGTGACCCCGACGCTGCCTGGCTGCCTGCTTCCTGGTTGCCTGGCTGCCTGGCTGCCTGCTGGCTGGGTTTCCGTTATTAGATTGTGCTGTCCTTTCTTTTTGTTTACGAGTTTTCTATCTATCCTGGGGTGTGCTACAGCCACAGCCAGCTGGGGCTTCAGTTCCTCCGCAGTATGCAGCTGGGCCACAGTTGTGCCGTTAACCCCCCCACCCCCCCGCATCCTCCTCCCGACACAACACAGATCGAGACAGTGTCTGAGCACGCTCACTCCGGCTGCTGTTCCAGTGACAGCAGGGGGTTCATGTGTACACTAGAGCAGCGCTCTGTCTGGGCTACCAGATGCTCTTCACACCACACCGACTGTTAACATTACCGGTACTTAACAACAACTTGTGATTCATTTTCAAATCTTTGACAGCTTAGATTTCCGTGGTCATTTGTTTTCAGCAGAAGAGGTGTGGTACTCAATGATATTCAGTGGTGGTGGAATACCTAGGTGTGGCCCTCGTCTTGACTGTGAAGTCATGTTCAGACTAGGTCTCAGGTCTGTCGGGTAAGCGTCACAGACTGGTGATTTCTAATGTGTCTTGAGACAACTTCTCTAAAAGACTTCCTGTGTTTTCAGAAGGCTCAGAACTGCTCAGTCTGAACTGAACAAACATGGAAGGTTGCATGATGATAAATCCTCTCCGCTTCGCTTCCTCAAATCATGTCCTATTGAACTGCACCTCTGTGTTGCCACTTCTACTGAATGTCGAAATGTACTGGGTGGATTATTCTTATTGTACAACAAGGTTCTTATTGTGATGTTGGCGTTACGGCATTGGGACTACGAGTTTAGAGAAGACAGATCTGAATTAGTCTGGATTGTCACTTTTTGAGGCTTAGTGGAGATAATCTGGTGGAACTGGAAGACCTAGGGCCAAGGGGCAGTACTAGTAGAAGAAAAATATGAAAAGAAATATGCCATATGGCCTCCAGCAACAGCATATCAAGGCTTATCTGTTCTATTTTGCAGGATCATTGGTAATCTTGTGTGTGTGTGAGTCTGCAATTAGGCATGCAGGCTGTTTAAGTATTGGTGTGTGTATATCATGACAATTTCCATAGTGGAGTGTACAGTATGTATGTCTGGAGGTCTCCACCAATCTGATGTTACACTAGTGTTTATTCCCTGTCCAGGTAGCGGGCAGACTGGGCCAGTCTGGTGAGGGTAGGAAGACTGACCCAATGTTGTGAGGAGGACAGGAAGACTGGCCCAGTGTGGTGAGGAGGACAGAAAGACTGGCCCAGTCTGGTGAGAAGGACAGGAAGACTGGCCCAGTGTAGTGTGGTGAGGAGGACAGGAAGACTGACCCAGCCTGGTGAGGAGGACAGGAAGACTGGCTGGGCCAGTGTGGCTGGGCTGCTCAGCACGCACATGTGGGATCCCAGGGCTCAGGGATTAGGTGACTGGAAAGGAGCCAAACAGCTTTACAGGGCATGATCAGAGAGAGGGTCGGAGGGCAAGCATTGGCCAAGCGTGGGGTGTGGGTGCTATAAGAGAAACTCACTTTTTCTCATGACCAAATAATACAAATATGAAAGAAAATCTGTAAACAGGAAATTGATTTCTATCTGGAAATATTACAAATGTGCTCTAGTGTTGCTGGCGCCGAATGATAACAGTTTAAAGATTGTGTAAACATGCAGGTCTCCATGCTGTAGGGGTTAGGAAAACAACATTTATGACTACAATAAATGCTCTGCCAAATGTTCATTTTTTTCATACGCATGGAGAGCAATTAATACAGTCTGTAGCATTTTGTTGTTAATGCAGTTTAGATCATTCCAAGCTATATGTTCTGTAAAAAGTTGAACTCAAAGCACTTCAACACACTCCATATACTGCAGCTACATGGAGTAGGTTTTCTGTGGAGCCAGGGTTTAATGAGTAGGTTGCTGTATGGATCCTCAGAGTTGCCCTGGATGGTAAAAGCAATTATGTTCTGGTGTTTATAATCAGCATTCTGGTTACTTCCAACCAGTCAGACTTCTGCAGGAGAGGTCCTCCTAACACCTTGGTCTCAGTCCCTCTGACTCAGACAGACACATTACTTACCAAGCAGAGCAGAAAATGAAATGCCTGTCAATGGCTGCTATTTTGGTCAACACTCGATAAAAAGAGCAGTTTCCTGGAAACGGCGGAAGGCTTCTCCATCAGCCCCGAGCGGAGAGGATGCAGACGGGAAGCGCTCCTATTGGTCAGCGCTGACTTCTGACTTCACTCCCCTCAGTGGAGGGATGTCACTCTCCCTGCAGCAGCTGGGATGAATGGATGGAGAGATGGATGAGGGGATGGATGGATGAAGAGATTAGTGCAAGGACACAGATGGAGAGAGTGTGCGTGGAAGCCAGGCAGTCAGCTTTTTCTACGCCCCCCTGTTGGGGATTCAGACAGTATGTGACAGGTGTGGCAGGAACACACTTGTTTAAAGGGCTGTCAGGTGGTGGGGTTTCTCTTAGGAAGGGGCAGTTTGACTTTCAAAGCAACTACCAAGACTGGGTTCAATGTCCCTAATAAATACCCGAGAAACCATTCATGTAATTCTGATTATTTTACACTACATGTAGTAATTAGAGGCAAATCTGCCGGGAAATACGACACATAAACCGACTGTACCTAAAAATAGCATCATAAATATGATCTGTCTCATCTGTCAAGGGACTAAAACCATGACAGACTGCACCGTGAAGTCGTAGAAGGGTGACCTGCCATAGATGCCTCCTTCTCTCTGTTCCTCTGTAAATATAGAAACACAGCACCCATGCAGAAATACGGTTGTCTCTGCAGCCACTACAAAACAAATAAGCTGTCTTCAAATCACTTAGGATGTCTGGGCTGTGCTGACGTCACGCCGTCCTGAAGGACTGCTGTGTTGACAGAGAGGAGCAGTGCTAATAAACCCTCTGACAGACATCCAGCAGCCTGCATGCCTCCGTGTCTGCAGCCAGAGACAGATGTGGAGCGTGCCGCTGCAGGCGACCTCTGTGCCTCACCTCCGCAAGGGGGGCTGCTGCTCTTCTGGAGGACGTGTGCAAGGAGAGGTGAGGGGTTGAGCTGTGTCTCCCCAGGGACAGAGTCTTAGCCCCCCCCCCCACTCCCCGGCTAATTGCAGACAACCACCCCCTGTTCAGACGGATGTGGAGTGCTCCACTCCCTGTGAACTCTCCCCAGATGGGAGCCATTTTGCTATCTTTTTTAATGTTCTGCCATGATGAGCCATATGAGGTAGGTTCTGGCCCGGCTCCATGCACAGTTAGAGCTCCGCTTTCAGCGTGTGATAGGATCTCCACTCCGGTGGACCTACGCCCATTGTTTTGGTAATGATGTCATTATGTGGAAATGCGTAAACCCCAAGCCACCCTCTTGATGGGCGGAAATGGGGGGAGGGTCAATCTAAATATCAGCGCGCCGAGATGTTAGAGATCCGACTGACACTGGCCGTCTGTTCATTTTCGTGGCACATTATCTGCAGCTGTTGCGTGATGCAACGTCATTTTTGATCAAAAATGACTTGATATTTTGACGTTTCTCTTCAGTCTCCTTGCTGTAGCTGTGTTTGTGATGTAACATCTGCTTGACATATCCAGAATGTATCCCAGCTCAGGTCTGTGGAGCCTGAGCCCATGTGGCAGTGGGGACCCTGGTCTCAGGTTACTGTGGTGGGACTTCCACGGCCGCAGGAATGGCAGCTGAAGTGTTAAACAAGAGAGGGGCTGCCTCCCACTCACTCCCAACCACCCGCATCCTCCCCAGCTCCTAACAACCCGCCTTGCTTGGGGAAAGCTTCCCACTCACATTCCTGTGGGTCCTGCAGTCCTGGAGTCCAGCTCTGTGAGGCCGTGTCCACTGGCTCCCCGCTCCGAGCTCACAACCTCCTCATCCTGGGTCGTCTTCACCTCCGCTGCCAGACGACCTCATTTCCTTCAGGAAGAATTCCTTCCCTCTCTTTCTGGGCAGCACGCCCCTCCGAGCCGGCTCAGTGAGGAGGGCCAGGAGGAGGAGAGGGAGCTTATAGGAAAGCCTTCATTGCTGGGCTGAGCTGGAGGAGCTGTGTTGGGACCGGGGCTGGTCTGGGGCTGTTCTGGGGCTGGTCTGGGGCTGTTCTGGGGCTGTTCTGGGACTGGTCTGGGGCTGGTCTGGGGCTGGTCTGGGGCTGGACCTGGGAGGGAGCTTCATGGAACTGGTCATACTGTAGAAGTTCAGACGGCAACATGTGGTGTTTACAATGTGCGTCAGACAGGAGTCAATCCTTGCTAGAGCTGGAACTAAACACAGGGTAAGCAGAGTGTGTGTATGTGTGTGTATGCGTGTGAGTGGCATATGTGTGTGTCTGCTTGTGGGGCATACACAATTCATTTTTTGGCAGACAGGCATGGAGTGAGCCTGTGGTTGTGTGATGTACAGCAAATGTCAAGTCCTTGCTGAGGCCCTGCTGCCAAAGTGCCTGAAACCAATAGAAATAAGGAACCAAGGAAATTTCCACTAACCTTTATTAGATATTAAATTCCATTTATTAAAATGTGGGTAGCGCCAGGCCACAGCATGTGATGAAATTAGAAAGAGGGAGCTTTGTGTAAACAAAGAGAGCTTTATATCTGATGCCTTAGCTTTTCCTGCTCCATCAGTAGGCTGCAAGTTGATTTTCCTGCTGCGTGCTGCGCATGTCAATGCAGCTTAGTCACATTTAACTGCTCATTTATTAATACGCTCGAACTCACACTTAATCAACTCATTTGTGAGAGTAGTTAAGTTGTGAAAGGTTCGATGTTGTGGCAGGTGGAAAACATTCAATGTGGAGAGCGACAAACACTAGTAAATCAATGGAAACAGCCAGAGTGTCTGCGTGCGTATGAGTGTGTGTGTGAGTGTGTGTGTACGTGTGTGTGTGTACGTGCGTGTGTGTACGTGCGTGTTGGTACATGAGTGAGTGCACGTGAATGTATGTGTTTATGTTTTTGTAGACAAACCCAGTTTTAGCCCTGCCATTTCCTGTCAGATAATTTGCTGTAATCCACTAGTTCAGATTTGGTCTCTGATTTAAACCTTCCTCCGCATGAACCTTATCTGCTTATTTCCATTGAAATTGTTATCTAATCTCATTAGTGACTATTAATGGCTTTTAACCAAATGAAAAAAGTTCTAAATCAGAGTTGATGCATAACTGACATAGTTTGACAAGCAGGATCCAATCGGTGCAAGTTTTTCGTCATGTTATGGGGGGTGATTGCGGTTTGATTTCTGACTTGGATGAAGACAGCCATGGCAGTAGTGTACATTGATACTTTACCTGGGTACTAACCCCTTGCCACCTGAGTCAGAGAGAGACGAAGAGATAGAGAGAGAGATAGAGAGAGACCGAGAGAGAGATAGAGAGAGAGGGAGACAGAGAGAGACAGAGAGACAAAGACAAAGAGAGAGACAAGAGAGAGAGAAAGAGATAGAGATAGAGAGACAGAGAGCGTGTGGTATGGAGGGGGTGAGATGCAACATAGTAAGGCTTGCAGTAAATGAAACAGCTGTGCTATCACAGGGTCATCTTCAGTCAAACCCCTGATAACCCCAGCCTCCTCCCAGGTAGCAGACAGACGCTCATCCCCACTCAACGTCTGAAAGGCCTTCATCTGAATCCCAACCTTAGACCTCAATACTCTTTCTTTCCTCATTCAATTTCATATAAAACACCCGGAAGAAACCCTTCTGCCTATGAATATTCTAATGACAGTGGTCTCTGACCAGCCCATTCATCCTCCTTTGCCCCTTTTCCTGCATTTAAATGGGATTTTAGAACGTTATTAATTTTCAAGAGGCTTCATGGCTGCTTGGCTCTAGAGAGGTGATGGGTCTCCCAAGCGCTCTCTCTCTTTCTGTTTGTCTGTTTCACTTTCTCTCTCTCTCCCTCTGTATCTCCCTCTCTCTCCCTGTCTCTCTCTCTCAATCTCTCCCTCTCTTTCTCTCTCTCTCTTACTATAATGTTGAGATAGATTCAATCTGCCAGCCAGGGACAGTGACTACATTCATAACAGCATCTTCAACAACAGAATGTGACAACCACCATGGTTTAAATAAGGCCTGGCACACAGCTCACAGCGCTTCAAGGTTTACTCTCTATCTCTTAACGTGTGTCTTGCAATTAGGTAGAATAATGCACAGAGGCGCCAGCAGCAGAAATAGCAGCCAGCTGGAAGATGAAGGGCAGCAAGGCCAAAACAGGTCTCAGTTGCTGTAGAGCTTCAACACTCACTGGCTCCATTCACACACTGAATATTCCCCACCTCCGCCACTGACTCCATTACAGCTTTGTCTCCTGTCCACTTAAGAACCCTCTTCCTTCCTCATTAGACACGCGTGTCTGCAGGTCCATGTTGCTGCTGGTCTATGGGGTCGAGCTTGTGTTGTGAACACCTTGCTGAGGGCTGGTGTGAACACCTTGCTGAGGGCTGGTGTGGACACCTTGCTGAGGGCTGGTGAAGACACCTTGCTGAGGGCTCGTGTGGACACCTTGCTGAGGGCTGGTGAAGACACCTTGCTGAGGGCTGGTGAAGACACCTTGCTGAGGGCTCATGTGGACACCTTGCTGAGGGCTCGTGTGGACACCTTGCTGAGGGCTGGTGTAGACACCTTGCTGAGGGCTGGTGAAGACACCTTGCTGAGGGCTGGTGAAGACACCTTGCTGAGGGCTGGTGTGGACACCTTGCTGAGGGCTGGTGTGGACACCTTGCTGAGGGCTCCAGGAGATGGGTTAAAGATGCACCCTTCAGGCCAGGTCCGGGCTGTTTCCCTGGGACATCTGAATTCTTCTAGATAGGCCCTGTTCTTTCTCTGTGGTGTACTGGAGAAACACCTTACTCACCTACCTCATCTAATAACTTAAGCTCTATTGCATAACAAAAGCCGGGATAGAAAACAAAGCTGGGACCAACACTAATTCTGGCTTACGTAATGCTCCATGACAGGGTTTTATGAACACTTTCATTCACTATGTGTAGCATTTCCAACAACATCAGAACTAGAGGTCAAACCATAGCATGACCTGGAGTCTTCTGGTTTACTGGTGGACGTAAAAATCCCTGTGACACTTTTCTCTTTATTCAGCTTTTATGATCTAACCTTGACGCACAGTGAAACAGTGTTGTTTTGCTAGATGAGTTGTGAGACGTTGTTGCCATCCATCATTCAGGCAGCCTGTGGAGGCAGTCTGTCTCCTAATAATAGGTTTCTGCAGAAAACGGTGAAGCAGAGAAACGGAATATAAAGTAACATCGTCAAAGCCATCCTCTAAAACAACTCTGGCCCAGAGCTAGTGATAGTGTCAGAATGAACCCAGAGAATCCCACTGTGACCTCACAGCTATCTTTGGAGGTTAACCTGACATCATGTTGTCATGCTATTGTTGTGTTTTATATACTAGTTGTCCGAAGACAAGGTCTGCGGAGCAAGGAATCTTAACCAGTACAGAGGAACCTATCTGACAACAGGAAACCTTGCCCCAGGAACAGCTTCCTCTCTGCTCAGTCGTGTCATTAAAACACACTGCTCCAGTTCATAGTTGAACCGCACTGTCCTTCATACTGATGATCATGGTGGTTTCTCAACAGGGTTTTTTTTCCATGTGATTACCCACTCGCTGCACACCAGGCAGAATGGCATTCTGGGATTTGTCTTTTTGTTGTGTGATTAGGCAACGGCTTTATCCATTTTAGCTGCAGTACCCAAGCCTCTCACAAACACTGAGCCATTAAGTCCTGAACCGTTTGGTTGAAACCCGGTGGGAATCGTAGGACGCATTTTCTGGCCAGGGGTCAGTTTTTTAGAGTTCTGTTAGACCTCAACATGGAACGCAGCATTTACCTAGGCACGCACAGTGGACTGAATATGCAGTCAAAGCACTAACCTAGAGAATTCTGGAACATGTTATAACATGTTTAGCCCTGCGACTTGCTGGCCCCAGTCCAGGGTGTACCCTGCCTATGGCCCGAAGCTACTGGGTTAGGCTCCAGTCACCCGTGACCCCTCAATGGGAAGAAGCGGCACTGCAATCCCTCCCAGGGATTAGCAGTAGATAATGGATGGATGGATGTTATAACAAGGCCTGACTTTACTTGGCAGGATGTACACATTGTTGTCGTTTGATAAAGACCATATTTTGATGGGTCTGGGATTCAGGTACGTAGACAGAGCAGATCCAGATCCGGAAACAAAACCGTTTTTTCTAAATAGATGGCTGTTATGTAGGTCCCTACCCAACCTGACACTTGGTTAACTCCTTAAAAGGAATTTATTATTGAATTGGTTAAAAGCACGTCTCCTCCGAGCCCTGCTGTTCCAGGCAGAGCGCAGACGCATGCTGGACACATGCTGGTGCTGCAGAACAGCTCCACCAGCTGATTTATGGATGCGTATGGCACTGCGTTTTGAGATTTACAGCTTGATGGCGATGTAGCAATGATCAACATGTCTTCCGCCAGCGTTACAAATCCTAAATGCAGATACTTTATTCTCTGTTACAGCACTCTGAAGTGAATAAGGCTCAGACTGATCTTTGAATCGGTTGAATCCTTGAACAGGTGTGATGTGAGGAATCGGCAGGGTTCTAATTACAAAGTGGCTTTCGGGGGAACCCTATTTTCCGATCCTCCCTGACTGACTTTAACGCTTTTGGTGCACGTTAGGGCATTTAAAACAATAGGTTTACAGTAAACTTATTGTTTACTTAGTAAACCGTTTACTTTAAACCCAAGCGTCAGTCAGTGTTGTCTGTGTTACTAACTTTAATATCATCATTTATTTCAGGAACCTTAATTTACAGAAACTCAAAATCTATATGCGACACAAAAAATGGACAGTGTTTTAGAGCTCCCCCTAAATGTCTCAAAGTAGGCTTTCAGGGGAGCCCAGGTCCTTTTCAGGGCATCCGAGCTCCCCTTAGCTTCCCCGTAATTCGAACCCTGGGAATCGGAGAGTGTGTTCTAGGAGGATCTTGCGTGTGTGTGTGTGTAGGGCTTGAGTCATTCATTCTGATCCTATATTTGTCCTCGGTCTCTTATACCTGTGTTGGTGCTAAAGTTCACCCTGTGTACCACGTGTCTAGCCAAGTAACAATAGCAGCTTGGACTCTGACTCAAGAAGGCTGGCTGATCAACATAAACACTGTCTTCACTGCACTGTAGTGAGCCGTGCTGGTGCTCTGTATGTGTGCAGTATAGACTGATGTAGCGTGTCCTGTCTGTTCTGGTTGCAGTGTGGAAGGCGACGCGCCCGGTATAGAGGCGGCCACCTCTCTGGAGAGCAGCACCGTCTACGGTCGCCCCCCTGCCAGCCACGGCATCGGCCCTGATCACTTCAACGCCCACCTGTACGGACACATCCAGCGGCCACGCAGGCCCAAGCTCCAGCACTCGCAGTCCATCCTCCGCAAGCAGGCCGAGGAGGAAGCTATCAAACGCTCTCGCTCGCTCTCCGAGAGCTATGAGCTCTCCTCAGACCTCCAGGACAAGCAGGTAGGGCAGGGTCTCTCTGTGTTTTGATGGCGTGGGTCGGCCATATTTAGAGACGAGTGAGTTCATTTGATTAAACTCAGTTACACTCGCCTGACTTTGACCCATCGAGACGTTTTATGCACCCTATTGTTCACTAAATAACGCTTGAGATTCTGAATAGCATCCTCACGGTCTAATACTTAACTCTAAATCATAGCTTTCATTTCAAAGAGGCAATGTCATGAATTTGTGGTTTAATACTTATCTGCTTTCGAATAATCGGATCTCCTTTCATTGTGCTCTATATTACATCTTGTATTTCTCAGTGTCACCCACTGTCAGGATCATAGACAAAGACTGAAAACCAATTTAATGGCTTGTAACATTTGTCATCAAGTGTGGTATTCTCATCACATCTGTCTGCTCTCTTAGGTGGAGATGCTAGAGCGCAAGTATGGGGGCCGTTTTATAACCCGCCATGCAGCGCGCACCATCCAGACCGCCTTCCGCCAGTATCAGATGAACAAGAATTTCGAGCGGCTCAGAAGTTCTATGTCAGAGAACCGTATGTCCAGACGAATCGTCTTGTCCAATATGAGAATGCAGTTTTCCTTTGAAGGACCTGAAAAAGTCCACAGTTCTTACTTTGAGGGAAAGCAGGTCTCCCTCACGGACGATGGCTCTAAGATCGGGGCACTTGTGCAGTCAGAGTGTGGTGACATGGGAGTGCCTGCCAACATCAAGTCACCCGCTGCACAGAATGACTTCACAGACGCTATTACAGAATTAGAGGATGCCTTCTCCAGACAGGTGAAATCTCTGGCCGAGTCCATCGACGACGCCCTGAACTGTCGCAGTCTGCATGGGGATGATAGCCAGCCTGAACCTGTCAGGGGCCACCCAGACATGGAGAGGGAGGTGACCTACAAGGTCAAACCTTCCCACAGCTCCTCAGAACACCGCAAGCTGGACGAGATGACAGCCTCGTACAGCGACGTGACCCTCTACATCGACGAGGAGGAGCTGTCCCCGCCCCTCCCGCTGTCTCAGTCTGCAGACCGGCCCTCCAGCACGGAGTCCGAGCTGCGGCTGCGCTCGCTCAACTCCTCCCAGGAGTACTGGTCTCTGGCCCACAAGGACGACAAGGGCGACACGGACACCAGCTGCCGCAGCACGCCCTCTCTGGAGTGCCAGGAGCAGAGGTTGAGGGTGGACCACCTGCCCCTGCTCACCATCGAGCCCCCCAGCGACAGCTCCGTGGACCTGAGCGACCGCTCTGACCGCAGCTCCCTGAAGAGACAGAGCGCCTACGAGCGCAGCATCAGCAGCCAGCAGGCCAGCCCCAAGCACATCAGCCACGGCCTGCCGTCTCGAGGGCCTTCCCGGGATGACGAGGCGGCGCCACGCCACCGGCACCGCCCCCTGGAGAGCCACCTGGCCATCAACGGCACGGCCAACCGGCAGAGCAAGTCTGAGTCGGACTTCTCCGACGGCGACAACGACAGCATTAACAGCACGTCCAACTCCAACGACACCATCAACTGCAGCTCCGAGTCGTCGTCCAGGGACAGCCTGAGGGAGCAGACCCTGAGCAAGCAGACGTACCACAAAGAGACCCGCAACAGCTGGGACTCGCCTGCCTTCAGCAACGATATCATCCGCAAGAGGCACTACAGGATTGGACTCAACCTCTTCAACAAGTACGTGGCCCTCTGCTCTCAAAGCAGCGCTCACACTCGCCTACTCACTAACACACACAGAGCCACAGTAAGTCTATGGCCCAGTGCTTCACCGGCATACCTATGACAATCTGCAATCAGTGCTCGCAATCAACTCTCTGCGAAAGACTGGGAAAAGATTAAAGACCAAATTGCTATTTACTTAACGTTTGAGCGGGGCTTGCTGAGTGTGACCCCTCCACAGAGTGCAGATTAAAGGCATGTCTTAATGAGAGCCCCCTACATTAAATGTCCTCTCAGAATGCATGGATGTCGTTAAATAGTGCCCTTCATTTTGGTTGCAGAGAACTGCATAATATGTGATAACAGTGATTAATGAGTAAGCTCTCCCTTTCTGTCGTGCAGTTTTGTTTAATCTTCTTCAGATTGTGGATTTGCTTTTATGTTGTGGAGGACCACATTCATTCTAATCATTTGTGCTTGGCTTTGCCAGAATCCAGGCTGTTGGCCACCCCTCCCCCACCCCAAATCCTGTTGCTCCTCTGACACACATTTCTAATAAGATCGTTTTAGTAGAGGAATGGATTGGGCAGAAATTCAACCCTTTCTGCTCTCCTCCCTTGGTCTGCAGGAAACCTGAGAAGGGCGTCCAGTATCTGATTGAGCGAGGGTTTGTACCGGACACACCTGTGGGCGTGGCTCACTTCCTGCTGCAGAGGAAAGGGCTGAGTCGGCAGATGATTGGGGAGTTCCTGGGAAACAGACAGAAGCAGTTCAACAGAGATGTTCTCGAGTGAGTTTGGACTACAGTCAACATGCAGCAACAGCAAAGAAGGACACAGAACCGCATAGTTTTAATATCTAAAGACGAACTCTGAGAATTATGATTTATTTAGTCCATGATTTGTCTAAACAAACAGCTCCATATTGATATCTGCGTCTGCAGACAATTGAAAGTAGAGATGCCGCTTATAAGTGTGTTTTTCCATGAATAATTTTATCTTTGTGTTGTAGCTGGTTAGTCATTCCTTCTCGTTTCCGAGCATAGTCGTGGCTCAAACGTTTAAAACACAATGTTCCCCAAACAGAATTGATTTGTGAACAGCACCAACTGCCAGAATTCACGTGGTCCTGAGCACTTGACCTCACTGAGTGTTTGTGATGGGTCTTTTGCTGCCTTAGTCCTGGCCACAGAGGCTGAGAGTCACAACACTCTCCAGCAGAAAGATTCTGGAGAAGATAAGACCAGACATGTTTCCTCTGGTTCAATTTGACAGGAATTTTAAAGGGTTCCTTTCTACGCATCTGTAGATCCGAGCGAGATCTCATCTCTTCTGGAGAGTTGACGCTATCTATGCATCAAAGTCGGCATCGCTGTAACCCACTTATGCCTCGATTGATTTTAAATG
Organism: Plecoglossus altivelis; assembly: GCA_036571765.1. Lineage (NCBI taxonomy): Eukaryota > Metazoa > Chordata > Actinopteri > Osmeriformes > Plecoglossidae > Plecoglossus > Plecoglossus altivelis. Next base: position 10,792,853 of record BROE01000020.1, read on the forward strand.
AGATTTTTAGGGCTTTACTGTAGCATATTATTATACTGCCAGGAGAAATGTCTCCGTGTGAACGCGTGACTACGTGTTCATTTGTGTGCAACACTATGCTTGTTCCTGGGGGGGTTTCCCACTGAACTTATGTGTGTGTGTCCATGTGTGTGTGTCGCCGTGTGTGTGTGTCCATGCGTGTGTGTCCATGTGTGTGTGTGTCCGTGTGTGTGTGTCCATGCGTGTGTGTCCATGTGTGTGTGTGTGTCCATCTGTGTTTGTCCATGTGTGTGTGTGTGTCCATGTGTGTGTGTGCCCATGTGTGTGTGTCCAGCTGTGTAGTAGATGAGATGGACTTCTCAGCCATGGAGCTGGACGAGGCCCTAAGGAAGTTCCAAGCTCATATCAGGGTCCAGGGAGAAGCCCAGAAGGTGGAGCGTCTCATAGAAGCATACAGGTAAGACTAAACACATCACTTGCTGGCCCAGATTATGTTCTCTGGGTTGAATCCATCGAATGACTGTGGAAAACCATCATAGATGTACAGCAAACTGAGGCACTGCTGTTGTTGGCCCAGATTTAATTAGTCTCCCAACGACCTAAAAAATCATTCTCATGTCTAGAGAGAATGTACTTCGATCTATGCTGAGTAAGAACAACTTTGCATCAGTAAACACAGCAGTGGCCTGATGCATTGCAAAGATGTGATGATACAAGTCAACTTTTTAGCTGCAGCCTGGGCTCATCAGTAATATGATCACGGACTCACCGAACGCTAGGTTATATTATTTTCCAGTCGACTGCCTGAGGGCCAGAACCAGTGTTTTGGGACAGAGAAGAACTCCTCTGCCAGTTGACTAAGATAGGAGGAAGGTCATCCTAATGACCACAGACTGCGCTGTTGTCCAATATCAATATTGACACCCCTGCGTATAAGAGGAACCAAGGCCTCAAGGCAGATATTGATTTACTTGTGGTTGTTCTGATACTGATGCTTTGTGTGCTATAATGGCCATCATCTGTTATCATAGAAAGTTTGTCGATATTTTTGTAATTTTGATGCTTCTAATAGAATAATCTTCTCTTTCTATCTCCCTATCTCTCTATCTCTTTCTTTCTCTCTCTTTCTCTATCTCTCTATCTCTCTCTCGCCCTCTCTCTCTCCCCCAGCCAGCGCTACTGCATCTGTAACCCTGGTGTGGTGCGCCAGTTCAGGAACCCAGACACAATCTTCATCCTGGCCTTTGCGATCATCCTCCTCAACACAGACATGTACAGCCCCAACGTAAAACCAGAGAGGAAGATGAAGTTGGAGGACTTTGTTAAAAACCTCCGAGGTAGAGAAGCACCTGTCATGTCCCAGCTCTATCAGACCAAGGACATCCTTATTGTCACACTCCCTTCATATTGTGTGCACCCATGAGTCATAGTTCCCCATTGCAATTTAGGCCCATGCTTTTCACAACTCGTTTAGTTGCTCTTCACAAAAATAGACTTTGAAGATTTAGCAGGAGTTCACAGCATGACTAATGAAATGATCTGCCAATTGAAGAACTTCAAATTCAAAGTCGCTCAAAAATGTCTGTATAAACATGCCACCCCTTTGTCTCTCTCTCCCTCTCCCTCTATATCTCTCTCTCGCTCTCCCTCTCTCTCTCCCTGTCTCTCTCTCTCTCTCTCTGTCTCTCTCAGGAGTGGACGATGGGGAGGACATCCCCAGAGAGATGCTCATTGGGATCTATGAGAGGATCCGTAAACGAGAGCTGAAGACCAACGAAGACCACGTCTCTCAGGTCCAAAAGGTGGAGAAGCTCATTGTAGGGAAGAAGCCGGTATGTGTGTTCCTCCTGTTCAGTATAGCACTGCTAACCTCCACTCCTGCCAGCCTGCACACTTAGACAACACAGACACCCGCTGAGGTTACACAGCACACAACCTATCAGGATCCGTCACACATGGAAAAGCCTTGCATTATTCATACCTAACAGTGTCTAAATTAGGAGCATCGGAGAGGGGTTTTATGGTAACAGAACAGGCCGTTCTAGTTTGAATTTTCCTCATGTCAGGAGGCATTTATGCTGGGTGATTCCATTTGTATCTCTGACCCTTAGCATTAGCCCAGAGAAGAAGTTTGCCGAGGTACTTTACTGTAAATACAGACACGCTGCATGATGAATAAAACTATCCAGTGGTAAATATCACAGAGATCAATTGCACGGTGGGATGTTTACTTTCTATTCCTGTCTCTCTCCCCACCCCTTCTCTCTTTACCGTCTCTCCTCTCGTTCATTCGCTTTCTCTCTGTTTCTTTTTCTGTCTACTCATCTTCATAATTATTGTGACTTTGCCTTGATGATGATTCAGCCAAACAGAAGGCTGTTAGGGCAGCCTGATTGTGACCAAGGCACAACATAAGATATTAAATATCCAGTGACGAACACGTACACAAACACTTTGGGACCTATAGAGGGGGTAGCAAACCCTATCAAGAAAAGGGCTCAAAGGGAACACGGATAAAAACAAAAGGTCAAATACCAAGGCAGGAATAAATGTCTTTGGACACCAGAGACAATGGTAGACAGTGGTAAATTAATCTCTCTCTCTCCCTCTCTCTCTCTTTGTCCTTTACTCTCTGGTTCTCATGGTTTAGATCGGTTCTTTGCACCATGGTCTAGGATGTGTGAGTATTGCTTTTACACTACGTAAACATGCATTGCAAATACCGAGCAGTATTGGCACTTCTTATATGTGGTTCTATACAGTATAGTGAGCATTGCCTGGGGCTCTGCCTTGTGTGTGACTGGTGTGTTTGGGCCTGCAGGTGCTGTCCTTACCCCACCGCAGGCTGGTGTGTTACTGCAGACTGTTTGAAGTCCCCGACCCCAACAAGCCTCAAAAACTGGGTCTGCACCAGAGAGAGATATTCCTCTTCAACGACCTGCTAGTGGTATGTCTGTAGCTGATCTACCAAGTGATAACTGTCTGCTCGGAACTGTGACAAGGACGCTTGTATACGTAGTAACGCGCAGGTTACATATTAACCTGTATTTTGCGTGTCTTCCCAGGTCACGAAGATCTTTCAGAAGAAGAAGAACTCGGTGACGTACAGCTTCAGACAGTCCTTCTCTCTGTACGGGATGCAGGTGCTCCTGTTTGAGAATCAGTGTAAGTTGAACCCAGCTGTCGCCACATGGCTCTGCTCTTGTTAACCCTCAGTTTACATTCATTTGTGCACTTGTTAACCCTCAGTCTACATTCATTTGTGCACTTGTTAACCCTCAGTCTACATTCATTTGTGATCCCATCACTGTGCCTCTTCTAATGATGACATGGCCTTTTCCCACTCCCCCAGATTGGTTAACATGATCCCTGTAGTAGCAGTGGTCATTGAGAACTAGGAGCATAGCAGTGAGATGTCTGTGTCTGTCTTTTCTCAGATTATCCTAACGGAGTGCGTCTGACATCCGCCATCCCTGGAGCGGACGTCAAAGTCCTCATCAATTTCAATGCCCCCAACCCCCAGGACCGCAAGAAGTTCACAGACGACCTCCGCGAGTCCATTGCTGAGATCCAAGAGATGGAGAAGTACCGGATAGAGTGTGAGCAGAACTCCCTCGCTAAGCGCATCGTGTCTACCGTTCAGACATGATGGTTAAAAGTGTAATGTAGAAAGGTTGAAGGAAATACACACAATGTGATGAAATTTAATTTGAATGGTAAAAGTAGTCAAGTTATAAAGGTTGTTGTAAAATGTCTTAATACAGACCTGGACCTGGTCTGGTCCTGGTCCTGGTCTGTTCCTGGTCTGGTCCTGACCTGGGTATACTGTGTTGTGCAGCGGAGCTGGAGAAACAGAAGGGGGTGGTGCGGCCCAGTATGTCCCAGAGCTCCGGGCTGAAGAAGGATGCAGGGAACGGCAACCTGAGCCGTGGCAGTCTGGATGACACCTACGCCATGGGGGAGGGGCTCAAGAGGAGTGCCCTCAGCAGCTCCCTGCGCGACCTCTCAGACGCAGGTGAGGTCAGGGGTCGCCAGGCCAACTTAGAGCCCCTTAGAGCATTTGCATATAGCGCCTCGTAGGTCTCATCCCCTTTGTAGCGATAGGAAACCATGAGCTTGGTTCTGGCATGATGTTATTCTCATAGAGAGTTGAGAGCTTCATTCCAGTGTGCAGGTGTGAATACCTTCTTTAGGTCTGTTTTGGCACATAGCCACTGCAGGCTACTAGCCAGGCTCTAGGTCTGTCCTTACGTTACCTCAGCAGCATCTGGAATATAGAGAGGAGTTTAGCTATGGGAAGCTTCCTGTATGTATGGGGCTCAGGGAGAGACGAATGCGTTCACTAATGGACCTTGGTGTAATTTACTAGGCTATTGACTGCTAACCCTGGTCGTGGCAGCAATGGAAGAGAAGGCATTATGTAGTTGTTGGAGATAAATGACCATGTCTCTGAGGGCTGGGAGGGGCTTGTTGACCCCGGCAGCCAGGTTGTACAGTGTAGCCATAGTCGCTGACTGGGAGTCAGTCAGACACACTCCACAGCCTTAGGATCAATGTGATGAAGGAACACTCTCCCCTTCTGGCCTTCTTCTGTGTTTCAATCAAAAGAAAGAGTTCTTTTGCCTGACAGCACTAATGTCTCTTGTTTTGTTTCTTGTTTTTTTCTAGTTGTTCTGGTTTCTCAGTCTCTTAACTTTCACAATGACATGTCTTTGAACAAAAGAAAGTTAGGCTTGGAGTTGCCTGTGCATTATTCACCCTGTGCTGTCGGGAGACTCATTGAGAACAACTGTTTGTGTTTCTTGTCATCTGGTACGCCACGCATCGCACAAGATCGATACTTTTTCATCTTTAGGGAGGCCAATTTGGTTCATCTCAAAGAATCGCCTTGTTTGAATGGATTGTTTCTCCAAGTTCATTGGATTGACTCTAGTCTGCAAGGCCAGATCTGTGTTGGAGTCCTAGAAACGTTCTGCCAGTCCTGACTCATGGTGCTCTGTACAGAGGTCGACCTTGGACTTAGCCCGCGGCCTAGCTCAGTAGAGTAGTAGTGCCCCGCCCTCCCTGTTCCCTTCCTCCCCCTCCTTCCCCCCTCCTCCAACCCATAGAGCTGCTGCTAGCTGGCTGTGTTGTCGCTCTCCTCCAGAGCAGTAGAGCTGGTGGAAGGCTGTAGATCCCCCTGTAGATCTCCCAGGTGTGTTGACCTGTCTAATCTGTCTGCATGTCCTGGGCAGGCAAGCGGGGCCGCCGCAGCAGTGCAGGATCTCTAGACAGCAATATGGAAGTAAGTTGGAACCAACCCATGTCTAGCTGCTCTTTGTCATGTTGTGCATTTTGAAACGCAAATTCTTACTTTGACTTTCCCTCCCCCCCCCCCGCAACCATGTTACTTTGCGGCATTTATTTTCGTTGGTGGTGTTTGGTGTTTTATGATCACCTGCCTGTGTTGGTCACTATGCATGCATGGCTGTCTGGAAGGGAAGACGTTAGCTTGCTCTATCGATGTCCTCTGGAGTAGCGTGTCCGGTCTAATACGACTAACTCCCCAGACACCAGGATCATGGTGGACCTCCATTATACCGGTTTCTGTTGCAGTTTTTAGTTGTGTCATTTTTCTTCGTTCTGGAGTTTCAGTGGTTGCTGGTTGGATGCTTGATTTAACCCATTATTTGTTCTGTTTACTTAAAAGCACAGCACAATGGCAGTGGAGCTGTGTTAAGAGCCTGTGTTACTCAAGTTCATGATGTTTAATAGAAATATGTCTGAAATATCTATTGAAGCCCCCATTCCCACCCTCATGCCTGTCCTCTCCTTTCCTCTCTTCTCCCTTCTTACTTTGGCCAGATTTACCAGAAAACCTTATTGATCAGGTTACAGACAAAAACATAGCATCCTACTAGCTCAGAATCAACAACTGGTATTCAATAACAACCGAGGTGGAGATTGAAGATCAAACCAAGGTGTTTATTAGAGCCCAGTTCAAGGCTGTACAGATACCGTTTGTCAATGTTCTCTTATCAAATCACAAAGCCAGGCCTTTATGACATGAAATGTCATTATCAGGATTCAATTTTGACCATCATATTTGTTCATACTTCCACTAAACCTGAATGCACTGCATCCGTTAATCTTGCTGAATGTCAGCTGTGAATGCTGTTCCTTCTGTTGCAGCGTCTGCATGTTTTGCATGTCCTGCTTCATTCCTGTGAAACACACTGGTCACTGGCACCCTCGCTTTTCTGTCTCTGTCAATTCTGCCTCTTTCCTGAGTATTGTATTCTGTGCTGTTTGTGAAAAATAAGCTACAGGAGTCTAGGGACGGACAGGTTTGCGTGTGCGTATGTGTGTGTGTATGTGCGCGCGTGTGTACGTGTGCGTCTGTGCGTGTATGAGTGCGCGTGTGCCTGTGTATGTGTGCGTGTATGTGCGTGCACGTGTGTATGTGTGCGTGTATGCGTCTGTGTATGTGTGCACGTGTGTATGCGTGTGTATATGTGTACATGTAAGCGTGTGTGTATGCACATGTGTATGTGCGCGTGTTTGCGTGCGTGTATGCGCATGTGTATGCGTGCGTGTATGTGTGCCCGGATGTGCGTGTGTATTGGTGCAGACTGGTGGACAGTCTGCCTTGTGATCTGACTGTGTGCGTTCTCCGCAGGGCTCCATCATTAGCAGTCCCCACATGAGGCGGAGAGCCACCTCCAGCCGGGACTGTCCCTCTCGCGGCCAGCAGTCCCTCCCCAACTCCTCCTCGCTACTGGGATCCATCTTCGGCTCCAGGAGGGGGAAGTCTCCCAGCCCCTCGCCCCAGCCCCAGCACCCCACACTCATCTCCCACAGCCCCCACCCATCCAACCTCCACCACACTGCCCGGGTGGAGACAGAAAGCCAGGCCCAGATGCACTCCCACCACGCCCAGTTCTGCCACGTGCAGCAGAACCCTCCGCCCTATCACCACCACCACCACTACCACCCCCCTGCCCATGTGCAGCACCCACCCCACCAGTATCACCCCCCTGCCCCCCATGGCCAGCAGGCCACCTACCCCCCTCACTCTACTCATCCCCACCCACAGCATGGCCACGCAAGCCACCCCCCTCACCCTCCACACCCCCAGCACCCCTCCTCACACCACCATGGCCAGCCCACAGCCCCCTCCCCGGCCCCCAGCAGCACAAAGCCCAAACACAGCGGCATCAGCACAGTGGTTTGAGCTGAAGGACATCAGAGGGCTTCGAGGCTGTTCTCAGCTGGGAAGGTGCTCCCCCTGCTGGAGGAGAAAAGCAACAACAGAAGGCACCTTGACTGACTCCCTCCTCTCACAGACCCTTGAGTAGAACGTGTGTGGGCATCCTCCTCTAGGTTATGGAAGAGGTCTCTAGAACCGGACTGGTCCTGTGTCTCATCATCATCCTACTCACAGCTGTTTGTCAGGCAGTAGGTTGCAACTCTGTCTCACCTAGGTTGCTCCTTTAGTGAATCTGCTTACCAACACTTGTGTTTCTCATCCTTCAAAGAACAGTGAAGCATGTAAAACGGTCATGGCTACTTCAATGACTAGGCAACCTAATAGCATTCTTAAACAACTGGCTTAGTAGCATTTTCAGAGACAAATTATGCTTCTCAGCAGTTATGTCTATTAAGGTAAACTATTTGACGCAATGGAACAGTAACTATAACACCACAGTCACTTGTAGACAGAGAAGTCTGTCACTAAAGTAGTTCCAGTAGTTAATGTAGTTGTAGCTTACAGTCCACTGTGATATCCGTTAGCTGTTATAATTGTGCCAATTATCCAAGCATTTACTCATTTACAGTAGTCACAAGATTTGCTTTGTGTATATCGTGCATACAGTATTTTGTAAATGAATGATAATAATATTAGCAGCAGTAATTATTATTGTTAGAGAGCAAAACGGTCTAAGACATCAACTAAAATCTCAGTGTGATTCTCTTAGGCGACATACTGTAGTTTGAGTATTATGAAACGTATCCAAGTGTTTATTAGTTGGAATTGATCTGGTTGCCTTTGGATTAGAACTCTGCAGTGGTTCTATCATTTTCCCCCTGCAGATGTAAGTGTACCTGCTCAGAATGGGGCAAGTGTTGGCCTGGCCCAGGAAGCCCAAGCCCGGCTTTGAAGCTCCTGGGTGGTCATGGATCTCCTCCCACTGGGCACTGGGCCTGGCTACTTGTCCATCGTTGTTTCATTTTTTTAACTATTTTTTTAGAGAATAATAAAACAATAAAGAATACTATACAGGTCACTGCAATGAGGCTACGCTGGTGTGCTTCTGCCAGATGTATTTAAGGAAGAGCTCGTTCGGCTCTGAACATTCTTTTTCAGGAGTTCCTGTTGTAGGAAGAGAAGGAGCATGGAAGCACAGCAACATGACTGTCGCAGTGTCTCCTAAGACGCTGGAGTCCTCAGCTGGCTGAGTGTGGGCCGTCCTTCAGTGGTCTCAGTGTGGAGGTCCTGAACTATGGGATAGTTACATAGTGTTGCTTCATCTGTCTGCTCAGCATGTTCTACCAGGACATCTATGGACAGCACATGAATAGGTATTATTTGGTGAGGGCCATAGCCTCCTCTAGCCTCACTATGGGCCACATACCCCAGTGCTCCTCTTTTTATACAGTACCATATCACCACCATTCTTACTGTACTTGTTATGGGTTGACAGTCACTCTCTCCGTGCCCGTGGGTGTATCGTATCTGTTGGGTTACTGGAAGGTGAGCTGTGAGGATGAATTTGTAGACAGGTTTCTTGGATGTTGTGCTGTTTTGAAAGGGAACGACACAGCACTTATCATACATGGCTTATTTTATCAGTGGAATGAGTCTGGATTGAGAGTCAGATCTGCAGCTAAGATGAAGAGATTTTTTTACTCGTTGTATGTGCAATATGTACGTACGTACTCTTTTGTAAGAGAGCAATTGCAGTCAAGTGGTTGTTCTGTTTTGTTTAGTTCATATGATTGTGTTAGTTGTGTTTCCCATGGTCTTTGTTCTTTTTCTGTGATTCGTGTCTCAGTGACGCTCAAGTCTCCCCGTTGTTCAGAAGGTACTGTACTGTCCTTCCAGCAGTGACGAAGAATGTCAAGAAAATAATCTTGCATGTAACATTGTATTTTGAGACTATTTTCTAAATATTATGTATTCCCAAAGTATATCAGTGTTACAGTTGACAATTGTTGAAATTGAATGGTAACCTATTTAAAGTGCATCGACTTCATCTAATACAGCAACAGTAGTAATTGAAGTCTTTTATGTACAGTAGCAATGTTGCACCAGGGGATAATCGATTTGATGAGTTGACCAAGGTAGCTTACACACCATCTAATTATGGTCCTTAAGAGCAGCAGTCATGTTTAATGGAAGCTTTATTTGCCAACATTTTGAGTTAACAATCAACAACAAACAGTGTTATGTCTAGATTTGATATGACATAATGTGTACAGTATCATCGGAGGGAATCAGTGGTTCACAATGTACTACTTCACAAAACATCCATAATTACTTGTATTATCACAAACAATACTTATATTTTTGATAAATTCCTAGCCTTAGCCATAAACTTGCACATTCAAGTAGTCTAGGGATCTTCACATTGAAACATACAGATTGTCATGTTATTATCAGGCCATTGATTGAAACAGGCTTAATATCGAAATGGCTTCATTTCTCAAAGTTACTCATCTTCCCTTAAGTTATTTGGCAAAATGGTCAATGGTAAAACCTTCCAGAATCATCATAGACTATCATTGCATGCACACACTGTTTCAAATGCTATTATGTCTTTGTCTTTTTTTTTTACTGGTTAATGTTTGTTTTAGATTTAGTACCAATGACTTGCTTCTTTTCCCTACAGTTTAAACTGTCATTATAGTCAAGCATTTATTTCATCCCCATCCCAGCTGTGAAGATATGACTGTAGAATGCTGCTAAATGTATATAACAAACACATCGGAGTCCATTTAAGAAAACCACATATCTAAAGGCAATTACATAAAGGGAAGGAATTGGATGGGGTGGGACTGCCTCAAGCAGAAGGTGATCGCTTGTACATAGTCTGTAAATGATTAGTACTCAGTGTCTACAGTTACATTGGAGGTGCATTCCTACAGCCTTCAAGAGATCCATCAATCGCTTTGTTTTGCCTCCAACTGTATCGAATGGTAATAGGATCTAGTTCTTAACAGCAGACTGTTACATAATTATCACTGCTTCTCATTTCTGTCCTGAGACACTTCTGTTTTCTTACACTCACAGACCATTTTATAACTTAAAGGGAAGAGAGGTGAGCTTTCATTTTAATATGCATTGTTTTTAAGTAGATGAAGAGACCCTATTGATGTAAAACTATTACTGTGACCATGTTGAGAACGCAAAATAAAAACAATATACTGTTAAGTCCATGATTAGTTTATCTGTTATTGTCTTACGTTGGGGGAATGTCCGGCCATTTTCACAGCTTGTGTGTGTGTCTGTGTGTATGTGTGTGTTTGTGTGTGTGTGGGTGGGGTGGGTGGGGTAAACAACTTCAAAGAACATAACATCATCTACCATAACATTGCCATGAAGTTATTACTTGGGAAATTTGAGGGTTTCGTGACTCCTGTTATTGCAGTCCGTTCTCAAGGACAGGTGTTGTGAGTGACTGTGTGCCTCTTGTCTGCCTGGCCCTTGAGTTTATAGACTAAATATAGATCTCTGCTGGGAGGGCCATGTCCTCATTATAAGCAGGCCTGCTGTGTCATCACGAGGGGATTGGCAGAAGTACGATCATTGACGGTGGTCAGACGAAAAAAAAAAGAAAAAAAACGTTAGACCTACTATACCAAAACTGGACTACCCTGGGAGGAAATGTTTGTTCGTGTTCAGACCCGATTGAATTGTATGCTCGACAATTACATTTTGTTTTTTAATATGACATTTTCCGTTCTATACAAATACTGCCACCAAGTGGTGTGAAATTCTTGTTGCACGGACTGGCACCTTAGCTAACGTGTAATGACGTCATATGCGTGCGACAGAATGAGGGGAAAGGTCTCCGTATACTTACGTATATCCATTTTCAGAAACAAGCCAGTGAAGGGTAGATGAGGGCACACTTTTTAAGACAATGAATATAAACAGACTTATAATTCTTTCCAAATCTGTCAAATTTGGAAAGAGTTTGCTTACATCTAATGCACGGCATAATGGAAAAGATATCACCTGCTGGTTGCGTCCTCATCGAACCTTCAAAACAAATGCAAGAAATCTTGCCTACGCCAAGGACCTGTTCCTTGGAAAAGTAAATAAAGTAAGAGACCATCTTTGCTCATATTTGTTGTCGCCTATATCTAGGTCGCTTTGACGGTATTGATTTTTAAGTGATGTTTTCCCGAAGGGTTATCATAAAATCGACAACTTCACAGTAAGGAGACGTTATCAAAGTGTTCTCAAATCAGACAATCTCTTTCAGGAAGAGGTGTTCCCATATCCAGAGATAGGAAATGAGGAATTGGAGGAGATGAACATGTTTGTTGCACCAGTAGAGAAGTTCTTCAATGAGCAAGGTAGGAGAAAAGTGTAAATGTCATCATGGCAAATTGATGCATTTCACATAAGGTCTTAACAACAGACCAAGATTATCCAATGATTGATGCAAAATATACATTTTGTCCATAGTTGATTCCAAGAGAATTGATCACGAAGCCAAGATTCCACCAGAGACCTTAGATGGGTTGAAAGAACTCGGTCTGTTTGGGATCCAGGTGCCAGAGGAATATGGTAAATCACACTGTGAGCATGAGATTGCTAATCTCCTCCCTCACCTTGCAAGGGAACTCATCATAGCAATGTGTTTCCAGGGGGACTTGGCCTGTCCAACACCATGTATGCTCGTCTTGGAGAGATCATCTCCTTGGACGGCTCCATTGCCGTAACGCTCGCAGCCCATCAAGCCATTGGCCTTAAAGTAAACCCCAAAGTCCAATATTACCTTTTCATCATGTTATTAAACAGTGAAGTCATTCATAACATGTTGGTTGTTTGTTAGGGCATTCTAATTGCAGGGAACGAAGAACAAAAAGCGAAATATCTGCCTAAACTGGCCTCAGGAGAGCATGTAGCAGCCTTCTGTCTCACAGAACCTGGAAGGTAAGGCTTGGTACCACAGTGGGATCTCACCCTTACAGACATCTTCTCCTTTGATTCAGCTCCACTACTTCTTTATGACTGGCTGTGACTTTGAACAGACAGCTTGAGTAATAATGGTGCTGTATCTACTAGCATTGTTACTGCAGTGATAACGCGAGATCTTGAATTCTATCTGAAATCACCTAATGCTTTGTCATTCAGTGGAAGTGATGCTGCCTCGATACAAACTCGGGGCACTCTGTCTGAAGATGGGACTCATTACCTTATCAGTGGCTCCAAGGTTAGGGAAATGATGCCTGCAGTTGATCCATGACATAGCAGATTTATGATTGTGATTTGCATTCCATTTTCAATGTTAATATTCATGTCGTCTTATTTGTGATTCAGATCTGGATATCCAACGGGGGAATGGCGGACGTGATGACGGTTTTTGCCAGGACAGAGACGGTGGACAAGGATGGGGTGAAGAAGGACAAGATCTCGGCCTTCATCGTGGAGAGGGCGTTCGGAGGGATCACCAGCGGCAAGCCTGAAGACAAGCTAGGCATCCGAGGATCCAACAGTAAGACAAATGCTTTTACGTGTACAATTCACTTCTGCTATTTCCTCACTATTTGCTGTGTCATACTTTGTAGTGACTGTTGTGTAACTCCTGTGCTCTTCCTTCCAGCCTGTGAAGTGACCTTTGACTGCACCCCAGTGCCTGTGGAGAATGTTATCGGAGAAGTTGGAGCTGGATTTAAGGTAGCTTTACATGGCGTCCCTGTATCACTAAGTATTTTGGTGTCATGATGATGTCAGGCTAATTATTGACTTCTGTTTCTGTGTCTGTTGTTGCAGGTGGCAATGAATATCCTGAATTCGGGCAGGTTCAGTATGGGCAGTGCAGGTGCTGGGATGATCAAAAAGCTGATTGGTGAGCCTGCTGGTACAAGGATGGTCAGAGGGGAAACCTGTGGACTTGTGCACCTGTTCTGATTTCATTCTTCCTCTTGCAGAGTTGACGGCAGAGTATGCTGGTACAAGGAAGCAGTTTAACAAGAAACTGAGTGAATTTGGAATGATTCAGGTAAGGAGGGATACAATCAGGGTTATTGTTGACCCACATTGAATCGTTTGCGATAACTAGTGTATGAAATGTTTCCGTCATGTTCCTTGCTGTAGGAGAAGTTTGCTGTGATGGCCCAGAATGCCTTTGTGATGGAGAGCATGGCCTACCTGACAGCAGGCATGATGGACCGGCCTGGAGTTCCTGACTGTTCTCTGGAGGCTGCCATGGTCAAGGTGACACGGATACCACAAGAGCTTCCATGGTGTTATCTTACAGTCCGAGTTACCTCCTAGTCAACGTGTGTGTGTGTCTGTGCAGGTGTTCAGCTCAGAGGGCGGCTGGGTGTGTGTGAGTGAGGCTCTACAGGTACTGGGAGGCCTGGGTTACACCAAGAACTACCCCTACGAGCGATATCTGAGGGATTGTCGTATTCTACTCATCTTTGAGGTATCATATTGGATTGCACAGTGATTTCATATTTCTGACATGTAATATTATAAGAGACCACTAGAGGGCATATGTTCATTTAGCCCAATAACCAAGCTGTGATATTAACCTTTTCTGTGAATGGGTTAGTTTAATAAGATGTTCTCTCCTTTCTCAGGGAACCAATGAGATCTTGAGGATGTACATTGCTCTCACTGGGATGCAGTATGCCGGCAAAATCCTGACAGGGAAAATAAAGTGAGCGTTGAATTTTTCTTGCTTGTAAGCCTTGCTTTGGAGAGCACTCCAGATGCTCTCCTTCACACCCACTGTGTCTGCTCTGCCCCTAGAGAGCTGAAGAAAGGCAACGTTGGCGTGGTGGCGGATATGGTGGGGAAGAGGCTGAGAGAGTTTGCACACATGCCAAAGGACCTGGGCCTTACTGGTGCTGATGGAGTGGTGCATCCCAGTCTCGCGGTACGCTGGCCCACCTGTGTCAATACCTCAGACAATTAGGCTCCAGAGACTGGGGGGGTTTACTTTGGTTTAGTTGGAGCTGTTTTTAGAACCTGCGTTCTGAGAGCGTTGCTGTGTTTTTCTTTCCTCACAGGAAAGTACAAAGAAGTTTGAAGAAAGTGTTCTGCTTTTTGGCAACACAGTGGAGAGCTTACTATACAGATACGGGAAGGTACAGTACTGCTATTCATTTCTTGGTCATATATTTATATAGCTAGCCGTTTTCAACATATGTTGGGGACAAATATACAATAAATGAAGTCCTCTCAAACAGTTTGAATTTCATTGGACAAATGTAGCGGGAACATGAAAGTGTAAGTTGTTCCCATAGTGACTGCAGACCTAATTATTCGAAGCCAGTTTAGTAGAGTTGGGACCTCTTCTCAACTCCCTCTTTTCCTGTTGGGCTGAGGTAATGCTCATGTGTGGAACAGCTGCACCTGGGAAGGGCCTGTTCCCTAAATGAGCTTCTATTTGGCCATGCTATTGTAATCAGGCCTCCACTGGAGCAGCAGTAAACCACTTGCAAACGCTGCAGATTTCTGAATGCTCACTAATGTTCACTAATTCTGTGGAATCTGAGGAAATATATGTTGACTTGAAAATTCTGTACAGAGTATTGTGGTGTAAGACAACATTCTGCAAATAGGCTCAAGTTTGCTGTCTGTGTGTGTGTGATGTCAGACTATAGTTGATGAGCAGCTGGTCTTGAAGCGTGTGGCAGACATCCTCATCAACCTTTACGCCATGACAGCCGTCCTGTCCAGAGCCAGCCGCTCCATTAGGATTGGCCTAAGGAACCACGACCATGAGGTACAGGCCCATTCACACACATACAGTATATGGCACCCACAGTGGCACTGTCTATACTCAGCCAGATTCTCCACCACAATGTACCAGCATAGGTCTGCCACAGGACACCTGTAGAGTTGTAACTGGATGACAGTCATGCTAGCCAGCAGGCTGGTCCTCTTCTGGTCAATGCTGTTGTCATTTGGAAGAAGTTGAATTAAAATAAATGAAATCCCCTGTTTTCTATTGGTCTAGGTTCTGCTCACAAACACTTTCTGCACAGAAGCTTTTCACAAAAACAATTACTTGGTGTTCCAGCTCCAGAAAAGTAAGTACAGTATGACACAATGGTTATTGAAAACAGCCCAATGCAGTTTTATAGCCTAGGCCTTCAGTTAGGACTACTTGCAGCATGTATACACTGACCCCACAAACCATGAAGCCACACTTCTGTGTTGGTGGGGCGTGATCTCCAACATTGTACAAGTCACTTTAATTACTGTGACATGGTGAGGAAAGAACAAAGACAGAGATTCCAGATGTCTCGATGCATCACACTAACTCAGCTTGTCTGCCTGTTTGGTTGTAGATAGTCCAGAGAACAACGATGCCAACATCAAGAAGATCGCTCAGGCTGTTCTGGAGCAGAGGGCATACCTCTGCTCTCACCCTCTGGACAGAACTTTCTGAGGCCCCGCCCAGGAGCTCCCTAGCAAAGCCGCCTGGCTTCTGATTGGGTGGAGTGGGATGCCCATACTGCACTTATCTATTTGTGCACACACCCTCAATCACTTGTATTCTAATAGATGTAATGTTAATTAAATAATGTATATAACATGAATTACATCCATGATTTGCTCATTGTTCTAAGAATTTTACTGACAATGCAGAGTTGGAATTAACTTGTAGTATATTGTGGTGAATACATGTTAAACACTGTTATTCAAAGGGCTTTTATCCTTAGTACTGAGATACTGATTCTGCATATGCCTTTACGTGATGATGGATGTGGACAGGAAGTGTTGGTTCCTCAGTGGACATGCAGGGTGACGTCTTTGTAGGTTCTGGTCTCTACGATGCTGCTGCTGTGCTGGGGCAGGACAGGGGTGGACGGCGCTCTAGGGGCTGGCGCTTGGAAGACATGCACACACCTCTCCTCTTCGGTTAGGCCCGCTATGGCCCTCTTGTGTTGGAAAAGATGTGGCCTCCAGAACTCTCTGCAATAATCAACAAGAAACAAATCATAATACTTGTATATGAAGAATAACTGTCCTCCTCAGTTGTTTATTTTTCGGGTGTCTTTCATAATAAAACTTGCCAACTTGCCTGAAGTGGAACTTGCTGTACTGAGAACTGTGTCTTGGTATTATATTGTTATCCTGCATCAGACTTTGGTCCTGGAAAAGCCCAGGAGCATACGCGATGTTGGGCTTCCTCTCTGAAGACGGAGGTCTCTGAACCACAGACAATGCAGGCACAGGCTGCAACACAGAGTCACTCAGTCTGAGCCCCAACCTCCATTTGAACTCAGTGACTCACCTGACCTAATTCTCTTTATATGATGACTTCCTTGACTGAACTGTTCAGAGCCTTGCCTTGAGGGCCATTCCTGGCTTCCTGAGGGAGTACTTCATGGGCTGGTCCTTCAGTAGGTTCTGGAGCTTGCCTGGGAGCTGCCCTGGAGCTGTCCCCATGTAGCAGCTGAACTCTGGGACCTGCCTGCCAGGCTCCATGGTGCCTCCTGGGAGCACCCTCCTCCGCCACCTGGAGTACTGACACCAGGCTGCCTGCTGCTGCTCCTGCTTCAGCTTCTCTCCTGGAGGGGACACACAGCTCTGCATGAGAGGGTACCCCATGTTTCTTACTTAGTGGAACACATACTATCTTGAAAAGCTTGTACTGCTCTTAGTACCCACAAGCTAGAACTATAGTGTGGTTGATGTCTGTATGGAGGTCCTCACCAGCCAGGTGGATGGAGACAGGGGTCACAGTACTGAAGTCCTGATCAGGCTTGCAGTAGATCTGAAAGTCCTGGTGGCGCTGCCTCCAGGGCCAGCGGTCACGTGTCAGCGTGGGCCTCAGAGTGTTTGCATGCAGGATGTTCTCTCTCCATGGCTGGGGGGGAATGTCAGGATCAGCCATCCTCACCACAATAGTATCTTTTATATAGTCAAACTGTGTTCTACGAACCATCAGATCAATAAGGTTTTTGATACAAGATAATGGTGAATGATCATCGACATTCAGGACACCATTTTTACATTAAAACCCCCAACTAGTTTTCCACTACAAATTTTGTGAAAGTAGGAAGAAATAGAGTATAATTAAGAGTGTGTCGACACTACTGTTCAAAGCCAATCAATCTAGAAAGCATGTAGCATTTTACATTATGTGTAACCCTATGCATTAAGCTCAGTGGATCTTCATGGAAGACAAGCTCAAAGGTAAACACCAGTAAAACCTGATCTTCTTGCCCCTATGTCGAGGAATTCCCATAAAATATGGCATTTTCATTCTGCTGGGATTTGGGTGAAACCTGACTCTCTGAGTGATTGAGCTGAGCTCTCGCCAGTGACGTCACCTTCCTCAGCGCCTCCACACGAGCCTCGTCAGGATGCTGCGGGTGCTCGTTGGACTCGATGCTGCTCTTGAAGCCTGGGTATATGAAGCCATCGTAGGTGCGCCATGCTGACCTGCACCTGACCTCAGAGGCTCTCCTCTCAGCCTCCACGTCTCTGGGATCCACCGTGGCTGAGTGGTAATGCTGGCTGTAGGTGAACCTCCGAGTTGGTTCCTATCCAGAGGAGTGAACAGAGACATGTTACGTTATCTTCCGGTATTCTTTTTGGATTCTTCCTCTAGACCAGGGAGCTTAGCATGGCATTACCACAAACTCACTTACCTTAGCCATCTCCTTGCGCAGCAGTTCCTTTGCCTGCTCAGTTGAGTTCATGGTCTGGATACTGTAGTTGTGCGCAGCACTGTCTTTAGCCAGCTCAGTAACTATTACTGCTACTTTTGGCTTCTTCACTTGCAGACTAGCTCGCTGCACCTCCTCCACATTAGCCTGAAATACATTTGGTTCACTGTTTGACATCCAGTATTTCTTGATCTAAAAACCTCCTGCATATCTTCTGGGGACCCACCAACCTGGATGAAGTCTTTGGTCTGACTGAGCAGCTGCTTGTCAGCTATGTCTTGTTTCCATTGAATGTAGCGTGTGTTGTGAGTGCTGAGGGGTCTGTGTGTGCTCTCCAAGCCGTGCATGGGGGACATCTCAGGCTGCTTTTGGGGTTTTGCCATCAGCCTTTGCTCCCAGTTCCCAGGAACTATTCCAAATTCCTTGCTCATGCTGAGAACCATCTCGGCTGAGGGGAACAGGTTGTTCTTCACCACATCTTGAAGCTTCCGCAGTTTACACAGGACGCTTAATCTAAACAGTGATAGACACTTTAAGTGTAGTACTACTCCTTTTTGAGCTACATCAGCAGTTAGACATGACAATGACCTGTAAATATATCTCTTATCACTATCGGTATTTTATTTCTGTAAACATTGCTGTCTGGCTCCTAGATGACATAATAGTACAGGTCCCGGAGGTCAACTGACGGTGCTATCTTAGAGGACAGATGAGTAATGGTTCTGAGCTAATACCGTGACATGGCTTGGAAGCAGGTATGGGGGAGCATGTCCCTGACATAGACCAGAGGCTGCCTCATGATGGTCTCCAGTGGCTCGTGGAGGTGGACGGGACTCAGACTGATGTCCAGGGTGTCGTACAGGCGTTTGGAGAAGCTCAGATCTGAATTGTAGAGCACCGTCACCTGTTCCTCTTCACTCCCCATCAGCCTGCAACACATCACGGCAACCTCAAGTTCCACCGAGGAATGTGACCTCTCCAATTCAACCCAATAAAACAACACAGCTGACAACTGTTAAGTGTCTTTGAGGTCTTACTTTATAGGGACTGTTTTCCAGAGCCTTTTGATGGCTTTCTGCCTTAGACCTTCAAGGACAAAAAGGTGTATCTGCTTATCCATCATGTGGAATCCAGTAACAGTGTCTAGATCAACACTACCCCTTTCCACGGCTGTCATTTTGTAACTGGAAAGGATTCGTTCAATGGTCTCAATTGACTGTGAGTCCAGCTGGAAAGCTGCTGCGTTGATTTTCTGAATCTCTGACCTCAGCTTGACTGCAACAGACACGTTCTTGTAGCTGAAGATGTAAACGATGCGGCCAAATGGGGAATATAACGTCCCCTCACTGCCGCTCTCCGTGTTGAAAGGACAAGCGATCTCAACCTGCACTTTGAGCTGAGAGTTGGCATCCAAGTAATGCCCCATTGGCATGGGGTGATCTGGGTCTCCTTCTACCACGCCTGGCATGGCCGTCAATTCTTTTTCCCACTCATTCCTCTCGCTTCCCAGCAGCTGTGGTGGAGGGCCGCATTGGATAGGTATGTTCAGCTTCACGCATCTCTGGCCATGGAGCAGGCCAGAGAGATTCAGCCTGGCTACACCATATGGGTTGTACTGTTTGGTCTTTGCTCTCAAGGGGTTGAAGGTGGTGCGTTGGCCACTGGCCAGGATCACGCTGCTTAGTTTGTCATCGTTGGGTTCAGTACCAAACAGAGCGGGACTGGAGGAGGGCTTCTCCACCTTCCTGTCCCGGTCGTGGACCTCGATCTCCAGTGGAGGGCCTTGAAGCAACTCATGCAACTCCCCAGGACTCAGCAGGCCTGTGAGAATCACATTGACGTCTTTGAAGTAGATATTAGAACGGTGTTCTCTGCCTTTAGTCCTGTGCACTTTCAAGTTGTGGAATCTGTACTGGCAATACACCGGAAGACACTTCTCCTATGTGAAAAGAAAGACATGTGAAGAAGTAATGTTATAAACATTGACATTGTTTATAAACATCCGTACTGGAAGTGTGTAATCAAATATAGCTATTTGGGTGCATTATGTAAGTACTGAAATGACTGTAATTGAGTTGTGATGTGGGTACAGTACCTCCAGGACTTGGAAGGGGACAGGAGTGGAGGGCAGGGAGGAGGCAGACAGAATCGTGATGACCAGCGGGTTGAGCTCAGCTTTCAGTTCCTCTGAGATCAGTGGTCTGTCCACTGTTATGTTGCACAGGCCCTCGTACACCCCCGACGAACAGGTGACCAGGCAATCAGTCAGTGACCTGTCTCCTAACATTAGATATAAAGGGTACTCAAAATCATGTAAACATATCATGTAACAATATCTATAGGTATGCCATGTAAATCATATTATTGAAACTACTTATTTCAGTTGACAAGTATAATTCTATTTCTTAGAACCCCATAATTTAGTACTCTCTGACAGAAATGTTCTCATTTTATAAACAAATAACGATGGGGTTGGATAACAGAGATCCAACTGTGAAATGTCTGTCCCATCAAAGTTGCTATGTGTAATTTGTCTGGGTCCAGTTTATAGAAGAAAAACCCAAGAATTTCCCAAAGTTAAGGCTTTTCTCAGGGTCTCCTACTGTGCCTGTTAGAGGAACACATCAAATGCAGTAGACTGCCTAATGCTGGTGCCATACAATAGCCAATTAAAGAGCTGAGCAACGTGGCCCCTCCCAGGTAGTAGCGGAACCCCCAACAGTTACCATACCATAATAAACAGGAAACAGTGCCTTCACAATATACACTGAACAAATCTGGGCTAATGTAGATCAACATTTAAAATGCTTACTGGGATTTTAAAATTGGCCCAATTAAAACATTTTAAATTGAAATGTTTCTTGACGGCAACCACTTTCAGGGTAAATTGGACTAAATTACAATGAGTAAACAAAGGTAAATGTGTCTATATTGTTGGTCAGTTTACCTGCCAGCAGATGAAGAAGACTGAGCTCCACTGAGGCTGATCCATTCTTCTGGATGTGCTCCAGATAAGCAAGCGTGTCCTGAGTGGGTTTCTGAGGAACCTTCTTTCTGAAAAGCCCCAGGTTCTTGTCTTTCACTGAGTTGCTCTTCACAGGAGCTGAGACAAATTAAGGAAAGCGTAGTTTGATGAGCACCATGTTGTACATTATGAATAGATTCAACTCGCTACTTTGTTCTATATAGACTTCCAGCAGCATCAAATTGCTGGCATTTTGAGGCATGGCTACAAGGTTGTTAAAGATAAACTTGCATGTGTACCGTGTACTTCTGAGAACCCAAGATTGAGTTCAGTGTGGCACATAGAAGGCAGAAGCAATGTGAAAGAGTGACACCATCACACGACTGCACTATAACAAACTCCTCACAT
This sequence comes from Plecoglossus altivelis, assembly GCA_036571765.1. Taxonomy (NCBI): domain Eukaryota; kingdom Metazoa; phylum Chordata; class Actinopteri; order Osmeriformes; family Plecoglossidae; genus Plecoglossus; species Plecoglossus altivelis. Next base: position 10,814,058 of record BROE01000020.1, read on the forward strand.
TCACAGGCTGGGTTTGCCAATGTACAAAACATATATTAGAATTGATTTATTGCAATGGAATGATTCCAATCGTAGAGACAAGTCACCTGCTGCACAGTTCATCTCAGAGAACTTCTTAAAATATAATGATGTTGCATCTCCACGTCTCTCAGAAGATAATCTGGTCCTTGGGTTCTCCTTCTCAAAGACAGATCTCAGCTTATACACTATCTGCTTCACACCACCTTCAAATTCAGAGATCATCAGTTGAGGATTTCATCAGAAAAATCTGAAAGTCTGAGGATTTCATCAATAAGAAAAACTGTATTTCACACCATACTTCTGAAACGTATTTCTCAATTTTCCAATGAAATCTGAGTCTGAGCAGCAATTGATAAAGATGAATGGGACTCGGATGGGTTGTCAGTATAATGATCTCCTCAAGACAGAAGAACCAACCACATCACCATACCAGATGTGTAAAAGGATTACCATATCTCGCCGCCTCACAGTCTGGAGTAGCCCCTGCCATTACAGATTCCACACAAGAAACTCATTAGCACATTCTCATATTACACAACAATCACAATGAAGACATAAGAAACAGAACATCCTTTAATCAAACCACAGTGTAAGGCAAAGTTGAAAGGAAAAACATCTGATTACTATTGTTTTCGGTCTGTAATCCATTAACAGAGGCCATCCGATAAAAGAGGATTTGTTCAAATAACTCTTAATAGTAAAGTCAAGTGGCAAGATATATATGTGACTGTCCAAGTTCCTACCTAAATGATCGATCTCCTCCCCGGTCCTGGTCTGCGGCAGTCTGAAGGCTTTGGGACGGTCATTTCTGGCTTTGGTAGACACTCTGTCCCTGGTGTCCCAAATTCTAAACGTGACCTTGTGGGACATTAGTTTAATCAATAGCTCACGAGTGACTCTGACTCTGACAGACTGAGACCAGCCCAGCCACACCTGGTCTCCCTCATGCCACGGCTTCAACACCTGCAGAACAAACACGTACAAATGAGGCCCTCCAACATTGTTTAGAAGGTATTTTCAGTGTATAAGAGTAATTGAATTCCCACAGCCATAGTTCCCAGAGGTCGCAAGATAAGTGGACTTTTGTTTTCAAATGAGCAGGATTGCATTCCCAAACGAGATCAGTGCCTGTGTGTTGTGAAGTGTATGATGAGCAAACACAAACCCTTCAAACACAGACAGGGTATCTAGACAGGTTTCTATCTGATACTCTGAACCTTCCTGTCTTAGTACAGTAGCCTTTAGACCTTCATACATAAGGCAAGTGGAACAACCAGACGGTAAACTGCCCTTAGTTTACAACAGTAATAAAGCTACAATGTAGTGGTCTACTGAGGCATCATCCCTTTTTTTGCACAGCATGTAATCACATCTGCTTGCCACCTTTGCTTCGTTGTCGATGTAGATTTTAGCTGCAAGTCCAAACATCACAACGTCCACTTTGATTGGCTCTGGATCATCTGGTAGCAAGTTATATTCTATGTGAAAGTAGCCTTGAGCTTTGGGAGCCTCAAAAACACCACTGGACAACACTTTCTTTGGTGGCTTCTTTTCCTTTTCAATAGCAACATGATCCTCATCCTCTCCTACAATAGGAAGCAGCTCAATATGAGATCTGTACAATATGTGACATCCATCACAGAATAATGTATCGGTTCAAAAAAGTATCAAATGGTTAAATTACATTTAAATATTCATGATTTTTTTAAAGCAAACGATGTACATAATGAAACGACTTACCTTTTGGGATTGCTAAAACAATGCTAATTTTCCATGTGACATTGTGTGAATCATCTCTGACTTGCTGTGTGGATTTACTGAGATGTGAATTTGACAGTGAATTCTCTATGCCTTGGTCTATATGTTGCACTTCACTTTGTGAATCTGGTGACTGGTCGTTTTCTGTGTCTCTGCCACAGACTCCATTGTCAGGATAAACTTCAGTGTTTATCTCGGGTGAGTGACACTGTATAGACACTCCGCTGCTTTCTTTTGAGTCTGATAACTCACATGCTTCATTGGCTTCCATTAAGAGCGTGTCTATTGGCAACATTTACATAGAACATTGGTACTATCGGTACTTAGTCTTAAAGAAAATACAATACAAAAAAAGGTTTTACTAAATAATTTGCATTGTCTTGTGGTACGCTTACACAGCACACTTTAAAAGCCAGCCTTCAATCTTCCATAGAGATAAGTAAACTAATCAGCACATGCAGAATTCGAGGATATAAATACATTTGAAAACTTCCTTTAAACTTCAAAACAAATTCCTACCGTTTGTTTGATACACCTCGGCTACTGCTCTGAGGTGCCAACAGCAGTGTTCCCTGCTAACAGATTTCTGGAAAATTGACAGGTAAGTTAAAGTTTACTTTGAATCATACTTCCACAAAACCGTGCATTTAAGGCTACTTCCACGGCATTTAATACTCCTATTTTATTTTCAAAGCTAAAAAGTCAAGTTTTCTTGTTGTTTGTGCATTAGGAACTCTGTTTACCCCATAATATAAATTAAGTTAAATCGACTGGCTTATGCTAACTTGTTTAGACTATTTAGCAAACTAGTTTTTAACTTTTGAGGATTGTCACCAAATGAACTTGCACATTGCGTCTCGTCGCCTTGGAAACCAGCGTCACAATGTAGTAGGCATGGCGCTAACTTCCTATAAAAACTGTAGTCAACTGTTTAGTATTGTTTAACTTAGGATACTGCAATTTCGATGGGTTGGCGTACATGTCGGGTACTTGTATTTTTGCTTTCGATGAGGTTGGAAAAAGGAAGAAAAATCAACCACGGCAAGGAACACAGAGTTTGCTACAGTTTAACACGTTGAAGAAGTTATGACACAACAATAGAGTGAATAGCGTGAAACAATGTGTAACAATAGAGTGCAACAATTGATGTAAGGTCACAAACACTTTTACTTGCAACTTTCATTACTTTTTTCATACATTTTAGATTAAGGAATGCTTAACACGGGGTCTTGACGAACACACTAATGAGAGCTAGAATAAAAAACTGCACAACCTTACATTCAGCCTACGTCTACATATTTTGCATAGCTTATTTTATCGTGCAGTTGAGGCTGTACCAAATGTCATAATATAATATTCAAATTTAGATAAATATTTACGTCAAACTCGATTTATACTTTCACGAAAAAAGGTGAAGAATGTCCTCCTTTTAATGGGAAAGAATTTGGGGGGCAGTGCTAAAATGACTTCAGAGAAACGCCCCTTGTTCGTAGAAACACTTTGATACATTCTCAAAGTGAGCGGTCTAAGAAAGAAGGCTGTGGCGTGGGATGCTAGTAGACACCTAGTTTTATCAACGAAACAAAGTTTAAAGAATATCGTAGGATCCATGCAGAGTTGATAAATAAGTAAATATGGATAATGCCGATACCAACGACCCATACAGCCGACCCGCGCGCAGGACACAATGGATAGTAAGTACTCTGGCTTACCATTATGGATTGGATAGAGGAGTCGAGAACGAAATAATAGTTTTGGCCACAGGTTTGGATCAGTATTTGCAGGAGATTTTCCATCACATGGACTGTCAAGGAGACGGCAAAATCCCTATCGAGGACTTTAATATTTTATGTAAAATCTTAGGACTGAACAAAGACTCAAATTCGGAGGAATGCGTTGGTATATTGGACAATTTGCCCAACGAGTTTACTTTTAGACAATTTCATGCAAAACTATGTGGATACTTCAGCATTAAAGCAGGGTGCCAATACGATAATGGTAGATTGCTCGTTGGGAAGGAGAGCGAGCACATAGAAACGCAAATCCGCCTCAGGAGTCCTTTGAGGAGGAGAGAAAGATTCTGCTCTGTGGGCGGAGGTGGACGAAGGGGCAGAGGGTCCTCTCCTACCTCGGAAAGACATGCTTCGGGTTGCAAACAACTGGGGTCGTGCCCACGTGAATGCTACGAGGAAATAGTGGCACTTGAAGAAGCTGAAGACAGGATAACCAAACTGGAGGAGGAAAATGCAAGTCTCAGAGAATTAGTTGAGGACATGCGTGCAGCTCTCCAGAGCAGTGACGCCCGGTCGTTGGCCTTGCAGGTAAGCGCAAATGAATCAATGGAACCAATATTGAATGCTCGTCGCTATCTACCGGCTATGCTACTGAACGATTTCCTTAGCATCAGCAGTTTTTATTACATATTTTATCATTCACTCTGTTCATGCAAGTGACTGTGTTTCTATTTTGTGACAGGTGGGACTTTGGAAAAGTCACTCGAAACACAAACCAGAAGTTAGCTGTTTCATTGTCCACCAGAAACAAGCTGCTCAGAAAAAAAGCATGCACGATCGCACTAAAACCAGCAGACCTGACAGCCAGAAGAGCCTCGATCATTACCTCCACAAGGTAGAGTTGAACTGCAGCTCTCAGGATGGCCAGATTGAAGAGGCCATGCTGTGTACCCAGAAACTGGTGCAGGATCTGCAGAGCTCCAGGGAGACTGTGGCAGCCCTGGAGGACTGTAACAAATCCTTGAAGCAGGAGCAAGTGGACATGAGGAGAAAGGTGGAAGAGGCCAGGCAGGCAGTGCTCAGTGGCCTGGGCAAGGTGAAGGAGCTGGAGGCCAAAGCCAGCCACATCCCAGTACTCCAGCGACATGTTCAGCAGATGGAGTCTGAGCTCCTCTACTACAGGTAAAACTGCCCCAGTACTTCAGAGGCCATGAGAGAAACAATCCATGTTTCAAATGCATGATAACAATGCATGATGATGAGGACATGTTACTATTTATATATGTATTTCAGGAGAAATGCAAGCCTGACAGCTTGTTTTTGTGTGTGTTTTTTGTACAAAATAATGCACAGGGATCCAACAAAGACATTTTCTATCTAACCTCCCTTGACATTCAAGAAACACAATACACCATACAAGGTTTTACCTATGATAATGTTATGCCTCATGAAAAATAAGATATTGTTTTGGTAACACATTGCATCATAGAGCTCTTAGTGGTTAAACCATAATGAATTAGGAATTCTCCATGAATAAAATGACTCCCTATTTACAATTGGCTCAATGCCTGGAAAACTCGACCATGCTATTTAAGTAGTTAACTATACTTGATGTGGTTAGGTATTCCGATTTTCAGCCTTGTTTTGTTTGGGTTAGTTTAACAGACAATGTGTGTGGCATGTTGTTGGTCCTGTTTGTGTGCTGCTACTGTTGAGAATTATTAACTTTGAAGAAAGGCCTAATTTATTGTGTCTTTCCTTCATATTTTGGTCTTGTCTGTTTAATCCTGTAATACTGGCAGAATTGGTATACTGGGTAGATGACTGTGTAAATAGCACGTGGCAAGATTCAGAGTAGAGTTGTTTTTGAGGTCTTAAGGATACTCAGAAAGCCAAACACAAACGCCAAAAACGGTCTTCTTTAGTGAATAGCACACTGAAACATGTTTTGCTGACACAGTACCACTTTGTAACCATAAACTTACAAATCTGTGCAAACTTTTAAGGCTGTGCCAATAAGTCTTTAAAAGCCCTCATCCATTGATTCTCTTCAGCTGAAATAATTTATTCAGTTCCACAATAGGCTCAACTCTGCATTGAGCGAAGACCTAAGCTGAATGAATGTCCCCATCAATCTGCAGGCTACTCTGGCTGCTCAATAATAGACCAACACACCCTTAGATGGAGCCTAGCAACACGTCTCCATGAATACTTTCACCAAAGTATCGCTCATTGAAACCCTATCGACAGAATGTCAGATATTCTACTCGGTGTTGGTCGCCTTATTCACAGCTTTTCGCATCTTTTTGAAAGTTTGTCAAATCAGGATCCAGAATATTGACTCTTAAGTGGACTAAACTGAGGTTCAGAGACAACGAAGCGTAACTAGATAGTTCCGGATACACCAGCAAGCTGACCAAATCATTTGGCAAGGCTTCCTCCATCGATTTCCTCTCACAGTGAATCTGAGCTGGATGGCTTTCAAATTTTCAGGAGCAGACTCATATTATTTTCATCTGTTATTTAACTCCGTCCACTTGAGTTGTCTGCCACGGTACCTGTCAGACACATGGTTTGTGCAGTCTGCCAGTGATTTTCAATCCTTTCCCACCCGCATCAAATACTCGTATGTATGAGTTTCATGTGTACTCACAGTCATTTTCAAACAGAAGTTATCTGGAACTTGATAGGGTAATCCATTTTTAAATCGGCCACATACTGAATTGGCTACAGGATGTCATATCAGATGTCCAATTTGTGGTACATGATTGGTGCAGTGATGCGTTGCCAAATCTTGCCAAAGTGACACTGGCTGCTTTTCATGGTAATACTAGGATTAACGTCTGGGTTACTGCCAGAGATGAGTTAATTACACAGGTTCCACATTCCTCGGGACTAACTGTAAACAGTGTCAACTGCGGAGTGGAGGTTCGTCATGATGTACTGCATGCTACGTTAGTTGCTGAAAAATGTTGCACAACTACAGTATACTGGATCTGCTCTCAAGTTTTCCATGACTGGTTGAATTGGAACAGACTTGAAGTCAATGTGGTCTGTAGTCTGAAACTCAAGAAGTGTGAGTCCTATGGCATAAGGTTTAGATCATATGCTAACAGAGAGCAGAGGGATTCAGATGGGAGGGAGGGAGCCGCCCCATCAACAGGGGAATTGGTGGGAACAGGAATTAACTGCTCAGTGTATTACCATGAAAAATGCGACAGCTAACCAAGCGTAACTTTTAGCTCTTGGTCTTTCTAAACTCCAAAAGGTAGCGAGGATCTAAATCAGTCAGTTCGGCCTATAGAGTGCTGTGGACCAGACTCAGAGACAATGGGGAGCATAGCCAGAGGAACAAAAAGAAAAGAAGGCGGAGGAAAACCCACCATCTGGAGGAAGAAGCAAACACTCAAGTGTTTGTTCATGGAGCGGAGGACATGTTTTTCAAGGCTCACATGAGAGGAACAGAGCCATCCATCTTTCCCTCCTCTTTGTCTGTGGTTCAACATTCTAGTATGATCCGGAGTGGAAATCCCAAATCACTCCTGGACTATGACAACAACGCTGGCAAAAGCCTTTTGTCTTGTCTTATCGTCTAAGATTTTGCCTCGATTTGCGTCTTGGAAGTTCCGCAACCCTGTCCTTGATATTTCCTGACACCCTTCACTCTTTTAGTACCATGCATTTTTAAACACACTCTATGTGGAAGTGACATGCACATATGTGTGTGCCTCTAACCCTTGGCCCTCAGATACTGGGCTGTGGGGAGCCATGATCTGCAGGGCTTTTCATGCTCTCTACGTGGCGCCGGGGAAAGGAGGAGAAAGGAGGGCCCAGTGGGTCATTTATCTGCCCTTTATGTCAAAAAAAGCCACACAGTGAAGAGCAGGTGTTGCCATTGCCTTCCCGCTCCTTAAATAATACGGGCAGGACTCACTCAAGGGATGTCTGCAACCCAGGGCATTATCTTGCCTTCGTGTTGTTCTTGAACAGTCTTCAGAAACCACACAGCCAAGTGGTCTCCCTTCCAGTTTGGACCCGTTCCCTTCTCCTCCTCCCTTCCTCTGGCTTGGAGTTATTCTGACTGTGCAGACATCAGCACTAATACATCATCCACTAGAGATGTCTTATATAACTTTACTGCCTTCCACCCATGTTGAATTTTTGCTTTTATGTGTTTTCCTTCACTCATAATTCATCAACACTTGTAACTCTAGAGGTTTGTTTGCACCTTACTTGCTGGCTAGAAATGTAGTGGCAGGCTCCCCAAATCCAGATTAAGGCTGCTCACACAACCGAAAAGCACATTTTCCACTGAATGTGCAATTTAGCCTAGGACCAAGTTTTATGTTTCTCAAGAAACCACCCAATAGGATAAATCTGACCATGTATCAACATACTTTTGGGATTTCCGTGGATTAGATGTATCACAGGTTTTCCAAACAAACCCCCTCTCATAAACACATCTCTCTCAGCCATAATATTCAGCCCCCTGCTAAGAGAGCACTATACATCAATCTCAGGTCCGCTGCATGCCCTCACTAGTAACCTCTGTGGACAGAAGACATGGCCACTCATGCTGATGGAGAACACCTGAAGAAAGACAGCCCTTTCTGCAGAGTGGGGGATGGGAGTTTGAGGTCTGAGTAAGGATGGAAGTTCACATCGGCTCTCCCTGTGATAAACACAGGAAGTTCTCTAGTGTCCTGACTCTAACCATAAACAGCTGAACTCCCCCTGGCCTGTAAGCACTGGTCCTGTGTTTTATAAATACGTTTGGATGCAGAATAATTACATAATAAATAATCCAACCTCACTATCTTTGCAATATGCAGCTACTTAGCAATGACTGGTTGGTAAACTGACCACGACTGTAACTCATCAGCTAAATACCTTTTCTTGGTAGTAAATGTAAGATGACTAGACAAACACGTTTGTGCATCTTGCAGATAGCATGGTTGCTTTGACATTTCCTGAAGAATGCTGTCTGGAGGTAGTATAAATTTCAGGACTAGGGCTCAAAATCTTAACAAGATTCTCTTATAATCATGTTAATTCATTATAAAAGGCAAACGTGTGGAGAGATATATGAGCAGTGCAGTGAATGTAGTTCAGGAAATGTTCGATTAATTATCCAACTCCGCTTCACTAACCCAGGAACCCTGGAATAACAAATGGAACTCTATTTCTGAAGCCATACCTTTGAAGCCTTTCTCAGGTTTCGTTTGATAGTTGTGTTTATAACTCTGCTTTGAATCTCCAGATTCCAATAATCAAGAACATCAGAAGTATGTCATAGCGAATCAATGTCCACCAGTTGTTCCATTAAAGTCAATCACCTTCCGCAACGAAGGAATGGGAAAATACCTCCTGGCTTTTGGGGCTGTTTCAGAACACAATGTTTGATAGGCAGGTTTAGAAAAAGTTAGCAAATGAAAGTTTGCATTGATGTGGACCGCTAACCTCTCCCATATGGGTTGTATGATGCTGCTTCCTATTTATGGCTGTCATTGCCCACAGCATACAGTATGCCCCCCAGCATACAGTATGTCCCCTCTGCATACACTATGTCCCCCCAGTGTACAGTATGTCCCCTCTACATACACTATGTCCCCTCAGCATACAGTATGTCCCCCCAGTGTACAGTATGTCCCCCCAGCGTACAGTATGTCCCCCCAGCGTACAGTATGTCCCCCCAGCGTACAGTATGTCCCCTCTGCATACAGTATGTCCCCCCAGCGTACAGTATGTCCCCCCAGTGTACAGTATGTCCCCTCTGCATACAGTATGTCCCCTCTGAATACAGTATGTCCCCTCGGCATACAGTATGTCCCCTCAGCATACCGTATGTCCCCCAGCGATGTGAAAGTGAGGTCATGGTCTAGGGTTGGATTTGTATTTGACTTGGATTCCAAATTTCCATTTACTTTTTCATTTTATGCTGCGTCTTGGGTCTTGGAAGATGATAACAACACGTCTCCTTTAGTGCCCTCCAAAACCGCTGCTGCTGCTTTTCCATCATATGCTGCTGAGGGATTAGTTCCCACTCCATGGCGTAGAGCAAGACGGCCAGGCTGTCTACAGTATGTGTGTTGGATCCCACTGTCTAACCACTATTCAGGATGTCTGGGTCGCTGTCAGGTGTCTGGAGAGCCACACACACACTTTCTGCAACTTCAATTCCTGCTCTTACTATGGACTTTTTTTCACTACCTACCACGTATACATTTAATCTGGAACTACCTGATGAAGATGACTCCTTGAATACCATTACTCACCTACACAATCATAATCCCACTCGACTAACCTAGCCCATGGTCTTGGCCTGACATCCAGAAAATCCATTATTTTTCCATCAAAGGGGTACTGACTGTTTGTACAAGCTCTTTGTGTCTGCAACCAGACAAAGCTGGCACCATTTTTCTCCCCTATGTCAAAAGCCAGAGCCAGAGGCTTCATGTGTATGTTCGTGTGGTGTTCACAAGAGGCTTGGCCACAGCTCTGCTCTAACGGCTACTCTGTCAATTAAAGTGCAATTAGTCACACCAGGCTCAGAGTTTGAAAAGGCCCTCGGCTCGCTCATTCCTGAGTCCCAGGGTATCCGTGACAACCAGGCAGGATCTGTATTTGTGTGCCCCAGCATCCTCTTCCCTAGGCAGCTGGGGGTCCTCAAGGGCTTCATTCTACTCCGACAGCTACCTTGCCTGTGGCCTCTCATTTCAAATGTATCAACCCTTTCTGATTGGTTGTGGAAACCAGACCTTACACTGCACATAATTCCTTTCTGTGTTTTGTACCTGGAAAGCTGTTATTCCCTCTGGTCTAGATGCTGTTGCAGTGTTATGTCATTGGTCTAATGGTCTGCCTTGTGCCAGCAGGATACAAGCATGAGTGCTTCTGGACAGATTTTTTCACGAGCCAAGCCGAAAACCTTTTTCTAGATTTTTTTCCCCCCCATTGCAAGACATTGTCATCTGGAAACACTTATTCAGTGATTCACGAATGCCCCTATCGGATTTCTTACAACACAAAGACCAGACAGCAGAGGAAAGCAGAAAAATTCATGTGATAACGAAATGATTGATCTGCATCAACTGCGTTCTTAAAATGTAAAACTTTGACGACAAAGACATGCGTGACTTTAATTAACATGTTTTTCATGTAGGTATCAAGTGATGTTTCAACTATATTATAATGCGCAATATTTCTACTTATGACTGGACTTTCTTCATTCCATGTTTTCTCCTTCATGCCATCACCATCATTTTATTCTTCTCAGAACTTGTAGGCAAAATCTTTGAAACTAGAGGGTTGATTCCCACATTGTCTCACTTTACTGTCAAAATGTCTTAAAGCTTTCAGTGCTAAAGATGCCGTGCCTGGCTTCAATTACTTAATTTACAGAACTATATCACACAGCCCCCAATAAAATGATCTTGGCGGTTGTAGATGTTACACACTCATGTTTACAGTAAGTCTCATGTCTCATGTTACACATGTACTTTTTAAATGGAGACTGCTTGGATTGGGTAGAGCAGAATGCATTGTTCTTATTTACTGAAACAACATTTCCTATTTTTTTTATCATTTTTTGTTCTCCAGATCTGAGTTGTCCAAACTACAAATCCCCTGCAGCACCAGGGCAAGGCAACAGGTCATTGGCAGACCAGGACAGGAATTCTGCCTGGACACCCAGCATGACCGGCGGTCTCCTACTGGGCGAGCTGAGACCACACTAGACAACAGTAAGCCATACTGCTCTTTACTCCTTACAGCCTAAACCATCTAATCTTATTTGAGTTGTACTGAGTGATGCTGGCTTGTCTAGCATGATGATTTGGGTTGTGTTGTGACAGTGGAGGAGCAGCTGTTCCGCTCTGTGGAGGGCCAGGCGGCGTCGGACGAGGAGGAGGACAAGTGGACAGGAGAGCAACAGAGACAGGTGGACGAGGTGAAGAGGATTCTGACAAGGCTGTCCTGCTGTGGGGACAGGTACAGCACACCACCTCCGCAAACAAACCCTGGTCGTCACACCTGCAGCACGCACACAGCCACACAGGCACAAGCTGGCTTTACTGAGCCTACACGTTTAAAAAGTGCAATAACGGGATGAAAACGGGGTTTCGTTCGGCCTGTTGGGTTTCAGAAGGAGATTTTAATGACTGGGTTCCCCTGGTTCTCACCAGGTGTGATGACAAGGCAGTGAAGAAGCTGCTGTCCCACTTCGGAGGCTGCAGAAGCGAGGAGAGCCACAGTGCTGTGGTGGAGCTCCTGGAGAAAGTCACCAGGCTGAACAAGCAGCTGGAGCTCAAGGAAAGTCAGGCTTGCAAGGCTGAGCTCCACATGGACCAGGTACAGAACACCGATGACCACCATCAGTACTGCACTTCCTGATACGGCTGGAGTTAGATAAATAATAGTTCTCTGGATGATATTTTGTCTCCCTATATATATATATAGTCATTTTGGGGCTCTGGTCATGGTGTAAAGTTGGATTAGAGAGGACTGGTATAAGTTGTTATGAGAGTGCAGGGCTTCAAAGTCAAACCACAGTGAGTGGCACAGCCCTGCGCCCAGCCGGCAGCAGTGGTCACAGAGCCACCCTGTGTGTGCAGCTGTTTCTCACTGAGCTGACCACAGAAATACCCTCTAGCCCTACATGGCACTTTGGAATATAGTAAATGAAACCCTCTGGATACAGCTGAGTAGCCGCTCACCAAACAGGAACGTCTACATAGATGGGGACCGTGACGTCACGTGTTTTCGTATTTTCAAAATGTTCGGCCGCTCGACTAAACAAACCTGTGAGCATGGTGGCTTATTTACATGGAGGCCTGGCCTCATAGTCTGCGTGGGGAGAGAGACGTGTTCTGTGGTCGTGGTTATGACCTGCCAACAAGACTGTTGTTGCCTGCGTGTGTCCCAGATGAAGGACTCTCTGGTACAGGAGCTGCAGCAGAAGGCCGAGGAGGCAGAGCTGCTCCAGATGGAGCTGCAGATGCTGGAGACAGAGAGAGTGCGACTGTCCCTGGTCGAGGAGAAACTGGTGGATGTTCTACAGCTCCTGCAGCAGCTGAGGGACCTGGTCAGTTAGACATTGGTGCCTGTCATGCACCAGCACACTCCTTTGTTCATTATCAATCAGCAGCTGTATAGAAAAGCTGTTACTAGTTGGGCCCTGGTGAAACATGGACCATTGCTGAGCCATGTGGCATTCTCTCCATTAAGAGGTGTTAGAGTAGCTGATTGTGTTTCCCTCTGGCTTACAGCATTTTTTCTCCTTGTTATTACATAGCCTGTTGCTAGCGTGGCAGCCAGTAAAAAGTGTTCTCTGGTTTCAGAATGTGTCCCGGAGGTCTCTTGGGAAGATCTTGCTAAGCACTTTGGAGTCCTGTAGTGATCCTCAACATGGTGAGAGGCACCACTTTAAACTGCTTTACAGTGAATCAGTAAACTACATATGGTCGCTGTGTGAAACATGATAATGAAAAATTACAAAAGGCCCCCTAGTTGTAAAGATAAAAATAGGTTTCAATTAGAATTTCTTACGGATAGTCTTGCATGTAATGTAATTATCTCTATATTCCCATCTGTTCCTTATTATTCAGGGAAAGCCCACATACTGGAGGTTCTCAACGCTCTGTATCATGAGCTGGCTGCGTGTGAGATTCTGTCTTCTGGAGCTCAACAGGAACAAGCCAGCCAGTCTCTGAACGCTCTGGTCATCTCCTGTTGATCAAGTCTGCCACCTGCTGGACAGAATATACCTGCACTCAAAGGAGTCATACTGCTTTCCATGTTAAAAACTATCGTTTAACATTTGTGGTCATGAAGCAATGTACATACTGTATCATACACTTAGTCTTATTTTCCTCAAGTCTTTATCTGTCAAAATGGCTAGACTTAGAAGATACATTGCCTGTGAGCTACATATGCACTTCAGTTACTCATTCATAACTTCTTTATTTTCTCCTTGTCTACATGATATTTTAAATGACTGCATTCACATGGTAATCATGTACATTTATTTTGACAAAATATATTTCAATAACAATGTTATAAATCTGCATAATGCAAAATTAACTTGTTCAATGGAAGCATTCTATCTTTTTTTTGGTGTCCATATTTTCTTCGGCTATCCTGGGGAGTGATGGGGACAGTTTCTGGACGTTTTAATTTGGGCATTACCTTCCAAATGGTGCTATCCAGTCTGTCCAATCCAGCAGTCACTAATCTACACCAGCATGCAAGCTTATTGTCAGTGTGCACCATTAGATTTTTCTCAGTGTTAAAACTCGAACATTAATTCAAAATCTAATATTGCTTGTATGTTTCAAACATAGAGAAAATAAAAGACAAATTTGCCTTACAAAGGCTCTTTTTAAAGATGTTGTGGGAGTATGATTAAACTATTGTCATGTAGACATCTGATGTTCTTGTGGACAAACACTCAATCTTGAGTTTCCTATGGGAGTCAAAAAAGTGAATGAAATAAAATGGGATTTGAACATGATGACTTCTTGTTGTGTTGTATAGTGTTATATTAACAACGTGACACGCTATAGAAAAATACTCTTGAATACAACGTAGCCTAGGTGAAATTATTTTTTTAATGATTTATTCCTTAGAATTCTTATCTCTGTATTTTTAAAGTAGGAAATGATTAAAGTCCCAACCGAGTAAGAATAAAATCACTACATTTATTCGCAGCGTGAACATGTTCCTTCAAGAAGCCCCCTTCACACTCCTAAAAAATAGGTGGCGGTAATTCTCTTCATAGCGTCCATGTTGGTTGCAATTTAGTAGTGAATGTAGAAGAAGAAGGTCTTTAATGTGGGGATAGTACCGTATTACCAATAGGATGTAAAAACAGAATAGTTGTTTGCTTTTTAAAGAGATATATTTATTTGAACAAGATCCATGTTACAATGTCAGTTAAAGGTAGTCCGTTCGGTGACAAAAGCCGGCACGTATCTGAAGTTCTGAGTTTTTGATAAAAGTATAGGGATTAGATCACATGTCACTCACTGTTGACAGTCTAGTTTGCTAACGATGGCGGCGAACGACTGGCCAGAGAAAATCGTCGCGTTCCTACGCAGTCCGTCTAAGTTTTTGTCTTGCACTACGCCGGAGGCTTTCCTCGCAGAGTTATTACGCGAGCTGAGAGACGACAGAGCCAGTGACAATGTCAAGGTAAAACATTTAGCATCTAGATGTAAAATCGACATTAGTTTACTTGCTTTACATTTTCGGAAGATTTCTAATCGTCACGAATTCTGAACAGTACAATTTCCCCTTTTTCTTCTCAGATCCTCCTGTTGTCGCCACTGTGTGAGCACCCCACGCTATTATGTCCTTCAGTCTCAGTGGGTGAGGAAACAGCTCTGGAGCTCATGTCAGTCATGACCTATTGTTCACCCAAGGCTCTTTCACTCCGCTGCAACCTCCTCTTAACCTTAACTTCAGTGCTCCTCTGCACTTCCTGTGTGAGTACACACTCTCGTGCCTCTCAAGACTTCCTTGACCTCCTCCTCGAGACAGTCCAAGACACGAATGACCACAGATGTGGAGCAGGGGTCCGCCCCCTTCGGGCAACTGCCTGTGACTGCCTCAGGGAGCTGGAGGCCTGCTACCCAGGTTTGCTGTCCCAACATCTGGAACTCCTGAGTGGTCTGAGGCAACAGGAGAACTCTCGGCTTCACCAGGCCTACTCATGGCTCAATACTCTGGGGCTGAGGAATGCTGTGTATCTGCTAACCCAGCAGGCAGGGGCTGGTGCTGGGGAACTGAAAGCTGTGCTAGCGGGCAATGAGGGTCTGGTGTTGGAAGGTTCCCACACAGACAGGGCCCTTTTTTCCCCACTCACTCTTAGTCCCACTGGCAGGGCCCCTTCCCTGCAGACCGGCCCAGACTGTAAGGAGCTACGGTCCCTGCTCTCCTCGCTTCTAGAGGAGTCCTACCTTCTCACGCCCCTAGCCCAGGCTACACTGCTGAGAGGACTGGTAGAGGTTGTTTCCATGGTGCCGGCTGTTTCCCCGGTGATCTTCAAAGCTCAGTTGCTCCGTCTGCTAGGCACATCTGAGGTGAGTTGTGAGTCTTCAGATTGTTGTGCAATCTAATCCTTCATTTAAACCTCCTCCCATCTTCTTGCAGGTGTGCCTTCTCCATGCTACTCTACTGATGAAGGCTGCTTTCACAGACAGCCTGTTCAGTTCTGAGGACGAGGCCTTCCTGCTCAAGCGCCTCGTCGGTTTGTCCCAGCACCCCCTCGTCAGCACGCCTGAGAAGCTCTTCTACATGGACTGTATCCTGCACTTTCCAGAGAACCGTCCAATCAGCAGTGGGGATTGGGATGACAGCCTGCCTGTGCTTCTGACACCTCGACTGGCTGCGGCCCTGGTGCCAACTGTGTTCAATGACAGCTCCAGCATGTTGGCCAGACTCAACCTGCTGTCCCTGGTCTACTTGGAGGAGGGAGAGGACGGCGAGGGAGAGGGAGGGCGGGGCCTATCCTACCTGTTCGACCACCTGACATCACTCCTCCGCATCGTGGAGAACAATGGCAGCAGGGAGATGGTGGTGACCTTCTTCCGAGCCTCCCTCCTCTTCCTCCTCCACTTCTTTCATGTGGAGCGCTACTGTGAGGACCTGACCCAGAGCCTGTGTCGGCTGTACCTCGGACATACCCGGCTGGCCCCACACCTCATCAACCTGGCTGACCGTGCTCAGGAGAGGCTGGAGGAGTCTGCCTGGGCTGTGGCTCTGCTCAGAGCTCTGCAGCGAGCCATCACCGAGGCCCCGCTGGCCGGGCTCACCCTGCAAACCCTCCGCTGGCACCTGAAGGTGCTCAGCCGTGTGGCTGAGGAGGGGGAGATCCCTCAGAAGAGTACCCTCAGCTTCCTGCTCGGCGTGGTCACCTCTCCCTCTCTGTGCGTAAGCGGAGACTGGCGCCTAGGGAACAGTCTGCTCGCTGTGTGTCGGCGTCTGCTCTTGCACCCCAGCTTGGATATCCTCCTCACCCCATTGGCTGACCTCCTGCAGCACCTCACCTGTCACTATGGCGACACTGACATCCAGGATCACGCACGGCTGTACTACACCCTGCTGACCACCCTGTCCAGGGAGAAGCTGGGGGCTGTGTTAGCGCAGGGGGCGGCTCAGGGTGGCCTGCAAGCCAAGGTTCGCTCTCTCTCTGCAATCATGTCTGAGAGTGAGGAGCTGACCAGCGGTCTGACCGTATGCCGAACACAACAACCACTGCTGAAGCTGGTCAAGTTAGACGACCGACTAAAACCAGAGAGAGAAACGAAGCCCACGCCCACCGAAGAACTACAGTGTGACCCCACCCAAGATCTAGTTCCAGGGGAGATGCAGGAGTACAGAGCCCAGTTTCAGAGTGGTGACTTTGCCTCGGAGATCATCCTAGACCACCAGCTGACCTACACTGGAGTCCACAACCCCAGATTTGATCAGCTCTTTAGTATCCACCTGCATTTCGACCTCACAGACCCCCACTACGAGGATGTGCGTGACGTCAGCGTTCCCTGCCTGTTCAGAGAGCGGAAGCCCCCTGTGGTGAGGTTGAGATTGAAGCCCCGGAGGCCGTATCCCACCACCCTGAGAGCCAGCGCTGTCTTTACCACCCAGGACGGCCTCTCCTGGCACACTGCCCTTCCACACATTCAGGTTACCTTCCCTCAATTATTTCTGCCCCTGTCTGCACCCCTGACATGGGGAGAGGAGCACAAGCTCAGGCTCTTCGACCTCATGTGGAAGGAAATGACCTCTAGGGACTCTGAGACAGACTTAGCTGACAACGCTTCCAGCCTCTTCTGCTGCGAACTGAGCGACTCATCCTTAGGTATGATGGTCAAGAAACACTTTCAGCCGTTTGTGATCTCAGAACTGTCAGAGAAAGATCCATGTAAAGTGTTGTTCTTCCTTCCACCCAAGTCTCATGTTCTTTTGAAAATCAGCATGGAGGAGGATGCTGTCCAGATCAGTATAGCTACCGACAACTGGAAACTTCTGCCTTTCATTAACTCTTACCTACAGATGATTACCAGGGAGCAGCAGGCTATGGCTTGAGGCCAAGCAGATCTGTAAGGTACAGTAGATGTTTTAAATGGAAATAACTCACTTTTAACTTGTTGTGGTTTCAGAGTGGCTTTCTGGTCGAAATAGTCATGTCTTAAACTCCTGCTTAAAAAAAATGTTATGCTAAAACTTGTTAATCATGTTTTGTCCATGTATGCATCCAGTCGAATGAGCAAGTCACGTTGCATTCCACAGTTGTTCGTTTATGGAAGGAAAAATTGACACTTTTTACGGAATCATGTATTTTCTGAAATTAGTCTACATTCATCAAATGTAGTATGGGATGTTAGTTGATCAAACGCTTCTCATGGTTATAACATTTTGGAATTGAGAAATTCAAATCAACATCTGTCCATGTGGCTGTTTAAATCAGGTTTTGTCCATGTTTGTTCGAATAGAGTTTTGAAATTTGTCTTCCAAATAAAGTCAGAAAAGTTTGGCAATTGACGTTGTGTTCTGTCTCTGCACAAGTGGTTCACAGTTCCTCATTCCATACTCTGATAAATATGAGTACACTACAGCGTGTACGGTACACTACAGCGTGTACGGTACACTACAGCGTGTACGGTACACTACAGCGTGTACGGTACACTACAGCGTGTACGGTACACTTCAGTATCCACAGTAAGTGTTGGGTCCTCTGGAGAAATAGAATACCTTCATGACTAAAGGCCAGTATGTCTAAATGCCTACAAGGTAAGTGTGCTAACTTTACAATGCGGGGCTGGTTAATATACAGTTTAAGCAAGCCTGTAACTTTATTTTCCTTTCAAACTTTCAGAATAATAATCTTGGTTACCATCGTGAAGACTCCTGGTTCATAAAAAAAAACCTGTAAAATAACTTGACTACAAACATAACTTAAGTTAAAAGGCCGTAAAGGCTTAAGAAAGTTTGCATTTGCAAATATGCCAGTTCAGTAAAGGCATAAAACCACACAATTGAAAAGTGTCATTAAATCATGTTGGTGCCACAGGGATGCCACCAGTGATTCTGAGGCAGCCCAGTCATCTAAACCTGAATTTTAATTAAGACCTTAACAGCCACCCTGGGTGGCTGCAAACAGCTCCGGTTCCAGTCTGATGTCGCTCCCTATGTCAGCCTTCATTTAGTCAGGCCCTCGAAGTTAGGCTCTGAGCAGGGTGGCAGGGCTGTCTGCTGGCTGAGGAGTTTGTCCATCAGACCAATCTCCTGGTCCCTCTTCTGCACCTCCTCCAGTGGGGTCCAGGACATGTCGTACTGAAGCTTGTACGCAGCGATAAAGTGGTGAGGGCAACTGGAGCCCCATTCCTAAAGATGAGTTGATAGTTGGTTAAATATTGATCTCGCAAATCTTTGAACACATACATGTTCTCATGGCTGTGCTAGCTACCAGTCAGCTCTGACATGAACTGGCTTGGTTGTCACCAGGTGGACATAGTTATCTCAACTCAGGGTCACATGCAGACTTTGGACATCCAATTCTTTCAGCCCAAAACATGTTGTGCACTGCATGTGTCTGCCACGCTGTAGCTCTTCTCTCACTACAGAGAGCTTATGTCCTAAAGCGCTTTACAAATGACACTTCATAATGCATGAACAAGTAGCTACATTCTGAAATGTTTAGTTTGGTCTTACCTGTGGGGAGAGGATGGAGAAGTACTTCTGTCCTGACGGCCGTTCGTAGAGGTAATACATGTTCCCTGGCTTCTTTACAACGTTACAAGCTGCGTGGTGGAGCTCAGCATCCTTCTTAGCATCTTCTAAAACCTACAAAGTCAGACAGGTCAGTCAGGAGCGGGAACAGTAAATACACACCCTGCTTCATACAACCTGTGGTATAAAATCACATTCTGTTTATTCGCATTTACCTTAGAAGAAACATTTTAATTGATGAGGCTTACCTTCCTCGCCTGTTCCTGTAGGTATCTAATCTGATCCGCAATGACAGTTAACCTGTTGCAAGCATTAGCTTTGACAAAATCGTCTCCCTGTAACAAAATAAGAGAGCATGTTATGACCATGTTTTTATGTGAGTGTGACTTTCTAAAACTAATTTATAGGCCTACCCTCTGTACTTGTGTTGCCAGGGCAACCAGGTCCATGGGGTCTCCCACCCTGTTGGTCTGGTAAGCGCTGACCAAAGACAGACCATTTGGGTTTGCAGTGCTTTCCACTAACGTCACTGAAAGCAAAAAGATCCTTGTTACATGATATGTGGGTTCATTCGAAATAGAACTGCGCTGAATACGTTGAGGTTCCACCCTAATCAGTGAGAACACCCTGTCACTACATGGCCTATCCATTATTATTTGGCAGAGCGGCTACTGAAAATATATTACGTGAAGGAGTGAATTCTAATCAACACGTATTCAATTAATGTTAAGTATACTGTTTAGGCATTACGTGAATTTTAAGTAGGCTTACCTTTGGTTGATTTGTCGGGTTGGTTAGGTAAGGTTACTGTTTTATCCATTTTTGCTTAGTTGTTGAGATTCTGCTATGATCACGCTATACTTCCACCTGTGTGTTAACACATTTTGTAACCACTGCTTACCTAAGTTTGAGTTTAGCCAGTCTTAGAAGGGGAGGTTCCGGGTCTTACGTCTATTCCAGTCTAATATGGTACGTCATAGAATTGCCTGTGTAAAATTTGCACAAAGAACATTTTGACATTAGAAATATTGATTATTAAAAATATATATATATTGAACAATATAAATGCATAATTATAAAGCAAATCAGTAGTACATTTTGATGTAACTCGTGTCAATGAAGCATTTATTTTATGGCTTTCTGATTGGACAAGTCAAACGACAGACGAGTTGCGCAACTGCCAGTTGCGTATTGTAGTCATATATTTAGCCTACAGTCAGGATTGGGATATCTGTGTAATTTCAGTTCACTATGCGATTGTGGTATTTACGTAACATTCAATCGTATCATCAATTTGACCAAATATAGGATAATTATCCCTTACAATATGGTGATTTTGACTATCACAGTGCATGCAAAGCCAATACAAAGCTGGAAAATCGTTACTGTCATTATCCTGTTTTTCTATATATTTTCATTTATTGTTCTAGTATTGTTGTCCAGGTTGGTTTTAGGCTGCGTCTAGTGATAGACTTCTATGAACATGCATTTAGCGTAGAAACTGTCCAATACAGCCTCATACGCTCAAACTCCACCTCCAGAAAACTTTGCAGCCGACGGCCAAACTTTCTGCCCCATTCTCAACCGACTGCTCAATTCCAGACCACCATCTCATGTAGGGGGCCCATTTTCTAGAATGGAGTGCCGTTTAGTATTTTTAAGTGCTTTCCTCATCACATTTTGCATGTCCGACCTGCAACTGAGTAGTAATATTATCCTGGAGCCATATGATATTCTATTTGATACAGCGGTGGAAGCCTATTATAAGGGGGACTGGATGTCGGTTATCCTTAATATGGAGAGGGCGCTTCGGAACAAGGCTGCAATACGAAGGGTGAGGGCACATTGTAGGATAACCTGTGCCAACCAGAGCGCATTTGGTGAATCCCTGCCCGGCTTTGGGGTTCCGATACCTGGTGCAGGTTCTGTGGAAGACCTTGGATTCTTCCAGAAAATTTTGAAAAGGGCTGACTGTGTTCATTCCTGCGAAAGTGAAAAGATTGGGCCATCTACTGTCCACAAAGTCAGCGAAGATGTGGAACTTGAATTTCGGAAGAGGACCCCTTACAATTACCTCCAAGTTGCATATTTCAAGGTAAATTTAACACCCATGGTTATCCATTGTTTTTGATGGATACTGGGACACGTATGTATTTAATTGCATGACTTGAAATGACTGGAAAAGAGATACTATTTGCAATTAACTCTGACCACAACATCATGTTTATGTTAACGTTAGATGTACGTTACAAATAATGCTTTTGAATGAGGCCTAAATCTACGTTCGGCTTGCTTGCGCAAGTAATTTCTTAAATTTTGCAGGCTATATTTTCATTCAAACCTCTTCCTGCAAGCTACTGTAAGTAGCTTAGTCAATTTCCCCAACCCCCAAGACAAGGCAGCTGTGCCACGTCTTTAGGTGGAGTCATAGCACAGTCGCAAATTTGGGGAGTCATTTAAAGTCATAGCGCCTTTTTGGCGAAGTTAAAAACTAGAAAGTATACAACATTGTTTATATTATTGTCAATTTAGACAAGTTTAGTTGTTTAGATTGAAAGCATTACATAACGCCAAACTGCAAACAACCTTTGCTTGGCATTATGTTAATAAAGCCTAGCACCTGATTTATATGACCAAGACCCTATGCATCGTTGGTTATACCATTGCCATAAAGTGGGATAAAGTTTCCTGAAAATTGGTGCATTTTAACATAGGTCGAGCCAAGATGGCAAATGCCTCAGGTTCTACAACAGATGTGTATCTACATGTGCAGATAATATTGAGGGTTGGTATTAAGTGTTCACAACATAACAGCGTCATAATGAAACCTTACTTTGGCCTTTGCAGATCAATAAACTGGACAAGGCAGTGGCAGCAGCAAACACGTTTTTCTTGGCCAACCCGGACCACATGGAGATGAGACAGAACCTGGAATATTACAGGATGATGGCAGGGGTACAGGAAGAGGACTTCAAAGACCTTGAGGCCAGACCTCACATGGTGAGATATAGACCAATCAGCACAGACTTCACAGCCCAAAACCTAACAGGACTGTTGGTTCCACCAGTCTGTACTCTGTAGATAGATAGCAGTGAACCACGCTTCTGACCTGCTGATGTGCTTGTAGGCCGAGTTCCTTGAAGGGAAGCAGGCCTACAGCTCCGACACGTTTGGTCTGGCCATCGACCACTTTGAGGCGGCCGTGGAGGAGTACTTCATCGCCGACAAGGAGTGTCGAGTGCTATGCGAGGGGGCCTACGACTACGATGGTTACAACTACATGGAGTACAGCTCCGACCTGTTCCAGTCCATGACTGGTACGACAGTAGGTAGAATTAGAATTAGGGGCAGTAGCGATCAAAACAACAGAAAGGTCTAGTTAACCACATCAGCACAGATGAAGGAAAGGAGGGGAGGAGCACGACACCGGTACATGACTTCTCGGTGATGAGAAGAACAGTCAGTTTCTAGGAGCTCATGAACGCATTACCGCCACCTGCTGGTTGAAGCTTGTATGCATGTCTGGTCAGATCTCTGATTCTGATGTGTTACCTCCCTGTGGACTGACCACAGATTGCATGCTTGTGTTGTGTGTACGTTAGAGCACTACATGCAGGTGCTGAACTGTAAGCAGCGTTGCTCTCTAGAGCTGGCCACCACTGCTGGCAGAGATGAACCCTTTGAGGATTTCTTCCCCTCCCACTTCAACTACCTCCAGTTCTCCTACTACAACAGTAAGTCTCGACAGCGAGAAACGCTTTCAGCATCATCAACCTACCTTAAAAGGAATATAATTGTAAGCGCAAACAATTGCTCGTCCCACCTTCAGGTGAGAAGTACGCAGAGGCGATAGAGTGTGCTAAGACTTTCCTGCTGTTCCACCCTGAGGATGTGGTGATGAACCAGAACCTGGTCTACTACTCTGCTGTGCTGGGAGAGGAGAAGGCAGCCACTCTCACTGCCCGACAGGTACACATCCACACACACAAACACACTCGACAACCGTTGTAGGCAGTGTGTGTCCATGAACGTGCACCTGTTTGTCCGTCCGTCCTTAGGTGGTGAAACAGCACATTCAGCAGTCCCTACTCGAGAAAGAGCTGCTGTACTTTGGCCATGAAGTGTTTGGAATCACTTTTGTTGATCCGGTGGGTAAACCTGTCCCGCATATTCGCTCATAAAGGTATTATTTCAGATTTGACTCTAACTTACCTTTACTCTCAAAACCTTTTTAGGATGCGTGGACTCCCACTGATATCATGCCCTTGAAATTGCGAGAGAAACAAAAGTAAGATGGTCGATGTGTTTTTGACAGCCACTGTTGATTCATGTATACACACATTGTGTTTGTATTGTATGTTACTGTGCTCTAGATTCTATACATATATACTGTGATGGTGGTTGAAACCTTCCATCTCTTCCAGGGCAGACAGGGAGACAGCAGCAAGGATCACAGAGGAGATTGGTAATCTGATGAAGGAGATTGAGACCCTCGTGGATGAGAAGAACAAAGACTCAACAGACCTGGCCAAGATTATACAGGAAGGTAAAAAGAAAAAACCTTTCAGAAGGACGTGTCATAGCTGCTTGATGACGAAGGGACTGTCAATCACACTCTCTCCCGCCTGCCCTCAGGTGGTCCGCTGCTGTATGATGACATCAGAGTGACCATGGGCTCCAAGCAGCTGAACGGGTCTCAGCGCGTCCTGTTGGACGGAGTCATCACAGAAGACCAGTGCAGGGAGCTCCATCGTCTGTCTAACGTGAGATACCACGACAGGCTGCTGGGTTTGTGTGTGTGACGGGTGTGTTGATATTGTGTGTGTGTGCATTCCAGGCGGCAGCGCTGAAAGGTGACGGATACAGGGGCCGTCCGTCCCCCCACACTCCCAGTGAGATGTTCCAGGGGGTCACTGTTCTCAAGGCTCTGAAGGTGACAAAACACGCAACACCAACTCCCTAACCAGCACTAATACCTTAACGATAGTCTTAACCCCTAACACCATGGATCACACTAGTCTACCACCACTCTCAGTCTGCTATCAGAAGGCTATCTGGACATTCCTGCCGCTTCATAACTGCTGTCTGCTTGGCTGTCATGATGTTCAGCTCGGGCAGGAGGGTAAAGTGCCCCTGAAGAGTGCCCGCCTGTTCTTTGACCTGAGCGAGAAGGTGCGTCAGATCCTGGAATCCTACTTCCGCCTGGACAGCGCTCTGTACTTCTCCTATTCCCACCTGGTGTGCCGCTCCGCTATTGACGGTGAGCTAAGGGAGCTACGGTGGCCCTCAAGGGTTAAAATCACGGACAAGCAAAGAGCACACATAGAATTGAGGATTATCACATTTAGAGCACACCAAGATGTTTTATATCTAATCCCCATATGTGCTTACAATGCTGGGTTGGTAACAGGCAAATGTCTGTGTGTTGTTTGGCCATGCAGAGAAGCAGGAAGAGCGGGATGAACTGAGCCATCCAGTCCATGTAGACAACTGCCTTCTGATCTCAGAGCTCAACGAATGCATCAAAGAACCCCCTGCATACACGCACAGAGACTACAGGTACATACAGTATGTATACCGATGCATATACACCTATACACACACATGTCCACACACACTCAATTTTACATGAACACTCTGCTATTTCTCCTGTAGTGCCATTCTCTACCTGAATGATGACTTTGAAGGAGGAGACTTCATCTTCACTCAGTTGGATGCCAAAACTGTTACTGTAAGTCAAGGTTACTTTATGGAAAGGTTGTTGTGAAGCAGCTCGATGACTTGTTATTGTGATTTCCAACTGAAAATCTGTTTCATAATGTCCTATGTTGTTGTGGTCGTCTGTGGCGGCAGGCGGAGGTGCATCCCCTGTGTGGTCGTGTGGTTGGCTTCGAGGCAGGAAAGGAGAACCCCCATGGTGTTAGAGCAGTAACTAAGGGCCAGCGCTGTGCTGTGGCCCTCTGGTTCACTCTAGACCCCATCCACCAGGAAAAGGTACAGAGACTGTGAACAACACTGTGATCCTGGCCTTATACGTTGACTGGTTTATCAGTAAATAGTATGTTCAAAAGTATTAAATGCCTCACAACGTCTCTTTTTCATGGACAGGAGAGAATCCAAGCTCAGGAACTGCTGAAGATGTTTTCCAGTCCTGTAGATGCAGAGTTTATGGGAGCAGTGACTTCAGACAAGGTGGAGGAGACACAATCAGCAGTCCAATCAGACAGCTCAGAGCCACAGGCCACACCTCCTGGCCAGGCCACACCCATAGCCCACGACCAGCCAGAGCAGGAACACAGGGGGAAATTGGACAACAACCCAGATGAGCAGAATCCTGCGGAAAGTAAAGACTCACATCCTGTAAAAGCAACTGATGAAACAGCTGATAAACCAGTGGACAAACTAGAGGAGAAAACTGTGAAAGAAAAAGGGAAGGTCGCAAGCAAATCGAAAGCCAAGCCATCCTCTGCATCGAAGCCTAAAGCTGCCGCTAAAACAACAGTCAAAGGAGGAAAAGAAGCAAAGCCCAAAGTCTCAGACAAGACAAAGGCAACTAAACCTGCAGCAAAAACAAGCACACAGGCTGTCAAAACGAAACCCAAACAGGTGGAGAAGCCGAAAGCAAAGACGATAGTGAAAGCCTCTGTCAAAAAGGACTCCAAGGACCCTAAAACTGATCTCAAACCAGAGTCTGATTCACAGAAAACCAAAGTAGAGCTGTGATACAATCAGCACATGTGACTCTTACAGTGTGTGTGGTACATTTGTTTTACCTTTGGAACATGTTCTAAAGGTGCACTCTGTGGATGTATCTCTTGTTGTTTTCTAAGAAGTTGTTAAGAATGAAAGCCATACATGGACTGCAATATCATGGCTTGCATGGTCACTCAGTGCCTTCGGTGACGAACCATCTTTAAATGGCAATCAGGTCTATCACACGTCTAGACTATCCCAGTGTTTTATATTGTGTCATGCCTTCAGCAATGGTTTGTTTTTGGTTTCTTGAAATACAGAACCTGTACAATTTTTGTCATCCCCACTATACAAAAGAATACAAAACAACAGAGAAACGGAACTAAAATGGTCCTAATCTAAGCTTTGTTTCATGAAAAACTCACTTCATACAAATAAAAGCTCTGTTTTTAACTTCTTGTTTTGACATTGTGTGCAATACCCCAAAGGACCACTGAGTGGCACCGTGGAGCTACATTAACCTTCCAGCCTCAGACAGACACGTCCGACACTGCTGTCCTGAAAAAGACAAAGATTGCTACTTATTTGCTGCAGAGTAAGTAACGTTCACATGTAATGGGTGTTCAGTTTGTTGAGCCTCCCGACTTAGAGACCTCAGATACTCGGATGAAAAGACATACATAGGTGACAGCTCAACATATTTTTTGTAACATCCCATTCTTAGTTTATTTGATGTGTGTTTGTATGTTTGTAAATGCTCGTCTTTGTATTCTCAAGGGAGTCTTTATTTGGTTTCCTGTTTATATCAGAGAGCTGCTCCACCCTGAAACTTGAGCTTCACCAGACCCATCTTCAGCTGAGAGGATTTACTAGGATTTTGTGGGGCAGTAGAACATTTGAATGTGTACAGTGAGGATTGCTGCCCCACGTGCGTCTCTGTTGTGCCCAGCTTAGAGTCTGTGAGTGCGTCTACGTAGGTTTAGCTTGTGAGTGAAGTCATACCTAGTGTGAAGCCATCTACACACACACACAGCCTTGCCATTTCCTCAGCACATGTAACAGTCATCACCCAGCTCAGCTCCCCTGACTGTAACATCCAAGTTACTCAGGGCCTCATGGGAGGAGGCTTGCACAGTCCCATCCATGCCCTGCGTATTAGAGTCCCTGTAGCCTGGCCCACAGTATGGGTCGATGTGTCTTCTGCATGCATAGATTTTACGTCAACCACTTTGTGAAACATTCCTTCAACTCTGTGCAAACATCGCAGAGGGAACCAACATGGAGCCTTGTCTATCAGCTGCATGTACTTAGCACACATTTGCTTACTCACACACCAAATCAACAAAGTTTATCCCAAAATGGTCTGCGTCTACAAAATGGACCAAGACCAGTGCTGATGAGGATGGTGAAGAGGTTTCAGTTATGTTGCTGTGTCCTTAAGCTAGAGTACAGTTTGTATTGCCATTCTGTCAGTGTTCTGTGTGTGTGTGATTGAATGTCCACGTATTAAGAATATGTATGCATGTCTGTGTGTCTTTGTCTCGGTGTTTCTCTCTGTGCTTTCTTTGTGTCTCCCTGTGGTCTGGTTAGTGTGGTTCTGGGCCAGTGAGGGAACACAGACTACTTTGTGTTCCTGTATGTTTGGGGTATATAGGTTCCACCATTGTTCTAGAGGGAGAGAGTGGGAGAGAGAGAACGAGAAAGGGAAGAAAAAAGAGGGAGAGAAAAGGAGAGAATAGTGAGTGATAGACTACAGTAGCCCTGATAGAGAATGGTACGGATATCTCTAAATGTCACCTTCTCCACACAATGTTGAATGTACCTGCTAGACAAGGCCTGAGAAAATCGTTCTTAGATTACTTTCCATCATACTCTGGATATCTGGATATCGCAGCATACTTGTGTGTGTCTGAGTGTGTGTTTATGCGTGCCAATGCTTTGTCCGGGAGCACACACCTCATACCCCATGACAAGGCCACAGCTGGAGATGGTGGTTGTTGGTTGCCGTGGCAGCTGGGTGGGCATGGAAACGTTGGTGTCAGTGGCGGGCTGGGCCCAGCAGGATGCAGCACTCAAATTAACTCTGACTCTGGGACTCTGCGAAGAGGAGAATAAACCAGCTTTCTAACCAGCTCTGACACGGCCTCCCTCAGCCTGCTCCCCTGGCACACCACACTACACTGCTGAAAGGAAACTTTTCATTGTCGACTTTTTGGCTATGAGGTCTACTTCAGGATCAGCGTATTTTGTATAAAGGTAGCGCAGCTCTTGATCTCGACTTCAGGTCTTCCGCTTGTCTTTTTTATCCACAGTTTGACCTGTTGGCAGCCAAATGAAATATCGAAGTTTAATAGAGCTAAATATGCTGAAAGATCTGCTTGTTTCTGTGTCTATGAATGTGATCAAACGCATGCCGACAATGAGTGTATGTTTGTGAGTGTGTGTGACCTGAGCTTCAACCTGTTTCTGGAAACTGTACTGTAGTTAACGTCAAAGACCAGGGGAGAGCCATCAGTCAGCCCCCCTGCTGTTCCATGTCTATACATTCCCTGTCCAGCCTCTTGTCTAAACCAGCCTTGTGTCTGTAGGACAGAGCAGCTGATTGTTGGGCTGGCTGGTCTGACGGATGCCTGGCCTATGACTTCAACTCTGCCATGAACCGTCTCCTTATTCCCTTAAGACTGGGATCACAGCCGTGCTGGCCAGAGGATGGAACCAGTTTAGAAGCAGGGGGCTGGAGGGTGGGGGCTGGGGGCTTGAGGATGGGGGCTGGGAGCTGGAGGCTGGAAGCCGGAGGCTGGGAGCCGGAGGCTAAAGGCTGGGAGCTGGTGGCTTGGGGATGAAGGCTGGAGGCTGGAAGCTGGAAGCTGGAGGCTGGGAGCTGGAGGCTGAGGGCTGTAGGCTGAGAGCTGTAGGCTAGAGGCTGGAGGCAAGGGGCTGGAGGCTAGGGGCTGGAGGCTGGGAGCTGAGGGCTGGAGGCTGAGGGCTGGAGGCTGGGAGCTGAAGGCTGGGAGCTGAAGGCTTGGTGCTGGGGGTTGGAGGGTATACCAGTGTGGTCAATATAATCCTGGCCAGTGTAGTCTTTGAGGATGGGGCTCCATTGGACATGCCAGACAGCAGCATTTTATAGAACTTAAATGGGTTTTAGACTGGGCAAGGGATGAGAATCGTTTAAATTCAACTACATTTCTTTTCACAAAAACTGGCATGCATGCATCCACAAAACAATGAATAGATCTTATTTGGAGAGGATTTGCTGTTTAACACTTTCAGTGCTTTACGCCAGTCAATTTACTTCAGCTAAAAGAAAAATACATGTATTTTCAGATTCGAGGATCTTGTTTTCTTGATTCTTCTTAGAAATGTGTTGTATCACCCTGCAACTTTTAATTGTTGAAATCACACTAGTAAAATCAAAGCTTAAAGCTGTCAGTATTTAAACAGCGGACACTGGAAATGTGTCCATGACACATTTCCCTACAAGGTCAATAAAGCCTATCTTATTTTAAATTGTCAGCAAACAGTAAAATATGAATTTGAATAAGGACATCGCACAGGATAAAACACAGAACAACCTAACAAAGCTTTTGCGAACCTATTTGCTCTCTAAACTGAAGCAGTGCAAAGTACTTTGTGGGGAATGCCACCACTCTGTGAGGGTGTTTTGGGGAGGTTAAGTGTCTGTGTGATATACTGTGCCTCATTCCAGGAATAAGCCCACATAGGCCTCATGTTAAAATAGGACAAAGTACCCATACGCCTCTGGGAGAGCAGCCCCGAGTCCAAGGGCCCTTTGTTCTGTCAAATGAAGATGTCACTGGTTGTTGTCATGGTGACAGCAGGCAGAGCGGTGCTCCCAACCGCCCGGCTATAGAAAGACAGATGCAAGGAAAATGGTGGAAAGAAAAAAGAGAGGAGTTCGAAGGGTAAAGGAGGGGGCGGGGGGGGCGGCGGGGGGACAGAAGACGGAGGGTCTTCTTCGGAGGGTGAGGGAGAGGAGAGGACACGGCCGAGATGAGACCAGAGGTGTTTGTGTGAACTCTGCTCTGTGGGAATGAGAGGGCTGGCGTCTTAGACAGCATCTACTTGACACATTTTTGGAATTACAGCCAACAAAAAGGCTGGAGAAAGTGTGAGAAAGTCCGACTCACAGTTATCTTGTTGAGATTGACAGATTGACAGGCTCTAGTCATTGATACTTGTCATTTGAGAACAGGGAAACAAAGTCAAATTGACATGCTTTTACTTTTTTTATAATTTTCAGTGGACCTCAATATTAATTCTGTAGTCTGTTGTATCTGAAATGTTTAGATGTTTAACATTTGCTGGAAGACACCTATCGCTGTTTGCAGCTGCAGAGCAGGCTGTTTGATACAGGAAAGCAATGTGTTATGTTTTTGTTGACAATTAGTCGTGAAGTTTTGTCTCTATAGTAGAGCTGTGGCTTACATGTGCTTACACGTGATCCTGTGCAGCCCTCGGAGAGCTACTGGATTAGAAATCCTTTATTTGCTCTGGATCTCAAGTACGGGCCACCTCTCTGGGGTCATGACCTCTGCTGTTTACATCCAACACGAGTGTGAAGTCCTTGCACCGGGATTGGTGGATCTTTGTGAGAGGGCATGGTTCAGATAGATGACACGTACATGAATATGGACACAGAAGAACATTTGAGTTGGGGCTCGGGGGTGTGGGGGGTAGTGTTATGATGTGGGGAGGAGAGAGCAAGATGGTGGGGTGGAGGGTGAGGGGGGGGGGGGGGGGGGGGGGGGGGGGGGGAGGAAGGAGGAAAAGTAGAAAGATTAAGTTTGCGAGAGCAAGGTGGATGCTGGGCGTCTGGTTCGGGAGCGTAGTTGAGGGAGCAGTGAATAAAGCGCTAAAGGGATCTGCCCTGAGTAGTGATGGCTCTGGGGTAGAGGAGGTGAGGGCTGGAGGCAGCCCAGTGTTTGGTTAAGACCAGATGGCTGGAGAATAGCTTTAGTAGCCCCTGGTCTGTGTGCTCTGTGCTGGCTGCTTAGGGCTGGGAGGAATGCCTGTCTTTTCTTTGCTCTCTGGCTGAGTGGAGCTTCAGAAGGTTGCTGTATAACGCTGGATTAGATTCTACATTCCCTCTTTAATCTCTCCTTTCTCCCCTCTCAGCTGGTCACCCTCAGGCCTTCCCCTCCACCTCCTCTGCCCGCCTGTTGATGTTGTACTCGCCACACACACACATACATTGGTGCGTATCTGTGCACGCACACACTCTCCCGCACAAGCACACACACGGACCCGCTCTCCACCTCCGCTCCACTCCAGCCATCTGACTAATTATCCAAGCTGCTTTAAAAAGAAACACTTGCTTATTGCAAACAGAAATGGATTGTTCAAATTACTTGATTTTTGATGTGCAAGTACCTCCAAGTCTCCTCCTCCCCTCCTTACCTGACGTGCTCCCCCACGGTCCCCCCGCCCCCGGCTCTCTGTGTGCCAGGTGGGCCCTCTCCAGAGGGGGTACAGGGGCGACTCTGAAGAGCACCCCTCCAGACTAGAGAGGCTTTTCTGGGTGAAAGGAAGGCCCTGGACCCTTTGCTGTAGGCCACAATAGCTCCATCCGGCCCCAGACAAATGTACCTCAACTCCACTAATAGAGGAGCTCTATTAGAGGACATTTCCTCTCCCATCTACTGCCACTGAAAGAACACTTCCTCTCTCCTCTTCTCTCCCCACTCCTCTTCTTTCCCCTGCTCCCTTTTCTCCCCTCACTTTGCCATGTCTCCCAGAGAGGCCAGACCCATGCCTTACTCTCAGGATTACTGAGGCAGGAATATAAGGTATAAGATACTTTGGGGTAATTAGTTGAAATAGGCAATGGTGCATGTGCTGGGAACTGGAACTGGGAAGTGAGGTGATGAGAGGAATGAAAGAAAAGGGGGAGAAGGAATAAAGGAGAGGTGAACGGTGGGAACTGGAGAAGGAGATGTTAATGAGACCCACTGTAGAGGGAGGAGGAGGATGTCAGGGGAGATATGAAGGAGAGAAAAGGAGCAAGAGAAGGAGAGGACAAGGAGTGGTGGTCGGAACAGTACCAGAGTCTTTCCCACATTAGGAGCCTCCACCTCCATCAGAGGCCTCCACCTCCATCAGAGGCCTCCACCTCCATCAGGGGTCTCCACCTCCATCAGGGGCCTCCACCTCAGAGGGAAGCTGCTTGCCGCTAGCTCCAAAATAACTAGAGCGGCCATTTCTTATTTCTCTGTCACGTTTGGTGGCAAATAATATATTTTCTCACTGGAGACATAGAAGGTTTTTATAAAAGAGTCAAGCGAAGAACTGAGAACAGTTCTAAGTCACGTCACAGAGGACATGACTGAGTCTCCATTCTAGTGTGAACAACTCTGTGGCACCAGAGCCCCCTGGGAGGTCCTGTGTCGTTGGGAACTCTCGTCTCTCGTTAGCCACGACACGACTCTGGTCTTTGATCAGCTCAGCTGACTCCTAAGCTCAGCTTAGTACCGGAGGGGGTCTGGAAAATCTGGGGAGAGGGTGAGGGGAAGGGAGAGAGGAATGGGAAGAGGGAGTGAGGTAGGGAGACAGAGGGATGGGGAGAGGGAGGAAGCGGTGAAGGGAGGAAGGACACGGACCTCACGGACGTGAGGTGGAAGAAAGGATGAATGATTACAGGGCATCCAACCACTTTCTCCACTTACATGCAGTCTGTCATGAACTCCATGCCCAGCTCTCTCCTCATGCTGGGTCGGAGGAAGGAAGGAGGAACGAAGCAAGACTGAAAGACAGCATGCTATGAAAGTTAGCCACATTTTTGCATCAGCAGAATGTATAAATGCATGTAATGAATGTACTGTGAATTCACAATTTTAAAATGCAATAGGGCTGGAATGGTTTTCAAAAACGGCTTTAAACACAAATTTCGCTCATATACAGTATATCCACCTAAACAGCCGCGAAGCACTGCTTGATGCCAAAGTCAAACAGAGAAAGGCAACATTACCACAACAATTAGGACATTAATGAACGGCAAATGCGTGACTAATGACTCCGGTCATCTACGGTAGATGTGTCTGTGTGAGGCCTGAATCTGCAGTCAGCTCTCCATACTCTCTGCAAAGCGAGGGGGACTTCTGGTAAATTCCCCTATGAGCCGAGCCAACAGTCTCCTCAGAGCCACTTGAACTTGGCCCCTCAGCCGCAGCTCGACCAGAGTACTTCTCTGGATCCCTCATGCATAATTCACCTCTGCTTGATTAACATTCATCCTAATGTGAATTCCTGCTCCTATCCACAGTATACAGTCTGTAGAAAACACCAGCCAAGATTCCAAGGATTAAAACAGCTTCAGTGTTTGGAGAAATAACATTGGAATGTGCGATGTGTGTCATGCCATCCCAGTTGAAAACTGAAATGTGGACAAAATTGTCTCCATTTCTCCCTGGCGCTGAAGAGTTAGTAGAACAGTCCACTGTGACAGAGCTTGATCCAGCTCAGCTAGTCCATCACCCTGAAACTCCTGACCTGATAACAGCCACCAGACAGACTACAAGATTGGACAGGTTAGCAATGCTACATTCATCCAGCCCTATGATGTTTACATGTACACACACACCTTGCAATGACCCTAACACCAGGATAATCTGATAAAGGAGAAATGTGTCCAGTCTGTGTCTGACTGTGCTAACCTCATTTTGTGGTTTCCTGTGTGTGTGAATGTTTTTCAATGGCAAAGCCTACTGTTTGATTTAAGATCACTACACCTCCAATAAATACTCTTTGTAGGAAAAGTACATATATCTATGACTACAATATCATTATACATACATGCTGGCCTATAGTGACTTGTTCATCTAATGGTTTGCTTTGGTTTGTGTTTTCCCCAATTACAATTCCAAACTCGCCCAAATTCCTCCAATAGAAAAGCAGCGCATAGTTCACCCAGGAGCAGTCAGCCTGTCACCCCTCTTTTTCTTCTGTTCCCTTTCATCTCTATCGCTCTACTGTCTCTCCCTTTCCCTAGCTCAGGTGACCCCAGTGATCTGACCACATCTTCCCCCAACATCATTCTGCTAATTAGACACCAGTGGACCTGACCACAGAGCACTGGTTACCATGGTTGAGGGTAGAGGAGGGGTGCAGAGGGGGAGAGGAGGGTTCAGCTCTATAGGAGAAACTACACTAGGGTTGGTGAACTATTAACACTACTGATCAGATGGTCAGTCATGGATCCCAGTTGATCTTCTGGCAGCTGTCCTAATATGGAGGTTCAAAGACATGGTGTGGAATAAGCGAGATCACATGCATGTATAGATGTTCATCCTGTATGTTTTGATGATGAGGAGGGGGGAGAGCGAGGCTGAGAAGGGGGGAGGGGAAGCGGTCGAGGTGAAAGTGGCTACTGGGTTGGGGTGAGCCGAGCTGGAGAAATGTAGGGAGGAGGAGAGGAAAAAAGGAACAGGTGTAGGAGAACATGAAGAATCGCGTTTCTTTCCCAGTCCCCCTCGTCTGCACGGCCCAGTGACCTGTACTGACGGATAAACATGGAGCAGAGCGCAGACAGGGATGGGGGGACTGGAATGTGGGGGGGCGGGGGGGTTAGGATTTTTGTGTGTGCTTGTAAGATTGAACGTGTATGTTGGTCAAAAATGCTGCTCTTCACGTTTTAAGAGCTTGCTTTCGCATGACTCCCATTACAGCCCGTCCAATAAGGACGGCACAAGGGCGAGAGAGCTTTCTAAAGATGTCTTCTGGTGTGGATGCTTGCACTACGTGTGTATCTGAAGAGATGTGAGATGTCTCTCAATGATGTGAAAAAACGGTCGCTCCCCTGACTGCATGTTTCAAAGCAATCTAATTGGTTGTGCTGAATTATTGGGTTAGACTGAAGTAAATTGGGGCAAACTGAATCAGGTTCAAAGAGAAAGAGAGGAGTCTGTGGGAAACATTTAGCCTGAAGGACTAGAGAGATAGCGACGTACGATAAGACAGTTGTGCCCCTCCTGCAAACTCATTGTACATAGAAAGCAGTACCCCTCCTCTCTCTCTTTCCCTCTCTTTCTCTTCTACTTGACTTGTTCAGGTAACCATGGTGATGCAGACCTTTGGTAGGTCGGCCCATCATTTCCAGAGTGGTTGTCTGGGTTTGACACGTCCTTTTGTCTCTGTCTTTGTTCAAATGCTGATTTACAGTTGTTTGTTGCGCTTTACAGCCATGTCCAGTCGTGAGGGAGCCTTTACTTAGTCAATAGAAGCATTGGCTATTCGAGAGAGCCTCCAACTCAAACTATTGTGTGAAATGTAATACTTGGAAATTGTTTATTTGCAATGATAAAGACCTTCTGGTTTTGACAGTACAGGTCGAGTTATATTTTGAATGTACAACAATTACTTTGGATTTCTTTGTCTGTGGTAGGATATGATGCTTGGGCTTCTCTCATGACCTGTTTTGCCTTCATTTTCTCTCTCTCTATGTCTCTCTCTACCTCTCTCTCTCTCTCTCTTTCTCTCTCTCTACCTCTCTCTCTACCTCTCCCTCTCTCGCTCTCGCGTGCACTCTGTACCTCTTTTTCGTGCTCTCTCGTTCTCTCTCTCTCTCTCTCTCTTTTTTTCTCCATCCCTCTCCAACTCTATATTTCTTCTCCCCCACCCCTCTCCTCTGTCCCCTTTTCCCCCCTCTCCCATCCCAGTGGGTGTTGCTAGATCCCTGAGCTACCCAATCACAGTGCAGTGACCTATCCACTCTGTGCCCTGCCTGTCGGGGGCTTTTTGTGTTTGTGAAGTTTTTCTCTTTTTTCCTCTTATCCCTCGTTCAGCGGCAGGAGCTCAGAGCAGACGGAGAAAGTGTGAAGGAGGACGAGAGAGAGTGAGTGAAAGGGAGGAGAAGCCATGCAGAGTGATAGGCAATCTAGAAAGATAGCCTGACTATTACACCAGAGACATCCAGGACCCAGCGTCGGACACACAGCCAGCAGGCCAAACGTAGCCCCGGACACACCATCAACTGTGGGAGACAGAACACAGGGACACTCTCAGCTGAGCAAGATCACAGAAAAACGAAAGAGAGCGTGAGAGCGGGAGAGAGAGAGAGACTGAGCAAAAGGAAAAACAAAGTAGAAATAAGGAGAAAACCAAAATATCTAATCACAGAACTTCTTGGGACTTACGTTCTTTCCTTGGACCCAACAGAGAGCTCCTGTCCTTTTCCAGCGTGACTCTGTGTGAGGAAGCAGTGTGCTTCAAAACAGCAACAGGTGTCACTGAAGAGGACTGCACAGGTCTGAAACAAGAGGATTCTATTCTCATTCAAATAGACAGCTAGCTACTGTAACAAGAAGACAAGGTCAAAGAGGGAGAAGTTGGAGAAATCCTCAAGAGGAAGCGAAGGAAGACAGAGCAGAGCACTATGGCAAACTCAGGCTTTCAGCTGCTGGGGTACTTCCTGGCACTCGGCGGTTGGATAGGCATCATCTCCACCACGGCTATGCCTCAGTGGAAGCAGTCGTCGTACGCGGGCGATGCCATCATCACAGCTGTGGGTCTGTACGAGGGGCTGTGGATGAGCTGTGCTTCCCAGAGCACAGGACAGGTGCAGTGCAAGGTGTTTGACTCCATGCTGTCTCTGGATGGTGAGTAGCACAAGGGGGGGGGGGGGGGCTCTGAAGACCTTACATCAAACTCTTTTTGTATTTTGTCAGTCGGTCTTCGATGTTCTCCAGCATGGTCTGTCACCAACTCATATACCTGTTCAATTTTCAAATGTTGACTATGATAGTGATTATGACAGTACCTCAATGAGCTCATTGCTTTCCAAGTTGCGTCTTTGTGGAAGGGTTTTACAGGAGATGGTCGGACAGCCTATTGATCAAACAAGATATAGCCATGTGGTTGTTGGTATGTTTTGTGTATTTTGCACTGTATTCATTCCCAACACACACTGCTGTTACAAAGTACAATAGGAGTCTTTCAGCAAGTTAACTTGGTATTGTTATTCATATCCATTAGACTGCATCTTCAGTGTAAGTTAGAAATGGAATGCAAAAACAATCCCATAATTCCCTACTCTGTCTGCGTCACATTAAAATCAGAAGCATAAATCAGATTCAAACCGCTGCTGTGGGCGGGTTTAATTGAAGGATTTTCTGCAACTCACAAACATCATTACTGAGAGGGGGGGGGGAGTGCACGCGAAAGAGAGAGAGCGAGAGAGAAAAAAAGAGAAAGAAAAAGCGAGGTATGTGGGGTTCAGACATAAATTAGCCTTGAATATAATGATGCTGTCATCTCAAATCTGTTTAGAGAGAACTACTGACTCATAATTAATGACACAGATTATATGAATCCACATGGCTATTGTTTGATGAAACAAGCTGGTGTTTGGTTCTAATGAAAGTCCCACTGGTGGAGGGATTTGGTCAGGAGTCATTATGACAAACTGTTTTTCTTTGTGGTCGGCTAATGAACACTGATGACCATATTAATCCTAGTGACGTATGAAAACCCAAAACAACAAACTCCGCACTTTGCAAATGTTTGCCGACTGTGCAATCCATGATATCAAAACATTTTCTGTGGCTTTTTCTGAGGGGTGTGCTGGATCTGCTGTCTCCTCTGGCACATCCACTAATAAGAACAGCTGTATTGTCTCTGACGATGAATAGGGCTTGTTCAGAAATCAAAAGCCCAGTGTTGTGCAAAGCACCAGAGTTATTCTCAGAATGCACTCTCTCTTCCCCACACACGCGTATTGTTCCTCTGTAGATTACTAACATATCCCAAGTGTGGAGACAGAATCAGCGAACAGAGCAGAACGAAACCCCAAGTACAGATTATTCTGAAAGGGTAACCTCAGAAGTCACAGACAAGCAAAATCCACCACAAATAGGGGCTGCATAGTGATCAGTTACGGTGACTTGAACGTGATTTCGCTTTCTGAAGGAAATGATTTGCTTTCTGTCTATTAAAACGCGGCTCAGCATACATGTTTTGGGTTTGTTTGACAAGTGGCTCAGGATCTTTCTCAGGAGGTGGAGGTGTTAGAGAGGAGGAGGGAGGACGGCTCTCCTGTCAGGTGGGGATCCGGTGAACTTTCTGTACTGCGGCATCATACTGGGTTTCTCTAACTGACAGGTTCTGAATGTGGTTCTGGGCTGGGTCAGCCCCTGCAGGTGGGCCTTCATTACCTCTCCTTTCCTCCTGGCTTCACAGCATCACAGGCATGTGATGAGGCCTGATTGTTCACCAGACTGTGCTGGACTGGACCGACGATGCCAGCCAATGTGCTGGAAAACACTGACTGTGTTTGAGGCTGCTTGGGTGGACACGTCCAAACTCATGTGTCCTTGGTGGGGAAGGTGGAGCAGATCAGGGGGAGGACATGGACAGATGCTGGCCTGTGGTGCTGAAGGGACAGTTCTACTCCATGTTTCAGTTCAGACGTAGCAGCAGTGTGGGATGGTGGCCGTACTGACCAGCTCGTGGTCCTCTGACCTCAGTACTGATCAATGACAGACCTGTAGGACGGTCCTGCCAGCATGCCGAGTATCAGGCTGTCATGGAATGGGTGTGACGTCACTGTACAGAGTCATTCCGCTTTGATGCAAATGTCCGGTTAGACATGTGGCTTATTCATTGTTACCATATATCAATGGGACATTAGTGTGTTCATGTTGATGCATCGAGGCCTTGTCTTGATGCAATCACTTTCCAAACTACAGAAGGGCTTTGTACATCGCGCTGTAAATATGTTCACAATAACATTTTTGCTAACTCACATCATGGAATGTTTGGTGGTAGAGCGTCCCTGGGGTCAAACTGCTCACCCCCCACCCCGCATGTCCTCCTCACCTCCTTTGCTCCCCTGGTGGCCTGCTCTTCTGTTTCTGAGGGTGAGGTCACCAGCGGGGATGGTGGCAGAGATGTACTGGCTTGTGGATGTACAGGCCGCCTCCTACTGACACCCATTGTTACTTGATCTGGGCCTCTGCTCCGCCTCAGAGCCCAGCTTTGAGATTGTGAGAAGCTCTGGTTCGGCCCTCTGGTAGATACTTGTGTCACAGCAATATGTACCTTTTCAGGCAAGATTGAAGAAATAACCTTTTCGTAGTTTTACATCAATGAAACATGTCCGTACACAAACACACAAACACGTTGATTGTAACTGGCACTGTCAACCTTGGCAAAGATTAGAGAAGAGTGGGAGAGACTACCCGCCCTCCAGCCCACCCATAGATACCCTTTCTCTATTCTCCCTTTGTTTTTCTTTCTGCCTATATCACATGCACACGCAGACACACGTACTCACTTGACTCTGCTCGTCAGTGTGGCGCGATTTAAGGCAGGCCAAACTTCCCCCACATGCTTAAGAAGTTGGAAGAATAGACATAATGGATGAAAGAAAATAAGATAAAACCTCTTTTTCTTGAAAACCATTCAAATCCCTTCATCAAAGGGAACCCGTCTACTCATAAATCTAACTTCAAATAGGGTCTCCTACCCCTTTGCCATCGCAACCTATCCTGAAATGGATCTTTATTACCAAACTATGAATGCCCATGTGTATGAGAGTCACAGATGATAGATGCTCACTTATATTTGCCAGACGGATCTTTGTTCTGGAGGTGTTTTCATCAATGTTTTGGGGGGATTTGAAACTTTCGGATGAAATTAATATTTAAAAAATGTACAAACCCATTTTCTTACTGGACATTGTTTTGGATGTTTTGACTGCACAAACGTCACAATGTCAAAGCTTTTCCTAGTATTAATGTTTCTGTTGTCCAGGCTGCTGTGTTTCAGGCAGCGCTGTCTGATCGCCGTGGCGACAGCCCCATGAAAACAATCCTGCTTTGTGACAAAGCCACACTAATCCCACTGTGTGAAACATGTCCAAATGGCCCTCCTACAGCTTGTGTGTAAAAGAAAGAGAGTTGTGTGTTTAATCTCCTCCTACAATATGCATGTGTGTGTATATGTGTCTGTATGTGTCTGTGTATGTACATATGTAAAATGTTCCTCCCACTAAGTTATGAGTGAGGTAAAGTCTGTGTGGGTTATCCATGGAATTCTTTGCGGTAACACCACTGCGGAATGATCTATCCTGATCAGGAGAAGGTCTGGAGCAACAGAGGAGAGCCAGACTGGAAACATTCATCAGCCTGTCTGGGGCCAGTTGACCTCCAGGCTGTGGTTGGAACTATACCACTTTGGGACAGTGGTGGACCATGGATCTTCCATGGACATCCTTCATCAGTGTCCAGTACTATCGCTGTGGTTAACCACCACAAGATGGGCCTTCCATGTCCTCTGGTGTACTCTGTAACAGCTTCCATATGTCTATGTTCTGTCCACAGTTCATGCAGTGTCTCTGTAGAAGGAAGTCCTTTTTGCCCAATTTGCCACTAGTTCATTTTGAATGGACCTTTGACTCAAATTTAATTTATCTTTATCGCACATCCTTCCTCTCTATTTATTCTATTTTCACCCCCTGTAATCTTTGGCTGTCTGTGCTCCCCTCCTCCTCCTCCTCCTCCTGCTCCTCGTCCTTATCCTCCTCCACCTTTCCCCCCTCCTCCTCCCCCTCCTCCACCTCTTCCTCCTCCACCTCCTCCTCCTCCTGCTCTCTCTCTCTCTCTCTCTCCCTCTCTCTCCCTCTTTCTCTCTCTCCAGTGCACATCCAGACGTGCCGAGCGCTGATGGTGGTGTCAGTGCTGCTGGGCTTCATCAGCATCATAGTGAGCGTGGTGGGGATGAAGTGCACCAAGGTGGGAGACAACAACCCCTCCACCAAGACCCGCATCGCCGTGTCTGGGGGAGCACTGTTCCTGCTCGCAGGTGAGACCGCTGTCAGGTGGCCGGATGCTGCTCCATACTGTGACCCAGTCCGCCTCACAGGGTAGACTCACTAAACATGCTTCTGAGCAGCAGAGTCCATTATGTTGGGTCTTACTTTCTTTGGTAGTTTCCATCTGTCCAATCTGAACTTGTTTAGGAAAACAGGCTCATATCTGACATTCCTCTGACCAGAGACTCTCACCAGGGGTTGTCTGGGTGATTAGTGACCCTGCTGTAAACAGGAAGTGGGGGGTTTTGGACACATTAGTTGCTGACCTCAGACATAATTATTTCAGAGAAAGAAAAGCAGCAACCTCAGAATCATTGGAGAATGTGTGTTTGTGTAAGTGTGCTTTTGGGTGGCCACATTTTATGTGTATGATGAGGCTCAGTAGCTCTGAAAAACGCAGCACATGTAAAATGTCTAAGAAAACAATTGCATATGTGTCATTTGCATTGACAGTCTCTAAATGTCTGCAGGTCTGTGCACGCTGGTCTCTGTATCCTGGTATGCCACTCAGGTGTCCTATCAGTTCTTCAACCCAAACACACCCCTCAACGCCAGGTAAATACACAGCCAGACAGCAATCATCAGTATCAGGAACGTCCCACCATTCTTCTCATCCCATCTTTCCCTATGCAGGTATGAGTTTGGGTCTGCTCTGTTTGTGGGATGGGCGGCGGCCAGTCTGACGGTACTTGGCGGCTCCTTCCTGTGCTGCTCCTGCTCTAACGAGGATAGACGAGGGCAGCAATACTACCGCCAATCACAGCCTTCCACAGCAAGGGAGTACGTGTAAACCCCGCCCTCTTCCAGCAGCCACCCAAACAGGGAGCAGAGGACACGCTTGGCTCCACCCTTTACCCTGATTACACGTGTTTAAACCTTGACTATTACACAAACATACACACACATTGTCCATCAAACATTTTTTGAGAAGTTAGAAACTCTTTTTTTAAGAAGTTAGAAACAATTCTTTTTATGATTGTGTAGAATTATTCATAACTTATTCGCGAGAAGAAAAACATTATTGACAAGATTGGGATCTTGCTCAATTATTTTTGATAGCTTTTCTTATGAATGGAAACTTTCATGTGCCTTAAAAACATGACTTATTTTACTGGAGTCTGACACAACTGCTTGAATCTGACCCTAAAACAATAGATACAGCTACTTGCTTGCTCTGTTTTTACACTTTATAAAAAGCTGCCACAAACCAAGCAAATCACTACAAACAGTACAAAATAGTGTCTGTGTATTTGCATGGCATATAAAGACTAACCTTCAAGCAAATGCTGTTACACCTGGATCCTAGGTATCCTAAAGTATTGTTCTTTAAAGAGCAAAATAAGGTTACCGATAATTCAGCAACACAGCACATTCAATGTATTGAACAGAATGAAGCGTTTGTGTTTCCAAACAGCCCGTCCTGTGCTTCCTGGTTGGAGCTTCATGTGTTGCTTTCATGTTTCCATACAATGAAGCTGTGCCTTTAACAGAGCCAGAACTGGAGCATCGGCAGGAACATTCATAGTCTACTGTGCAGCTCTATGTGGCCTGGCCTCCCGCCACAGCAGAGAAACACACAGAATAAATCACCACCTCGCTGACTAGAGACAGGGGCTCCACTGCTTCGGTGGGAAAGTCAGAGCTTATTCATCCCTGAACATCCTGACCCCTCAATCACATCACTCAACCAGTGAACACAGAAAAGGAAATAGGTTCATAA
This sequence comes from Plecoglossus altivelis, assembly GCA_036571765.1. NCBI lineage: Eukaryota > Metazoa > Chordata > Actinopteri > Osmeriformes > Plecoglossidae > Plecoglossus > Plecoglossus altivelis. Next base: position 10,856,539 of record BROE01000020.1, read on the forward strand.
CAGCACGGTACATTCAGTCATTTATTTCAATGATCTCCCGGACGTGCTGTAAATTCACGGAGGGAAGTTGGTTATGATGCAGGTGCCCCGTGACAGAGCAAAATGAATGGAATTGAAATGCAGGAGTGGGATTGTCTCTGTCTGGGAGGTGGTGGTCTGCAAGGACAGGATGCATGATGAAACCTAACCACCATCTAATGTTCCAGTTTTACTGAGAGATGTGACCATCATCGCACTTTTCATCACGCTCCATTCACAACATTCATGCGGAAGTGTGCACAGTGGCGACAGTCTTATCTATAGTCAGAGAAGGTGAATATCATCATTGGTTGAACTTTAAACTTCTTAGTCCTAGCACTGTAAGGTCAGTTTGCGTAGAACTGATAACCAGTTTTAAAGCTCAATTACATTCTATATCCTCCTGTTACCATGAGCTAAAGTGACAGTTAAGGTAAATGCAGCAAGTTTATGTGATTTAGTGTAAGCCCTAACTACAAAGGGTCGAAGTATTTAGTTTAAAATGATAAGCTAAAAGGTACAACTGAATGAGCACAGGCACTATTGTTGCAAAACCACCGCCCTCCAATGCCTGTAGAAAGAATGTGATTCTTCCAAACAGCCCTTCATTCAGACAGAAAGAGTTCATCATTCAGACAACCCATTCACATATTCACAGAATCCTCCTTGGCCCCCTATCTTTTGGTCATTTGGACCCTATTCTTGGTAATGCCTTTGTGAGTGAAGCATTTCATTATACCTTGTGAGGGGGTGGGTAGATTTGAAGGACATTAATGAATGGGGGAGTCAAGCCGCCTGTCAACAGCAGATGTGCTTCGAGGGTCGTTATTCAACTGAACTAGTGACCCAACCACTAGAAAGCTAACCCCAAGATAGACAGGGAAATACCAGTATTCTGTATCTCTTCTGAACATAAAGATACATACCTTCCAATTAAAAAAATGATTCCAGGCACAATTTCCTGCCATGAAAGTAAACACAACAACTTGTTTAATCATTTATGTGCCACCATTCACCAGCTCAACATTGCTTTGCTCCCCATCGCTAACTTTATGTGCCGTAAACACCTTCACTGGGTCACTTTTCACTGAGCTTCATAAACGCCATGTAAACTATTCACACAAATAACACTGCGCACCACACGCTAACCACCTAGCTTGAGCTTGAACGTCTGATTTCCTTGCACTGCACATTCCTCCTGTAGCACTTACCGTCAGGCACTCACTCAGTGACTAACACCTCAGAGTTGCTGTGAGAACCAGTGAGGACTTGATGTGTCTGTCCCTCCTCTTTGTTAATTCTGTTCTTCTCTGCCTGTCTTCTTCTCTCCTTTAATTCAGGGCAGAGTTGTTGAGTGAGACTAGTTTTCCTGACTGACCAACCCCCCGCCTTTTTTCGAGGACTGTTCGAGTTCCGATCACTGTCTTCCCTTTCCTTATTTCTTCCTAGGTCCAAGCTCTGGACCCCTGTCTGTCTGCTAAAGCACATGTCGCTGCCCCCCTTCCCCAAACCTAAATATGTCTGCTACACGTTATTAGTCTTGCACATTAAAGTTTGGGAAAGCAAAGCTTGCCGCCTGCTGTTTTTCTTACCCACTGAGCCTGTTTGTAAATATGGACTATTAAAGGTTAAGTATAGTTAGGTGGCCCTACACTCTCCCTTTAAGAAAGGAGGTGTGCTCACCTATGATCTGTGAACCCTCTACTAGAAACTCCATCTTGTTCTTCTATCTTTCATTTACTCAGTGTTAAGTGTCACGCTTAAAATTCTCATCTTGTGTTAATTTCTGCTTCACTGATATCCTATGATTTCTGGGTTTTCTGAAAATGCATTTTTGTTTTTTTTGTGTTTTTTTTTGTTATCTGTAAATACAACTGTACATTTACTGAAATGTGTTTTTTCCCTTTTAAATTGCAGACCAAATGTTAAAAGTACCCCACCAGAGAAAAGGGAGCAGTACTTGTAGTATGGGAGAGTCCCCTGCCTTACCAAGGGTTAGATCTGGCAACAGACAAGATGCTCTCACTGACAAAAGAAAAACAGAGACTCCACTAGACAGAAACTCCCAGTCCTAAACCATGAAACAATACATATTTACAGATGCTTTGAATTAGTATTACACCTTTTGTAAAGAAAAAATTATGAAATACTTGCCAAACGTCTTTCATTCTTTTCTTTTTTCTTTTGTAACTGCCTCCAGTTGTACAGAAGTCCGTTTCTTGGTGGAGTGTTATGCAACATGCTTGATGCTTGAAACAGTAATATTTGTATCACTCTATAGACAGTGTCGCTGATCAATTATTGGATATACACATTGATATGTTGTATCTTGTGAGTGTTTTCTCTGGGGACAGTCATTCAGGGTATTCTCTATAACATGTTAAAGTGCCCAGGGTAGATGTCACCTGCAGTCTGTTTACTACATATATAATGATCTACTACAGTGCCTTATAACACACGTGTGTGTGCACATGTATGTTTTTGACAATTGTAAATTCCATAGTGTCACAAAGCCTGAGTGTATTATAAAAGTTCCCCTTTTGACAAATGTATCTGTAGTCTATCTCTCGCCCTAAATGTATTGTTTATACCAGCCATCGCCAGATATCTGTACCGTTTTGCAGTACTGTATGCCTCTTTGACCGACTAAGTGAGATCCTTCAATCTCACACACATGACACATGCCTCTCTTTCTAGAAGTTGTGTACGTAGCCCGGATTGAGGATTGATTATGTATACATGCCTTCTGCGTAGGTCAGTGCCCGTGTGTCAGTGCCAGCGTGATTTGAATGAGCAAAGTGTTGTATTGTTGATTCTGAGGGTTGTACTGTACTCGGCGTACTTTAAGTGTCTTCAGTACAGCTGCTGTACTAAGGCACAGTCAGATTGCATCGTGTGACTGGTTCAAATGTCTTTTTTTGTTGCTTACATGTATTTACCATGCATTTTCTGTATCTAATATTCATCACGATTATGTTACGTTATCATCTCCTTTAAAGTATACTCCTGTTTGTTTCTTTTAGAATAAAGTAAACTGAGAAAAACGATGTATTGACGAATCTCTAGGTAAGCGGGGGTCCAAACAAGGCCTGTTGGAGGTCCCCCATCATCACAGCCACACATGAACACGAGCATGCATATACAAACACAAAGAGAGCGAACAGGGAGAGCAGCCATCAGGGGTGTACGGATTAGACTTCCTACGTTATTTTGCACCTCCAAAACCAATCCTTTGCAGCCTCCACCCCCTCACCCTGTGAAATACCTCTCCTGCTCCCTGTTGTTCAATAATTGCAGACAGTTGAATTCCAGTTCTGCTTCAGCAGATCTGGCACCCTCCCAAGGTCTTCCTAGAAGCTAACATCCAGTCTGGTTTGGATGTGGTACCACTCACAACATCAACCTCACGAACTGTCTGACCCTCTTGTATTCCATAGGGAGATCAGTAATGACAAGCTGATCTCTGACAGAGCAACACAGGAAGACTAGAGTACTGAGTAAGTTTTAGTCTGGCATGTGAGAAAAGGACAGAAAACATACAGATGGAAGCACAGGAGTGTGGGTCAGTGAGAGAAGAGAACGGATGTGAAATCTCACACAACCCTGAGATGTGCAGGAAGACTAGTTGACCAGGACTGGATGTCAAAGGTTTCATTTTTAATGACCAGACTTGCATGACGGTCAGCAAAGTTCCATGAAGCCACATGTATGAGGTACTTCAAACGAGGTGACACAGAACAATTTTTTGTGTTGTAAAACAGCGGACATCCCCTTTTCTCATTCTCAATATTACATTCATGTCGAGCCATCAATGTAGGACTGACGAGTTGCATTTGTGAACATACACATCTCAAATAAACCCTTTGAGCACTAAACGTTTGACTTATTTAATGTACCGCACTGTAGGTCTGCACAGTGATGATGGTCACAATGAACAAAAACTGTAAGTAAAACTTACCTTCCATATTTTTGGGCCAAATGAATAAAATACATCACATTTCTGATAGCGTGAGACTATGAGGATTGTGTGAGACAGTTTAGACTGAAAAGATTAAACGCTTTATTGATTTCCTTTCATACTTAAGTAAGATTCAGTTATCTCAAAGAATGACACTGATTTAGTCTTTATATGTAGGTCCTTTTATCAGGGGACTTTGGCTGGGTGTTGGTTGGAGGGCAGCTCAGGCCCTTTGGTGCAGCCCATGGAACCAGGCTCATCCCAACATCTCTCCTCTGACAGACTGGTCTGGTGACCAGTATGATGGTTGCTGAAGTCAATACGCAGACCACGCCTCCCGCTGCCAGCCAATAGGACAGGCCCAATTCGTAGGTTATCCCTGGTATACCAAAAGCCACCTATTGGAGAGTGGTGGAGAGGAATGGAGAGATCCTGAGAGACTCGATGAAGGTTGCTAGACCCAAACATGTCCCCAGATACAGTACCCACCTCCTGTCTGTATCTGGTGAAGGTTTCCACTCCAAACCACAACAGTCCTGCTACTCCACACACGCCTGAAGGGAACAACACATGTGCTCAGAACAACCCAAGGCATTTGGAGGTTATTGAACACACGCCCAGACAGAAATATGTGAGCAGTGGTGCAAAGATATGCGTAAAGCTTAATATGATTTTAATGTAACTCAGCTGTCAGCGTTTAGGAATTACTACCACCACAAAGCTAGTAAACAACTTCAGATAAGTTGAGTTTCTGATTGAGACTGAGTTGGGGATTGGGCTGTAATACTCACCTCCCACCAGTAAGAGGGCACCAGAGGCCCTCATCAATCTGTTCTTGAGGACAGAGTCACTGATTAACCTGGTGCATTTCAGGCTGAATGCCAGGATAAGGATTGAGATGGCTGACACCCCGCAGATCAACACCAAAACAATCCTCATCGATAAGATGTCGGCTGTGAACACAGTAAAACGCTCTCAATAAAAGACGAGATTGCGTAAGTAAACTGATCAATCACCAAGTTAAATAGGTTAGGCCTGTCCAATGTGTACGGTTGTAGTGAGGGCGTTCTAGAAAACAGAAAATGGGTTTGAGAAAACAATCTACAGATGAATGACAGTTGCTCGGCAAGGCTTAACCTGGGTGGTGTTCTAGGTAGGACAGCATGACATCACAGGTCCACATCCCAGCCAGGTTGTCTCGGACACACTCTCCCCACAGTCCTCTACAGCGATAACTCAGATCCATCGAAGAGAGAGGATCCTTAGCCCCACGCTGACACACACACACACACACACACACACACACACACACAAACACTGTATCAGAATCGAGACTGCAGACTTGTGGCTACTACTGATCGCAACACAAAATAAAATGCTACTATGAAAGGGATGTGTGTTTGTGTGTGTGTATATGTTCGTGTGTGTGTGTGATCAGGGGAGGTGTCCTACCCTCCAGCAGTCAGAGAGAGCAGCAGACAGCAGCATGGCCAGAGAACTGGTCCCCAGAAGCAGAGCCAGCACCTCAGCTCCAGCCCTGCTCATGTCCCTGATCCCTGGTCCCTGGTCCCTGGTCCCTGGTGACTTGCTCCCTGGTCCCTGGTCCTTGCTCCCTGGTCCCTGGTCCCTGGTGACTTGCTCCCTGGTCCCTGGTGCTTGCTCCCTGGTCCCTGGTGACTTGCTCCCGGGTCCCTGGTCCCTGGTCCCTGTCACAGCCACATGTCTCCTCAGGACCAGACACAGACTCACACATACAGGACAGACTCAAATGAAAAAGAGAGATGAAATAGTATTGAGATTTATACAATGGTTATTATGTTTTATGATATTTTGCAGTACAGTCATTATAAACTGAGAGAAGCTTACCGTTCCTTTGTATTTTTGTCGTGGAAGTTTAATCCAAACGTTAGTTTATCCACATGAAATACACTCTTTGGGTCATGCACTGAAGTCCCTGTTAGACTAACAGTGTGAGTGTGTTTCTACATATTACAGTGGTTTTAAGATCAGATATATTGTTGGTGAAGGTTAAAGTTGAGTGAGTCTCAAGGAATTAACCATGCATGACCTTCTCAGGAACAGGAATTAGTGTGTTTTTCCATCTTACTCTGCTCTGTTTTGTGGTCTCTCCTCCGTGTCTCTCCCCCTCCCTCCTCTCCCCTCCCCCACCCTCCCCACTCCCCTCAGTTAGAATGGTGACTTTGACTTAAACTTTCCATCATCAAATAAAGAAAATACATGGACAGAATATTCCCTTTATAACATTCCATTTAAGAATGTTCAAACACGGTGAGATTATCTTTAAGTTGAGATGATCAGATAACACGAAACAGTGCATTAAAACACATCAGAGAAAAGGACAGAGGGAGAGAGAGAAAAAGAGAGAGATACAGTCTGAATAGAGATGTTATGATTGATTACCGCTGAATTAAAATGTCATCTTTGCCCGTGAACGCTGTGTGTTCCTCACTCAGCCTGGCGGGGGCAGTATTTGTCTTCAGAAACCCACAGACCAATTACTTGTCTTCTTCACAGTGACTTAGTTAATGTGCATTTCACGCGATATTCATCCACTATCAGAGAGTTGGTAGGCAAGTAAGCGAAATACCAAATGCCAATTCTAAATTTGATTCCATTAGGTATGATATGTCTTGATGTTTTCTCTCATTACTAAAGATTTGGACTCCTCTCTAATGGACCCACGTACTGTGCAAGGCTGCTCACTGGTTGAGCTAGGAAATTAGGAAATGACACGGTTAATACGCTGCGTGAGCCTTCACTAACAGGATACTGCCTATACTGGTTACCTAAAGCAACCAGCTACATGTCTGTGTATCTGTGTGTCGGTGTCCATGCGTTTCACAGGCATTTTAGCTGCAGCTATATTGGTTTCTTCTAAGTACACTAAATGAAACATCTTTTTTCATTACTGTACCTTTTCTCTACGGGTTACAGGTCGGTGAGTCACAGTGTGGGATTATTGCCATCCTTCTCTATGAATCATTTGAATGGCAAGAGCAGACGAGACATGTGAAAGGAAGACACAACAGCACATCTCCACAGAGCACACACCCTGGCTCTCTGCTGGCTGTCTTCAGGACGGACAGACAGACAGGCAGACAGACTGCAGTGTAGCTGTGTGTGGATGTGTTTGTGCACTTGAGCGTTGTGCTCTTAGACAATGCCCATACAGGAAGTTTGTTTTGTTTTGAGAACGCCCCAACTCCCTGTCCACCCCCTACTGCTCAATGCACTTGAGCCATACGCTGAAGCTACCAGCAACAATCACAACAATCCCACATTTAAGCACCAACCTCTCTCTCACACACGCACACATATATACGCATGAACAACTCTCATAGATACATGCGCTCACGCACACACACACACAGACAGTTGGTAATGTGCTTAGAAACTATCATCAGCTGAAGCCAAGTCCAGCAGCTGACAGCTGGAGGTACCTTGTGTACTTGTGTGCATGCGTGCGTGTGTCCCTGTGTTTGTGTGTATGTGTGTGTGTGTCTGCGCCTATGTATCTGTGTCTTTGACATCTTGCATTGAAATGAAAGCTGTCGTTGGCTTGGTGTTCCCTGTACTGTGCACCTGGCCAATGATCTTTCCGGCTCTGACACACATACATTTACAAACATGTAGTATCTCCACACACCCATTCTTAATCGAATCTGTGTTCTTTCTATCTCAATAATACAGCTGCCTAATTGGCTCTGACAACTTGGCTGTCTCAATTCCACCCAGCTTCTTCCAGAATGCCTCTCTATGTCTCTAATTAGGTCCAATCAGTCCAAGTGATATTTATCGATTCACCTCATCTCTCTTTCTCACTTGCTTTCCACCCCCCCCCCTGTGTGCTATGTCTCCTTTGGTCTTTTGCTCTCTCTGTGTCTCTCCTCTCTCCCTCTCTCTCTTTACTCTCTCTCTCTCTCTCTGTTCTGTGTGAAGGAGACTGTGTTCTCTCTTTTGCTAATTTTAGCATCAGTAAAATAATTATGATTGATGCAGGTGTCTCTTGCCTCAAAGCCTAAAATGGATAAAACAAAAAGAGCCTGGAAGCTAATTAGCGTGCAAGGATGAGTAAGGAGGGGCCCTTATCAGCCAGGTATCAGCACGCCTGGCCCACAGGTTTAAACATCATATGAGATATCTTCGTTAATTCCAAAAGGAGTCAGGGACAAACTTTCTAATTTTCCTAGTCAATTGATGTGCTATATAATTCTCCCTCCGGTTATCTTTTTTACAGACACAGCCTTTAGGAATGCATCAGGAATGTCTAATGTACTGATTCATCTGCTGGAAGTTTGTGTCGTGTTCAGAATCTAAGTGTCCATATGGGAGTCGGGGCATTAATATCAGACCAGACCATTGATGACAGAATGGTCCGGAATGACATTGAAGCTCAATGTTCATGGAGTCCTTCTGGGCAAGTCTTTGATTGCGGGCTGGAGAGATGAAGACAAATGTACTCTGAAGGAAAGCAACTCTTCTCTGCTTTGAAGGCAGAACTAAGCACAGACTAACTTAAAAACGTTATTAGTATTTAGACAACCAGAGTGACACTTGTTAACCTGTTTCTACAGCAGGGGAGAGTTCCAGCTCTCCTCTTGGATTGAAAGTGTGGAGATATTCCACATGGTCCTCTGCCCTCTCTATCACCCCTGCTCTTGGTTAAAAACAAACTCTTGCTCTTTGATCTATCTTTCTCATCCCTCTCCCTACCCTCTCGCTCTCTCGCTCTCGCTCCCTAGCTTGCGCCCCTTTCTCTCTCTTTCCCATCTCTCTCTCTCTGTCTCTGAATGTTCTCTGTAGTGTGTGTACTGGCTGAGTGTTTGGGTAGTTGCGGACTGACAGGCTGGGCTTTGATCTGGTCCAAACCCAAGGGGCAGCTCACCGCAGACATCTCTCCTTGCACAAACACCTTATACACTCATATACACACATTATCACATAGACACACTTAAAGCATATTGTGTGTGTGTGTATGTGTGTGTGTGTGTGGCAGAGAGACAGAGAAAGAGATATAGTTGTCAAATCTCATACTTAATGCATTCATTTTCACATTGAGTCCGAAGGTGAAGGCATTGGGTAACAGGTGATTGAAACTTCCGACATGTTCAGGTTAATGGGTTTGAAGGGGAAAGGGCAGGCTCTCTGTCATGTCTGTGGCCTGTCATGACTGGCAGCGTCTGCTCTCTGGCCTTCTGGCAGATGGACATGACAGTCTGAGTGGGCACCCTGCTACGATGATGAGTGCTTCCATAGTCGTGTTTGAATGTGCGGGTGCTTGCATAAGTGTGTAGTGTAGAGAGATTTTAAGTGGTTAAATAGGCTGTTCGGATGCCCATGTCTTGACCTCAGGATTAGAGTGGGCAGGGAAATGTGTTTGTGTGCGAGTCTGTGTGTGTACGCGTAAGGATGTGTGTGTGTGTGTGTGTGTGGGTGTGTGTGTGTGTGTGTGGGTGTGTGCGCGTGTGTGTGTGTGTGTGCACGCATGCACTATGTGTATTTATATTAGGTGCAGGGGGTTGGCACTTCAATCTATCAAGGCTATCCTAGCCATGTTAATGATGTGCGCTTGGATGATTCCATCTGCAGTCTCCTCTTAGCTCCCCCTCTAAGCTGAGTTCTTCAGCTACGGAGTGATCCATGGCTGGAGAGGTCACTCAACTCTAAACACCAATTACCTCATCTACAAACATCAGGAGTCGCAGACAGACATCTGTTATTTCATTAATGCATCAGCATACACACAAGAAATGCTGCATCCGCTGTGTATCTTAAATACAACAAGATCTCCAAGTCCAAACAGTAAAGCACATTTTATAACTTTACCATCCATCCAGTAAGTGAACGTAGTCTGGCCTTGTGGAACTGTCACTGTAGCTACTGTACTGTCAGGGTTCCAGACCTCGTAAACCTGATGGGGCCTCAGGGATGCTAAAACCCATTGAGTCATTCCCCTCCACCTCTTCGTGAAGAGCAGGGAGGAGCTGTGGATCTGATACAGGGGCTGGTTTCCTGCAGACAGAGGGAGGCTCCATGAGGTCCGGCTGATTTTCCTGCTCAGTCAGTTCCAGGGAGCCCAGCCAGATGGGAGAGAGCCAGAGTATTTTCCAGAAGAAGAGCAGGTGCCTGGGTGTCACACTGAAATAACACAGTCCTCTCCCCAACAATTACAAGCAGTTCTGCCGAGAAGCTTTGTTTGCAAACAATCAGAGACTAATGGAAGGGTGTCGCAGCCAAGCAGTTGCAGATGTGAGACCATCCATTGTATTATCTTTAGAGGACCCTTTGGGCATTCGTCAAATCGCATATTGTTCAACCAATGTCCACAGCTCACAATGTGGTCACAATGGTCCAGTAGCAACCGTAAGACTAGAGGCACCATTTGGACATCAGCTTCATTCAGCAGCTTGCCATTCTCTACTGACCACTCAGCTTCTGTTTGGGTCATCAGAGCTCATGAGCCTTGCTGTGTTGCTGATGGTGGGTGTGGAAACGTTCGATGCTGGACAGGAGACCACAGCTCCCAGAGAGAAGCATTTGCCGGGGGATGGATGATACTCATGACTCCTGGGAAGCCTCCATCTGCCATGTTCTGGCCCCAGTATTCCAGGCTGGAGAAAATCAGAGAGACACTGACACTGATGAAAAACGGGTCTGAAACAAAATGGCAACAGCCTTGGTCAGGTGCTCAGCGGTGAAGCCCCACCAAGCGCAATTAGAAGCCTTGTATTTTATTTTAAGTATTGCGTGTATACTTGACCTTGACGACAGACTGTCGGCTTGCAGTTGGATATTCCTTCACCTATGTCCAATTTACCACACTCCTGCAGCTGTGTGTTCCAGATAATGCGTAGTATTTACATATGCAATGTAAAAGCTTTCTGATAGAATCAGGTCAATATTGATGGAGGCAGAGATATACCCTGTTAGCCTAATCTGAACTGATCTTGGCTCCCACTGTATATTTTAGTGTATAGAGAGATCAGTGTATTGACAGTCTGCCTCAGCTGGAAACATCACTGCAGGTGGCCTTGGCTTCATTACAGTTCAGACATCTGACTGACAACTCAATGCACTTAATACTCATTCCTCAAATACACACATACACACACACTGCATTCACACACGATCAGAGGCAGAAACTCCAAAAGTAGCACATTTTATCCACTTGCGAAGTTCAAAGTTCCTCGGAAAAGTCCAATGAAGATGTAGGGGGGAGATAATCAGATAATCCAGTTCTCAGCGCTGCTTCTGTCTCTGGATCACTCTGACCAAAAGGGGGTCCACAGATAGTGGATACCTTTTGGTAAAAAGGTCACTTGCTCATTATGGGAACTATATGTGATGGCAGTTGAAGCTAATTTAGCATCTCTGCCAGCACACTTTGATATTACTTTTTTAACAGAAAGTTCTTTAACTGCAGTGTCAGAGTCTCACCAAATGCAGTGTCATGATGTGCTGCAGAGTGTTAGAGTTTAATGAGGCGAATGTGTTTTCATAGTCCACAGACTGTTCTCCACCATGCTAGCAGTCTTCTCTCACATTACAGTGCCCTCACATCACAGACTGGCTGGTACTAGCTGAACTTTATACACCTGCATTTCTCTGCTTTTCTCTCAGAGTCTGTATTGTGTTTTTGTCGCAGGTCTCATACACCTGGTTTGTGAAGGATAAACTAACGACTTCATTTGTGCTGCAGAAGGATCGCTGCCATTTTGTCAAGAAAGGCAGCAGTTTCACAACATTTATGGTATAATAAGACCAACGTGGTTTCAGAACTAAGGTTTTTTGGGGGGGAGGTGCACTGCACGTTCCCCTGGTCCACCTGCCCAGGGGACGCCACCAGAGGGGCCCGGCGTAAGCCACGTCCCCTGGAGGTCACAGGTCACGTGATTGAAGTGAGAATCAATGGTGGAATCCCCCATGGCCAAGAGAGTACAAGAAAGGGAGAGAACGTTTCAAACAAATAAATAGCTGGTTGTTCAAGGTGCCCTCTCCACTTCACAAACGTGGATTGATCTTGCCGGTTGAACCCAGAGGAGGACGGAGAGGACGACGACGGCGGACAGACTTGATAAGGCTCCTGGTTTTAAGGTAGGTAGAAGCCACTTTTTCACCCCAGCCAGGTTTGTCCTCTGTGCTGGCTGCCAGAGGAGCAGGAGTCTGAGCAGGCTTCAGACAGCAGTGCTGCCCACAGTCAGCTGTCCAGGAGTTATCTAGCCCACACAGGAAGACTTCCCCAATGCTACAACAACACCAGCTCTTTTTAAATTGTCATGAAAGGGAATTCAAACCCAATGACTAAAGGGTCGAACTTGCATTTGCATATACATGAAGTAGATAAGAAAAGACATGTATCGTTCTTATTCCATGTTCTGTAGGTAATATGTCAAAAAAAAGCTCTTATCTACCGTCCAAATTGCTTCCTGTGAAAATCCCATTCCATACCCATTGTTCCTGCTTCACCACCCTCCTCCTCCCCCTAAGTTGTGTCAGCATGACATTTCCAAACCAGACATCTACCTGGGTTGATCCCGCCTGTGATGAATCTCTCTCTTGGAGGAGGTGGTCTGTGATGTTCTGAGGGAGCCCTGTGGAGAATGCATACGTAGATGAGGCTCCTGGCAGAGTAGGGACCTGAGGGACCTGGCTCTGTAGACAGGCCTCCTGTCCTGTCCAGCGAAGGCCAGATAAATGTCAGGCAGAACAAAGACCCTCCGTCTCATTTCCCCTCTCTCTCAAACGGCCGCTGCTCGCCCTGTTCACTCCAAATTGGTTTCAGAGGTAATCCGCTCCCTCAGCTCAGAGGCTGGCCAGAGGGGTTGTGGGAAGATTGTTATTATTATGACTATTGCTGCTATTAACTACTGGCAGTGGCCAAGGTGACTGTCCAGCCCTCCTCTGTCCTCTGTCCTGCAGAAGCCAGATCTGTATGGAATACTGGACACTTTACTGACACTTTCAACACTGTTACAACATTGGATGTGTAAGGATTCCAGCCAACGCTTCCGAGTTTAAGTCAGGATATCTGCAGATTTGTTTATTGCTACATTGGAAGTACTGAAATGTTTTGTGAACTCTGCGTCACCCCAGAATATCTTTGCCTGTTTGCCTGGCTGTCTGCCTGCCTGCCTGGGTGTCTGGCTGTCTGCCTGTCTGCCTGCCTGGCTGTCTCAGAGGCCCAGGGATGTCTGTCTACTTCAGTCTCTTCTTCATTCCTCTGAGGAGACGCTGAATTAGTCTTATTATCACCGCCTCTGTAATGGATACAGAGAGGAAGGTTCTATCCCCCAGAGAGGATGTGCATGTGTGTGTGTGTGTGTTTTATGCTAATGTGTACTTGTTAGTGTATCTTTTATGAATTTCAACAGCTGTATAGGGCAGCTGCCTTCAGGGCTGCGTTCGGCAAGGGCGCTTTTCCTTCCTCTTGCTGACAACATTCTCATTCCCTTCACTCACTTTTACACTTACCCTCTCACATACGCCCACTTGCAAGGCCTATTTTAATTACAATTCAGTCTTTAGATTTTTGGATGTATGCAAATTAATTCTGATCCTCCTTTAGAAGAGTTGAAAGAGTGGAAGGCAGTAAATGTGTGCGCCTGTATGTCACATGGGTGTTGGCGTGTGCTTGAGAATGTGGGAGATGTGAAGAGGTGTTTTGAAGAAGAAGAAGCAAAAACAAAAGACCATTTCATCCTTCGCCCCAGGTTGTAGTCTGACAGAAAACAGAAGTATGAGAATTATGAAAAAGCTTCTTGTTTTACTGATGGGACACATTAGCTGTGGGCGATGGATGCTCCGAGTCCACACTACAAGCTCTCTGATCTCTCTCCTGCACACTCAGCACACTGCTCTGCCCTGTTTGGTCGGTGAGAAGTTTATAATGCTTCCCATTCATAAGACAAGCAGACTGGAGCCTCCTTACTCACCCAGGCCCAGTGACAGAGTCCTGGCCCCTTGGTGGTGCTCTCAGAGGCAGGTCTCAAAGCAGCTGCTGTGTGGCCTGATGCTGGTGCTGATGTTGATGGTCCTCTGATGGCGACAGGATGACAGCCTCATTTGTAGCCCTGGGGTCCAGGGATAACGAGGAGGAGAGAGAGAACGGGGCCGAGATCGTCAGGGAGAAAAAGGGAGAAAGCACAGAGGCAGCCTATGTCCCATGTGTACTAGTTGCTACAGCAATATATCTGAACTTTACATGACTAAATCTTGTCTTTTGCACATCAAATCTTACCCATCCATTCCATTAGCTCTAATAAGGACCACTGTCTCTCTTTTAGAGTATCCCAATCTCAGTTAATGTGACTCAAACACACTCAAAGTGTGGCTAAGTGCCCATAGTAGCTTGGAACTGTCAGGCAGGCCGCTGCAAACCACTCTTCTCACAACGATGCCTGGATCGAGGCGCAATTACCAGGAATATACCCTTCTCTGGGAGTCTCTCCAGTGAAGTGGTGACAGGCTATATTCAAGAACAGAGGCAAGCATCCGAAAGATAGTGCAGCGAGGTTTAGACTAGGTAAGCTTGCTGTTTTGGTGTTGGTAATCTTTTAGTCCCTAATGGCCACATAGAATTATCCCAATCCATAAAGCAAAGTCTTTCAGGATTCTGTCAGAATGGATCAACCACTGACATGTAGTGCATTATATGAATCAGTTTCAAAATCAGCTAAAAGACAGAAGCGTAATGCCACCTTGACCTGATCATGTATCTACCTCGTTTTACTGTTGTGTTACCTGTCTCCAGTGTGTTTATTAGGACTTTCTGGATCCGGGTGAGGTTCTGGCAGAAACGGAAAATGGAGCAAACCAACAGCTGCCCTCAGACTAAAGCTACAACAGGACATAAAAGTGTAAAGAAACTCGCGGCTACATGCAGCCTCTAGTCCTCCACATAAACGAGGCTTCTCCTCTGCTGTATATAGACACAACACTGAAACCATCACAGTGGATCGCTAGTGTGAGGAACTCCACAGTCATAACCATACAGTAGTCTGTCACTAGGTAACAAACGAGTACTGTGCTATAAATGAGTTGGGCACTGTGAGGTCAGAACAGAGTGATAGGCTAATCTCACTTTTCAAACAGGGAGCTGTGTGGCCGTGGACTCAACTACTCCCAGGCTTCACACAACCATACACACAGACGCCACTCCCACCCTGATGCAGACATGCACACACACATACAGATGAAGCTGTCTCTTCTTTTCTGGCCTGTCTCAAAGCCCTTGGCGCTGCTTGTTTACCCTTCACTGTGGCAGCTGATGTGTGTGAGAGTGAGTGTGTGTATGTGTGTGTGTCGATCTGAAAAGGGAGATATTGCGTGTCAAGTGCTCTCCAGGGCAAAACTATCATTCCTGAGTGTTATCACACCATCCTACTACCCAGGGGCTGGCAGTCGTCCTCTCTCTGTCACACACACACACAAAGACACACACACATACACACTTCCATGCACCAAAAGAGCTGGAAAAAGAGTTTGCCCAGTGAAGCATGCAGTCAGTGGAGGTGAGAGCAGCAGGGTCTGGTGGAACACCGACATTGTCCAGCGGGTCAAACAGGTCTGCCTCTCCTGTGATAGAGAGTCAGTTAGATGTATGCAGCTCTATTATAGATACTGCGTGCTGCTTCAGTTCAAGAAGACGATAAGAAGTCACATCGAAGTGTACTCCTATCAGATGACTCAACATCCATCAGGACTGTGAAACAATAACAACAGCAAAGGCAGATGACGTATTTGTTGGTGAGACTTGGTCCTCTGTTAAAATGGCGTGCTTCAGATGTGTGAGAGAGGGGTTGGATCCACTCTCCCTGTGAGGGTAGACAGTGAGAAACGAAGCCAATAACCGGAGGAGAGCATCTGACAGAAAAGTCTTCCTGATTAGCGCAACGTTATCAGCACACCAGTCCTGCCATTGTTCTATAGCGAGAGGGCCTAATCCTGCTCTTAGCAGTCCAGAGCTGAGCTGCAGCCATCCTGGGTTTTCTCCTGCCAGATTCCTGGGCTTGAAGTGTTTGCCCTTCGCACGTCCACAACTTTCGCTGTCTGTCAGCGTCTAGCCACAGACCAGGAGGGCGGGAACCACTGTTCTCGCTTTTAAAGTTGGTACTCACACTCTGAATGACAGGAGCTTGTTAGTCCAGCCTTCCAAAGCCTTGCGTATATTGTGTACTGAATTTCTCATAAGAGAACAGTCAGCCTTTGTGTAGTGACTTCACGATGTGAAGCCTCCTGAAAGAACACTCCCACTCAACCTAGGATTACTACTGGGAAGCATAGATGACACTGTTTGTCCATGGGCTGCGGTATTTAGTGTGTGTGTGTATACTTGTGTGTTTGTATGCGCGTGTGAATGTGTGTGTACGCCTGCATGCGTATGTGTGCGCACAGTGGGGCTTGTGTGTTTGTATGCGCATGCGAATGTGTGTGTACGTGTGCATGCGTATGTGTGCGCACAGTGGGGCTTGTGTGTTTGTATGCGTGTGTGAATGTGTGTGTACGTGTGCATGCGTATGTGTGCGCACAGTGGGGCTTGTGTGTTTGTATGCGTGTGTGAATATGTGTGTACGCCTGCATGCGTATGTGTGCGCACAGTGGGGCTTGTGTGTTTGTATGCGTGTGTGAATGTGTGTACGCCTGCATGCGTATGTGTGCGCACAGTGGGGCTTGTGTGTTTGTATGCGTGTGCGAATGTGTGTGTACGCCTGCATGCGTATGTGTGCGCACAGTGGGGCTTGTGTGTGCAGCAGATGTCTCTGTTTGAGATGTCCTTGAAATGCCTCCATGACCGCCAATTAGTGTTCGCTTATTTGCCCATCTTAAGGCTGACTCAATTAGCACCTTAGTACGACCTGTTATAGCCTGTTAATGACCTTCATGACCTGCTATGTCATGCTATATCTATTTCTGCCCACCGCTGTCTTCGTGGGGTCAGACCACTGACAGCTATTAGAAAGATCATTTTGTTCTGTTTTTCCACCTGCTTTGCTATAGAAATTCTGGATTGTAACCAAACCCCTTGTTGATTTCTTGTTTGGATTAACATGAGCAGTTACATCACAGAAACTAAAATGGTCCAATACACTGTCACTTCCTGATCCTCCTGATCTGATCCAGGGAGTTTCGTTTTCATGGGTGATCGGGTGCAGAGAGGAAAACTGTTTTGAAATCCAACTTTGTTTTTCAGAGATTGGGTGAGGAAGTCTGATCCTGTTGTGACACATATGCTTAACTCGCTAGACTGCAGGTAAATGTCTCAAATAATAGTTAGAGTCCTTATTTAATTTCAGTTGAATGTCCTCTCTGCCATGTCACTGCTCATTAGATTACAACATGTGTAAAGTTCTTTGGCTGAGAATGTGTTTGTGTGTGTGTGTGCAACACTCCTCGTTTCATTACCCTCAATGTTTCATTTATGAGCGCTCGCCTGCTCTCTCCCCCTCTCTCCCCTATTCTCTCCCCCCTTTCCCCCTTCTCCCCTCCTCTCTCCCCTGCTCTGGGCTGGTTTGAAGCACACCTCAGTCACGGAATGAGACAGCAGCCACTCATGCCAGACACAGCTTCACACAACACAGCTAGACGCACCACACCACATGGATGCTATTCCATGCATTTTTAATTGCTGAGACACTGCCCGTTACTTCTCCTGGTAAAGTTTGAGACAGGTGGAAAAAGGAGAAGAAGCGATTGAGTGTGAAAAGGAAGAGGAGGAGACAGCGGAGTGCAGCCTGTCACAGCCAGCGTGTCTGTCTGCCGTGAGAGTGAACCAGTATGGCTCCATGTGTGCGTGCAGCATGTCCCTTCAGACAAACCAGGCTAGTATGTCGTGTCTGACAACACACACGCGCGCACACACACACGCACACACGCACACACACACACACACACACACACACTGCACACACACACACACACTGCACACACACACACACTGAACACACATTTAACGTTAGTTAATTTTACAATTTGCCAAAGCTGTGTCAGAGTGAAAAGAAAGTTTGTGTTTTACAGTATACATAGCAATATTATAAATATTACTTTTTTCTGGTAAAATATTTTAAATGTGTTCCATATACCTAAACACCACTTACGGGTTATAAGATCATCAACTTATTTTTATGGTAAAATCCAAAATCAAATTGATCTGGTGGGAGGGGTGTAGTGATAACGGAACATAGCCAGTTTTAATGGTGCTTTTCCACAGCTTTTTTTCAAGGCGAGAATCCTGCTGATGTTGGTCATTTCATTTTTGCAAACGATTAGTCCATCATTTACATATTCACTCTGGGAGAGCAGAACTCTTTCCCCTGTACTCCTCTCTTCATCAATATGCATTTACTGAGGGAGGCGTAGTTGCTAGCACTGCTTAGCTCCGGGCTATGGGAGAAAAACCCTTACCTAGAACCGTACACTATTTTAGTCTAATGTATGAATAATATGCACGAACCTTTTAACACTGGATTTGATTATGATAGATTTTTATTCATTCAAAGATATGAAAGGAATAGGTTGCTAAGATCTTATTATGGTATGTCTGCTATTCTGGTGCAGAAAGCTGAGCTCAGTCATCCAGGCTATAGTTCATCATGGCAGGTGGAGAGGGAGTGCAGTGCCTGGATAGTAGGAGGCTTGTCAGGACAGGAAGCCGGGGGGTTTAGTGCTACATCTGGGGATACCCTGTTCCCAGGCGGCGATGAACAGTGGTTTCTCTTATCATCATTATACAAATATTATAAGAAAAAAAACTCTCTCTTTCTCTCTGCAGTTTCTGTAATGTGTCCACTCAGCATTACGTTCTCAAACTGGCAATGGTCAACTACTTTATTGTTGTATTGACGTTTCTTTCTTCGCGGCTTACAGTGTGTGTGTGTGTGTGTGTGTGTGTGTGTGTGTGTGTGTGTGTAAACATCCTTTTAGGAAGGTTCTCCTCCTCTCCTGATACAACAGCAGGGGTGCTATTGCATGCTGTGAACACCAACTATTGGCAAGATCTTTGGTTAAACTGGGACATTCCACACAGACACACAAAGCCACAGACACGAACAGAAGCAGCCTCTTCCATCAAAACACAAACATGCACTCACACACAAACACACACACGCATACATATACACACAGCAACCGGAATGTAAAACATATCTAGTTTCATTTCGACGGATGACAAGTGTTTTTTTATTTGACTTCTTTATGATAGCGACTTCCCACCTGAAAGAGCAAGACCATTTACACTTAGCAAGTTTGAGATGAGAAATTTAAATTGAATTTAACTTTATCTTCTGTGACATGGTCTTAAACTGTCTAATATGTATGCATTTTTCTCCTCTCTTAACTGCATTGCAACTCACTGATGTATCAAAGCCAACGCGAAATCCTTACATGTATTCCTCTGCATTAAATTGTTTCCAGTATTTAATTCATGAGTTATGGCCCTTGTTTGTAAATAAATATTTGTTCAAGACTTACATAAGCCTCTTTTTGTACATCTTTTCATGGTTACCCACAGTGCTTGTCCCTAATTCCTCCAGTGCCCCTCTCCTCGCCTGTCCCTCCTCCCCCCAACACTTCCTCTGAGCCAGTTAGTGAGACATGCATGCACTGCTGATAGAGAATCTGCTTTCTGATTAAGCCCCGTAAAGTTGAATCGGCGGTCAGGATATGTGCTCGTGTGTGTACAGTATACGTGTGCATGCGCATGTGTGGATGTCCCCACTTTAACTCCTTCGATTTGTCCCCACTGCCATACCCCTACTCACCTCACCTCACCTCGCTCTCTTTCACTGTTGCTGTGCTCACCCCAAATATCCACCACCTCTACTTCCTTTTCTCTTCATGTTCTTACGGCTGCCCTCTTTCTCTACTCCCTTCTACTCACCCCCCCTCGCTCTCTCTCTCTCTTTCTCTCTCGCTCTCTCTCTCTCTTTCTCTCCCGCTCTCTCTCTCTCTCTCTTTCTCTCACTCTCTGATTCAGAAAATGCCCCATGGCTCTACTGAGCTAAGCCCATTTATCATCATCATTATCATCGTGTTAATTCTAGAGTCTTATCTCCCTAAATAAAGAGAGTGGTTTGTCTCTGCTTACTGATATCTCCAGGGCAATGAATGCAGCATATATAGCGCTAGCTTGCGCCAACCCTGCTTAACAGAGAGATGAGCTGATTTAAGTTAGCCTAGCATAGCTTGCGTCAGCCCCTTGCCAGCTAACAGGGGCATCCATGGAAAGGCTGTAATGGAAAACATCAAAGCCAGCATTTCTCCCCTGATGTAAAACTGGGTGCACACAGCGGGCACACGTGCAAACACACACAAAAACACAAGTAGCCAAGCACATAAGCACACGCACACTTTTGCACACACGTACATTTCACTAGCAGCTGGGTGCACATCGCGGTCACGAGGGGTGAGGTGGCTTCTCATAACTACACAACATTTACATTTATGTTAATGGCAGGCTCATTAAACAGGAGGAGCAGCCGGTGTTGTTAGCTGGAGTTGTGTTGTGGCTGCAGGTGGAGACAGGACCACTCTAGAGAGGGTCAGGGAACTGGGGCAGTCTCAGAGGACCTCCTACACTCAGCTGAAGCATCTTTTAACCATTGATTTCTCTATCTCTCTGTCTCCCCTGCCATCCCTCTCCCTCTTGCTCGCTCTCTATCTCTCTCTCTCACACACACACACACACACACACACACACACACACACACACACACACACACCCACAAATGAGCGCAAACCCAAAGACACACAGATTGATTTCCTGCTATTGTCCGTGTTAACACTGATATGAGTGATGTGTTTGATGTAGAGCACCTAGGAGATGGTCATTGATGTTCCTGCTGTACTGACACCACATCATTACCCTGAACATCTCCATTTGATGCCTCTTCTAAAACTTGCGTGGAAACGAATATATAAAATAATAGATGTTCAAACACTCCAAAGTCAGATGAATGGAGTCTATTTGAAACAATGTTGCCTTTGACCAGATAATTGATCTCCTTAGTGTCTGCCACTGAAATAATGACTTTATCTTTATCTGTGGTTTACCATGACAAAAACAACACACTATTGTATCAAAGTAATTACATTTTGTCAGAAGTTTCGTCTTTTGATATCATTTGCTCTGCAAGTGGCCTGTAAACTGAGTTGATCAGTAGAATTTGAATAGCATGTCTGTAAAGTGTTTGATAAGAAATATACTTGAAAACAGGAAATAAGCATTAAAAGGATAATAAGGTAAATTAAATGTTGAACATTGTGCGCATGTCTAACACCATTTTTGATTGAAAACAAATATGCATTTTGTATTGTATTTCAGGTAGATGTTTGACCAACTATTTTTATCATCAAGCCAACATTTACACATTCACATACTGTAATATTTGGGGGGACCTCACTCCCTGCTCAAGCTTGTGTCAACAAAGATTTGATTTACTTTGAGAATAAGAACAGCTATGTCACTATAGTGACTACAGCAGTTGTCCTTCAAAAGATATTGAGGTTCTTACTTATAATGTCTGATTTCCATGTCTTGAAACATGTGTGTGTGTATGTGGCTGAGAAGGACACTACAGTGCAGATTCAACCGTACAAAATCTGCATACCAACAATGCAGCCACTGGATTGGAGAGACGGCCTGTTATGCATATTGTTATCAATATGCATAGTGTTCACCCTGTGTTTTCAATATAGTGCGTATATTTACATCTGCTGCCAGCGGGCTCTGTGTATTCCACACACAATATATGTCCTGTTTTCACAACAATACCACATGTATCATGAATGCATAATGAAATAGTGTCAGAAGTCTATGTAATGGGCCAGGGAGAACCCCAGGACATGCTGCATCAGTCTACTGTACTGTGAAGGTTGCAGAAAGTCCTGTTACACACACACATGCACTGAAAACTGTTTAGAGTTGCACAACAGAACATCCACTGTGTTATAGGCTTGACAGTGAAATAAGTATTTGAAGTATCAGAGCTTCTTTCCGAACTTGATCAGAACATTCTTCATTCTTAATCAGAAGCATTCTTCCAAGGGTCACTTGAGGAGGAAGCAGGTTGGAGTTGTTTTCTCCCAGCTTCAGACTTCTCCTGGAGGGGGCAGTTCCTTCCGGTGAGTATTCAGGTTGCTTATTGTAACAAATCCAAAACGTAAATAGAATAAACCCAGCTTATAAACTCTCGTCTGAAGAGGAGAGGGTAGAGAGCCTGTTGGTACTTTGCAAGAGGACGTGTGCTCTTTTCTCCCTGCAACTCTGTTTAGACTGTATCAATCACATTGTGAGGGATTTGGCCACATGACTGTAATTCAAGTCAGGCTGCAATGCAGAGACGTGCGCAGAAACAAGGCACACTGGGTTTCCCATGTTTGACACAGAATAACAGTTAGGACTGATGGAATCCTCACCAGTAGATACATACATGTTTTTAGAACAAGACATCCGGTATAGTGAATTAGCAAGGTCTGGAATCTGACACCTTGAAACATGCTCCTCTGTCTGTCTCTTACAGTCTTACAGTCACAGCCAGATGACAGTACAGTCTCTGGTGGCTGCATTTGTGTGTTTCCTGTGCACATTTCTTATGTGATGTAAGGCCATGACAACATCCTATCGCACAATACTTTCTGAGGTGTATTGTCCCAGAGTTGTTCAAAAGGACTTCCTTGTTACCCAAATAAAAGGTACATGTCATTTGAAAGCTTGTCAGTGAATAGTCATTGTTGCTTTATTATCACAGAGGCAAACTTTACAATAAATACATCATTTCAAAAATATGTTTTGTCGCCCGATCCTTTGTTAGGAGGACCTGCTGGCTGATGATAAGAGACTCCCTACAGACTCCAGTATGTCCACTGGTCTAAGCTGCTGGAGACGTCAACCAGGGGACATTCTAGAACATTAGGACCTGCTCCTCAGAGTGAAAGTCCCCAGGGGGTTTATTAAGATAGAAGATAGAAGCTCCCAGCAGCTCTCCAATCAGGGGACAGTCTAGAACACTTCCTGGTGAGCGGGAGTGGAGCAGGGGCGTCACAAGTATGGGCCACTGGCTGATAATTGGGCGTGGGACTCCACAGCAACAAAGCACACGGCCTCAGTAATGAGATTAATGCTGTTCTGTTGGGGCTCGTTTCACCAAGGAGAGGATTATCTTCTAACAGGCCTCCTAAGGTGAAGGAAAGGACAATTACTCAGACACACTGAGTCATCAGCCCTATTCCTCATTGACTCTCACTGCAGCTGAAATTAACTTCCAAAGCATTACAGCCTCAACATAGAACATACAAACCTTTCCCTCAAGAGCAGGACCTGGTGTAGCTTCAGCCAGACGTACTGTTTCATCAGTGTTGAGGATGGGGCTGACCGTTCAAACCTGATGAAAGCTGGTGAAATTAGTCGTTTGCTTTAAGGTCATCTAAGTAACTCTTTTCAAAATGCCAGATAACAATTACAAATAGCACAGGTAGAATCAGGGCACACAAGACAGCACAACTGTTGTGTTAAACCCATTTATTCACTGTCAGACCAGTCATGGCTGCACTGAACACTACAGAGATATTGCTGTTTCAGTCACACACAGACAGACATTCCTTTATTGTGTTTTCATGGACAGTTTGCACATTTATGATTTCACATGAACAGCTTGGATGATCTCTCAGGTTCAGTCAACGCCTGAGTCTTGAATTGAAAACCAAACCAAAATATTTCAGGCAGAGTCAGTCAATTCACCTTTCTGACCTTTTTATCCGTGACTCTCGGCAAGTATTCCTCCGACTTAACTCATCTGACGAAACGTATACCGTAGGATGTTTTCTAATCAAGTCCAGCGTTTTCAAAAGCCTCCAAATCAAATGAAATGTAAAACAGAAGTGAACGTTTGCAATTATAACATAACTTATACTGTAGGAATAGCACGAGCGGTATTCTCAAAGAAAAAGAAACATCTACCACCTATAGAAAGATCCTACGGAGTGCACAAGGAAACACACATTCGCTCAATTGCACAGGGGGACAGGGACAGTTGGATTATGTTGTTTTCTGGCAAATTTAGAAAAAAAAACACATTTTACTTAAAAGCTATCCCCTCTTCTCATTACCACAGAGGCAAAACAGTGACAAATCACGTCACATAACATTTTATTTTACAGTCTCTTTAGCTTAGTTTTACTCTATTCTCCTGATAGCGCTTCTATATGAATAATTTTATGAGCACTTTGCAATCAGTATCTTACATCATATAATTTGTTACACTTGTAATGTAAAGTTCCATAGTATTTCTGTAATTACATTCAGACCTTGTGATACTGTAGCTAAGAAAGTACTAGGAAAATAGCGGACTGTAAAAACAAAGTGTAACATCATACATCTTTTCAAAGTTGTGCGCTATGCAGCTTCAACATGGAAGAGAGTTCTCTGAATCTCTCCTTCAGTCGTATCGAGAGGATGCATGTGCGACTGCGTCTGTTGTAGTGGTTATTCTAGCCCTGGTCAAACAGGCTGCTGGACTGTGGTAGTCTGTTGACGGTTCCTCAGCATAGGTCCAGAGTCTCTCGTGTGGACTCACCTCACTGTCGGTCTAGGTAGGGACCGACCACCTCTGACCTCCAGGAGAATGGAGGCACCGTGTGGAACAAACTCCCGATTCCCACCAATCTCTACTTAGCTCAACATCATCGTAAACCTCTTATGAAGTCATAGTCGTAAAATCTGTCTTTGTATATAACAATGTCGAAATCATTGTGATTAAGGCAGTCCATTCATTTACAAATAAGACAAATAACTCCTAAAACATGTTAGAAACAAAAATGTATAGAATTGCTCGAATTGTCCCAGTGACTTGACTGTGTTGTTGCACTGTACGTGAAACCTTTCACATTCACCTTCTTGATTCTGGAACTCTGTAAAAAAAACAGTTCAGTTGTGATCCCAACACATCTCCTACGGTTCTCTAATAGTCATAGATCTATCCCCTTAACGTTCCACTCGGCATGAGATGCCTGGGGTTGGATTCCAATGTGGGCCAGGTGGGAGTTGTTATACATGCACCGAGGGCACACTCCTGTGGAGGACCTGCACCCTCAGAAGCTGCACGCTGGTCATGATCTTCTTCTGGTGGCCCATCAGAGTCACTCCCAGCCTGTGGATGTCCCTGAAGACAGAATGACACAAAAAGGGTCAAACGCCACATCTTCCGTGGCTCCGAAACGCTGCATCATCGCCTTTGCCATCGTCAGCAACATCCTCAGTTCTCACCCTTGGTTCATGCTGATGACGTGGCCCAGGGTGTAGTAGCCCCCAGCAGCAAAGTGGTCCTTGTAGCGTCCCATCTTGATGGTGTCCAGCCAGTCGTCCACAGAGTTACAGCTGCTAAAGTCTGGAATAGCTCTTTCCATCAGAGGAGAACTGTTAAACCTGACAAAGAGGAAAAGAAGGAGCGAAAGAAAGTGAAAGAGCGCACGGGGGGATGAAAAAGAAAGAGAAGGAAGGAGTGAAAGAAAGAGAGAAGATGAAAGATGAGAGAGAAAGAGAGTGCAAGAGAGATCGAGAACGAAAAATGGAGAGATGGTTAAGGAGTTTGAATGATGACAGAAAGAGTCAAAGGAAGAAAAGGAAGAAAAGGAGAGTGAAGAAAAGAGGTTTTGAAATGCACTGGGAGACAAGCCAGAAAATCAATAGCAGTTAAAATGATAGAGAAGGGGTGCTGGCTGTGATTGCAGGATGGCTGGTTTGGGTAGATTAATACAAGGAGAAACTCTTAACACCCCCTAGCACTCCTCCTCCTCCTCCCATCCTCCCCTCTCTGCATCCCTCCATCTCCCCTCCTTGCCCATGACATGCACCAGTAACTCCGTGGGACCAGCGATCTGAACGGAGCAATTTACCCAGGTCCAGTCAGTCCGTGTCTCCTGCTCTTTGAATCAGCCTGGATCAATGTCAATATGAGAGCCAGGCTTTTACTTAACTGAGGGAACGTCTATCAGAGATGAGCTTATTGGAAAACGTACACGGCGTTCTCTGCCTCCTCTAAGGCATGTCTTCTCCATGGGCCACAGACAGACTGCTAGGGGGGAAACTTCACGCTGTAACTTCATCCTAAGGCTGCTGTCTGACAGATGAGGTCAGCTACATTTTCCCTGGCTTATAACAACAGGTGCAATATCCCATCTAACCTACAAAAACATACCGATTAAAAGTGCCCTATTTTATTGTTAAATAAATGTTGGTACATTAAGACAGTGATTCGGTATATTAAATAAATGTGTGTCTCAAACGCTTGATATAGTTTTCAGGGGGATGGAGTGATTGTTTGGCTTCTGCACCTCCGGGTCCAGTGGTGGACAATCAGGGAGGGAACAAGTCACACTTCAGGATCAAACAGCTAGCAGCTGCAGGCTGTGTCAAGCTGTCAGCTAGATGAAGAGGAGGCAGACGATCAGAGCCTAACCCTAACCCCATGTCACCTTTTCTGCTCCCCCCCACACACACCACACGCACACACACACACACACACACACTTACACTCACCATCTTGCAAGCCAAACCTCCAGTCTCCAGCAGAATGTCTCACCTGCACAGAGTACCCATCGACTTGAGGGTTTCTGGGTTCCGGATCAGCTTGTCCAGAACTGTGACGATCTGGCTGAACCTTGGTCTCTCGTTACGGTCCTTCTGCCAGCAGTCCAGCATGAGTGTGTGGAGCGCACCTGGACAACCCATAGGTGCAGGCAACCTATAGCCCTCCTCTACCGACTTGATCACCTGCACACACATACAGACAGGATTCAAGACACACACACGGGAACATCATCCAACACCTCTGTCCCTGTGTTTTCTTTGGGAAAGAGCAGCGAGTGCTACAGTACAGTACGATTCAGACAGGATCCTACTCACGTCTCTGTTGGTGAGGTTCCAGTACGGGCGCTCCCCATATGACATCACTTCCCACATCACCACACCATAGCTCCACACGTCACTCGATGACGAGAACTTCCTGTAGGCGATGGCCTCTGGTGCTGTCCAGCGAATTGGGATTTTACCACCCTGTGGAACCAAATGTGGTGAATGTGCGTGCATGTGTTAGGATGTGAATGCACGTGTCTGTGTGTGTTTGTGTGTGTGTGTGTGTGTGTGTGTGTGTGTGTGTACAAACTCACGCTGGTGGTGTAAGCTGCATCAGGGTCGTCCTCCAGGACTCTGGACAGCCCAAAGTCAGACACCTTACACACCAGGTTGCTGTTGACCAGGATGTTGCGTGCAGCCAAGTCTCTGTGGATGTAGCCCAGGTCTGCCAGGTAGGTCATGCCAGCTGCAATGCCACGCAGCACGCCCACCAACTGGATGATGGTGAACTGCCCATCGTGCCTCTGCAGAAGAGGAAGGGAGAAGTCAGAGGAGGAAGTACATTTTAGTTTGATTTTTTTTAAACAACGGTGACACAGACTATTTTGAGAAGCGCTCACCCTCAGGAAGGAATCCAGAGATCCATTCTCCATGTACTCAGTGATGATCATAACTGGTTTACCTGAAGAGAAAGAAAGAGAGAGTATGAAGGAATCATTAGATGTTTCATGTGCAGCAACTCCCCTCCACAATCCCATACATGTTTCAAGACCACAGACAAAATACAATCAATTACAGACCAACTAAACCAAATTTTAGACAAACACATCTTCAAAGCATTGTTTACTAATGGGAAATGCAGTCAGAGGCTATAAAGGTCCTGCACATGACAGAACCCCAGTATTCTTTGCTTTAGCCATGACAGCACATTTCAGTGCCCAACAGGGTTAAGGTCTCAGCTCTTAGATCTACAGGTCGTAGATCTGATATTTTTTTACTTTTATGTCCAGAAGGAACAAGAGAATAATGATTTAGAAGAGGAGGTATCCGAAGGAGAAGATGATGAGTAATATAACCCAGAGCATGAAGCAATAATACACCTCTACTTCAGTCAAGAAAACAGATATGGCTGGTATGCTGTAATAAAAACTAGTGGTTGTCCACTGATTAAAGTCAGTCTTTCTGCACTTCAAAGAGGTAAAATCAACGTTCAACAATTCCCAGAAAAGTCTGTGATGAATGACAGGTTTTTCATTCCAAATATATTAGGAGTTTAATACTCAGTTAACCTGCTTTATTTTAGGTTTGAAGGTGGGTCATTTGACCCCTAGGACAAGGGGAGTATACAGAACGTGAAGACCGTACAGGGTTACACAAGAAGGGCTCTGGGGTCAGAGAGCAGCAGCTTACTGCGTGTGACCACTCCCTCCAGGCGGATGATGTTAGGGTGGTCAAACTGGGCCATGATTGAAGCCTCGGCCAGGAAGTCTCGTCGCTGCTTGTCGCTGTATCCTGCCTTGAGTGTCTTCAGTGCGACAGGGATGTCCCTCTTCCCTGGGAGACGCATACGCCCATAGCATACCTCTCCGAACTCCCCTACACACACGCACACACACACACACATCCAAATGGAAGACAGCATTGTGCTCAACAGATTTTCCTTTCAGTCCTGTCAGTTCTTGTAAATGATCCTTTTACTGCGAACACTGCTGCACGGAGCTGCCTTGTTATGACCAAATAGTGTTTAACAGTGTGATTAGACAGAGCTGTGGAGTTAAGTGTGGTGTGGAGCTGCTTCCTGCAGAGGCAGGATGTTAGTATTCCCAGCTTGTCTGTTTGGGAGTTTGACTGACAGCCCCAACAATACTCCGAGACCTCTGTGTCCCTCCTCTCTGCTCCACACCACAGCCGTTACCCCCGTCCATGACTCTGCTGCACACTATGTGTGTGTGTGTGTTCATACATGCATGTGTGTGTGCATTTGAGTGTGCGTGGGTGTGCATGCGTGCGTAATCATAGTTTTACCTGAGCCAATGATTTTCTCTATTTTGATCCTGGAAGCTTCAATTTCACGGGCAAACTCATGGACAGCCTGGCAGGGGTCCTCGTACGTGTGCGGATCAATATAGAAGCGGGCATCAGGAAATGACACTAAAATAAACAACATTAGCATTTGGTCACACACCTTAGAATGGGAACAATATCTCATCTGAGCCCTCACCATTACTGAGAAGAAATGAGATGAGTGACGGACAGAAGGAGGGAGCAGAGGGTAAAAAGAAAGGGAGCAAACAAGAGAGCAAGAACAAGAGAACACGATAGAGAGGGAGCGAGAGAGCGAGAGAGAGAGAGATTACGGTATATTCGACTTGTCTGAAGATTAAACAGGAACTTGTTTGCTCTGTGGATTATACGTATTGCCTTTGAATCAAATATAGAGGAAAGATATGAAATGAATATCATCAGTAATAATATCTTGGCAAACACACCATGGCCATTTTGGTAGTGCGTCTTTTCCTCGTCAGAGTCCTGGAAGGCCTTGCTGTAGCCACAGTGTCTGTAACGCACAGGAAGGACTGTCACCGTACAAACTGGACAGGACCAAGTCAACGGTCATGATGCACATGCAGACACATCGCACTTCCTCTAACATGTTTCTCTCGTTGTACGTTGTGACAGCTACAAATCGTCTGTCTCATAGCAGCATTTAATTAGCTCTAAAAAGGATTTTAATCATCTAAGGATTTTCAGATATTTAAGTCTTCAGAACAGCGAGTCAGTCGGGGATATACCTCTCGCAGTTTTTTTCAATCTGTCTCCGAGTTTAAATGAACCACGGTTGAAGATGTTAATGTGCATTGAGGTTTGAAATAATTAAACACAGTGAAATTAATTAGGGGCTGCAGAGGTAAGGAGATGTAAGTTGGCTGCATCATGAATAGCAGCGGAGACTGCAATGATAAGTGCTTGTTTTTCTCTTTAAAGCAACATAATTACATTCATTGTCAGTGGTGGAAAAATCCCCACAATGCTGCATTATCAAAGTTAAATGATAAAAACGCTGAAAGTTTACGGTGCAAACAGATGCTTTGATACACAACTATTAATCCCATCGCCACTTTCAAATTGCTGTTGCCAGATGGTGGTACAGGCAGATGACTGTCACGAGGTACACAAACAATACTTGATTGCATTTACAGAGACATCTCCTGGCGCGGTGCTAACAATACAGTTGTGCTGTGGATGCAACAGAGGTGAGTGACAGTGAGGACGAGCGCTAAGCACACACAGTAACGGGAGGTGTTGTGAGAGAGTGCTCCCTTGCCGTTTCCTGCAGATGACAGCGGCGAGGAAGGTGACCAGGCCGCACACCAGAGCCAGGCAGATCCACACGATGGTCATGGAGCTGTAGCGCAGTGGAACTGGAAGGGGGATACACACACATCGTCTCTTTACAAGGAGACGTCAGGACGTCTGTCACGCGGAGGACCGAGGGAGCGTTCAGGAGGAGAGACGAGAACCTCAGCCTCCTGAGAGGCCGGTCAGTGGGAGAAGCACGAGTGTGCAGAAGAGGAGCTGCTGTCTGTTCGCTGGCTGAGCACTTTGTGCTTTCATACACAGAGTACTTGCGACAAGAGAAACAAATGCAGCTAAATGATATAAATAGAGTGTGAAATCCTGTTTCTGCACTTACAGGATTATCTGTGTTTTGGAAATATCAAATGCATGCACGCACACACGCGATCTCCCCAATACACTCACACAAAGACACACCGATACATAGACACAACGATACATAGACACACACACGCACACAAACAGACAAACACAGATACTCAGACGCTGTCACTCAGACACACAGACATGCGGACAGACAGAGAGAGAGAGACAGAGAGAGAGAGACAGAGAGAGAGAGACAGAGAGAGAGAGACAGAGAGAGAGATGAACGTACAGATGGTCAGGAACCTATAATCATGAAGCCCGTGTACACTGAAGCACACAGGCATATCGACTAACACACACAAAGACCAACACACACACATATTTTCCCCACAGAGAGTGTGTGTGTGTCTGGTGGTGTTAAAGGCAGGGATCAGCTGCAGCTATCCTGCCAGGGGTGACCCTCTAACAAAGCCCAGATCAATATATGACAGGACAGACTGAGGCCTCTGGCATCTAGAATAGCCAACCCGCTTAGCCCAGCCTCATGCTGTGCCCTCTGGCCTGTCCCAGCACCCCTCTGCTTCACTCTCCTCTGCCCTCACTCAACATCCCCGGCCACAATATCGCAAGAAAAGCTCTCATATTAAAACAGTTGTAATACACAAAATAGGTGGTATTTGAAAGGTCTTTAGACAATCGCAAGGTACTTGGATGGCTGTGATGCAGTGTCAACATTTGGATGAGCGCAGCTGTAGAATTTAGAGTTGTAATGCATGTTCTCATCACAGGTATACAGAATGGTCCACATGCAATTGTTTATCATTGTTCTGAAATTACAGGACTACATCCATCAAAGTTTGTTGCGAATAAAAAGACCACGTTTGATCAACTTGGATCTCATATTTTTTTCATAAAGATGTGCACCACACAAATCTAGTAGTATTTTCGTTATGAATTCTTTTAGTTTAGAGTTAGAAAATGTCACCTATTGCAGTGGTTTGAGCATTTGCCTGCTAATCAAGGGGTCTGCGAAATGAATTGTTCATCATCTGACCTGCTTTTCCAGTCTGGATCTCAACATTCTGACTGAATCGTCCACAGCCTGCTGAGGTTCGAGCCCGCACCTGGAAGATGTACCTGGTGCCAGGCTTCAGGCCAGACACACGGGCACTGGTGCCCTTAGCCTTCAGAGTGGAGTAGCTCTGCAGCTCATTATCCTGAGAGAGAGAGGGCGGGAGAGAGAAGGAGAGTGGGGGAGAGAGGGGGAGAGAGATGAACACACACAGGATTTCTGTTGCATGGCTAACTGTCTCTCTGGCTAATGAGCTGGAATCACACTCTTTATTTAGACCACAACACGCAAACGGTGCCAAACACTCGTCCGCACACTCGCACACACACGCATGCGCGCACACACACGTCTGCACACACACACACATACGTACACACACACACACCCATGCACACACACACAGACACATTTCATTTAATAATATAAACATACCAACAGCATCATTTATTGGATTGCCATACCCAGTGACAAGTTAATCATATCAAAACAGCCTTGCTTTCAAAGTGTGTTATCACATAAAGAACGTCCAGTGTGGTGCAGATAGGGTACCTTTTCATAGTATTTGATGTCATACTCTAGGATGACTCCGTTTGGTTGGTCGGGTTCATGCCACAGAAGAGTGACACTGTTCTGACTGGCGTTCTCCTGGCGAATAGCTATCACCTGGGAGGGGGCTATAGAGGAAGCAGGAAGTGAAAACCATGTCAATACTAGTGTATCATCTCCAATACTGTCGACCTACGGCCTCTATCCATCTCACACGGAGGTCACGGCTTTATGTGTACGCAGCGTGAGAATCCCCAGTGCTGGGTAGTGAAGAGTAGGCGCATACAGTACCTTACCTGCCTGGTTCGTCGTGATGTTGACTGAGGTGTAGGGCTGAGGCTCGTTGCTAAGGTAGGTAACGGCGTTCATTGCTAGGATACGGAAGGTGTAGTTGGCGTGGGCGACAAGATTCAAAACCGTCACCCAGGGTTCTGCGAGGAGGTTCTGCTGGGGTACGAAGCGGACCGGGACCACGCTGGAGCGTTCCACAGTCCCTCCTACCCCACCGGTCGCCCCGGTCCCCTTCCCCCCGGGGCCGCTGCCCCCTGCTACCGAGGTGCAGTCCTCACACGGCCCCGCCTCCCCGGAACATTTCTGACACAGCACGCTGTACAGCAGGTCGCTGCGGCCCCCTGTGTCCAGCGGACGCCCCCACTCCAGACTCACAGAGGTCCCGTTGACAGAGGAGATGACGTTCACGGGGGCAGATGGGGGACCTGCCAAATAGAGAGGAGACGGGACACAGCTGGGATGTGATGAGGAGCGCCTTCATGCCGTCCAACTGAAGTCTCTCAAAAGGTGTAAATTGGCTTGAAAAATTGCAGGTGATTGTTGAACACATTTCTCTCCGTGTTCGCTTGAGGTGAAATGGAGGAGTGCGTGTACAACGGTGCATGTGTAAGAGTGTGTTTGTTTGTGTGCATGCGTGCGTGTGCAAGGATGAATGTGTGTGTGCGTGTGCAACAGTCAGTGTACTGATGTGTGTGTCGGGTTGGAGTCTGTACTGACGTGTGTGTGTCGGGTTGGAGTGTGTACTGATGTGTGTGTCGGGTTGGAGTGTGTACTGATGTGTGTGTGTCGGGTTGGAGTGTGTACTGATGTGTGTGTGTTGGGTTGGAGTGTGTACTGAAGTGTGTGTGTTGGGTTGGAGTGTGTACTGATGTGTGTGTGTTGGGTTGGAGTGTGTACTGATGTGTGTGTCGGGTCAGAGTGTGTACTGACGTGTGCAGGCGGCAGCAGGGGGATCTGAAGTGGCCCTGTAGTAACTGGAGTCACAGGGACAGGTCAGGGCAGCTCTGGTCTCTGAGTGACTGTGGAGGGGACATTTACCACACGGGCCATCACCTGCTGCTGGCTTATAGAAGCCCACCTCACAAGCTGGGAGCAGGGGGAGGGGGGGGAGGGGAAGGGGAGTCAGAGGGGTGGGGGGTGGGGGAGACAGTGAGGGAAAGAAAAAAAGAGAGACAGGTAGAGAGAATTTAAAATACAGTGTCAGTACAGTTTCAGTGCACACTGTAGAGGTAGTTTGAGGGTAAATCACACAACCAAAGCATCAAACCACACCAGTCCAAAGTGAGAAGGACTCTATAAAGAGGAAAGTTCGATACACGCGCGCGTGCGCACACACACACGTACACACAGACACAGTATTTGGGCTGAAAAGGCTGTGCACTGTTGATAGTCCCAGTGGGAACATCCGAATGGAGCCCATGCTTCAACCTTCTTTAGCTCTTCTGATTCATATTCACTTTCAACTCTGCTATGATTAATAATACAGGGAGCTGTAATAAATATATTCTCTTTAGAGCTGGTAAATAGGGCAAGCAAACTCAGGCCTGTCTATGGCTCTCTCTCACCCACACTAGGACTCCATCTCAGATGGTTTACAATTGGTGAACAGGCTCCCAGAAGGCCTGTGTTTTATTAGTAGGATAACCAGCAACATGTCAAGAAGTTTGCCAAATATTCCTTTTAAGATTCTGTATTAGCTGATGTGCTCCAACATGAAACTTTTCCAGTTGTGTTCCTCTTCAGCCCCCGGCAGCCACCCTGCGCTCATGGGCAGGCAGAGGCCTCCGCCACCACGGCCGTGCAAACACATGGTCACACACACACACACACACACACCTATGGACCCAAACACAACCTCAAACTGTCTGTATCACCACCGGATTAACACACGGCAGCCGATAGCCTGGCGTCCCCCCTGGGAACTTGAAACTATTTCTATTTGCAATATTTATCCCAGACTGTGTTCTCTTCTTCTTTTATCCAGTTAATCCCTCCATCCCTTGATGTGTTTTGTGAAGCCCCTAAGTTGAAAAGCAGGTCACGATAAACATCGGAACAGCTCGCTCATCAAGGAGCAAGCCAGCTAAAGCTTTGAAGTCTCTGACAGATTCACCAGGAGCAACACACACACTCTGCAACACACACCCAGATGCTGATAAAGTCGAACACACTAACATTGATAATGCTACAGCACCCACACAGCATAGTAACACACACACACACACACTGATAGCAGGAGAGTGAATGGAAGGCCAGGCTGGAGGTAACCACTGATAACCTTTCAGTCCTGATGCACTCTCGTCGGCTCTGCTGAATACACCTAGGAAATTACAGAGGGAAGACAGGAGGGAAGGAGGGAGGGAGGAAGGGAAGGAGGGAGGAAGGGAAGGAAGGCCTCACAAACGCTGTAGAACCCAAGGAGAGATGGAGGATGTCTGGTTTCAAATACTATTTGATGAAAGTTGGAGTGGAGGAGGACAGAGAAGGCAAGAGTGAAGAAAGGTTAACATCTCTATTCCCAAAGGGTTAACTTGTTCTTCCATGTAAGAGATGTTGGAAGTGTATACGTGTGTGCGTATGTGCTGTTTGGCATGTCAGTGTCTGTCAGTGCACCGCGCCCACAGCACGAGTATTTGCATTACAATGAATCTTAATAGCCGCATGCTGCATTGTGTGCTGACCTTGATTTATTCCCTGTATAAGTGGGTAAATAAACACATCGAGGGGGAAAAAAGGAGAAGGCAAAGCAAATCATTGTCCCACACGTGAGGAGACTAAGGGAGGAAGAGAAGAGGAGAGGAGCAGCCTCTTAAGTAAGTGCAACCTGGGTCTCTGACAAAGTCATATTTTGCCTACACTGTCAATATTGGTCCGGACCTAGGTAAGGTGATTTCTTTGAGCAAGTAAACACAGTGTTGGCTTAATGTAAAGACAAATGTACTCAGCATCAAGTCAGCAGTGACATTGTTATCCAAGGGTACACAGAGCTGTCACCTGGGACTAAACAGCCCCTCCTAACAAGCTGGTAAAAGTGTCCAGGTGATAAATTGTTGTGTCTGTACAATCATGTGTAGAAATGGGCCAGTCTCATGCTGGCTGGTGCCTCTCCCCAGCAGACCCAGCCAACCTCACAGCAGTCTCACTGCAGCCTCACTGCAGCCTCACAGCAGCCTCACAGCAGCCTCACAGCAGCCTCACACAAGCCTCACAACAGCCTCACAGCAGCCTCACTGCAGCCTCACTGCAGCCTCACAGCAGCCTCACAGCAGCCTCACAACAGCCTCACAGCAGCCTCACTGCAGCCTCACTGCAGCCTCACAGCAGCCTCACACCAACCTCACAGCAGCCTCACAGCAGCCTCGCAGCAGCCTTACAGCAGCCTCACACAAGCCTCACAGCAGCCTCACACCAGCCTCACAGCAGCCTCACAGCAGCCTCACAGCCAGCCTCACAACAGCCTCACAGCAGCCTCACACCAGCCTCACAGCAGCCTCACAGCAGCCTCGCAGCAGCCTTACAGCAGCCTCACACAAGCCTCACACCAGCCTCAGACCAGCCTCACAGCAGCCTCACAGCAGCCTCACTGCAGCCTCACAGCAGCCTCAGATCCTGCCACACAACAGCCTCACTGCAGCCTCACATCCTGCCACACAGCAGCCTCACTGCAGCCTCACATCCTGCCACACAGCAGCCTCACTGCAGCCTCACATCCTGCCACACAGCAGCCTTACAACAGCCTCAACGCAGCCTGACAGCAGCCTTAGCTGACTGTGACCCTTTGGATTACACTGCAGCAGGTGACTGACACTGGCCCCGCTCCGTTAGCAAGGAGGCCTGCATATCCACTCCACACTGAGACTATAAATCCTCCAACCCAGAGCAAAAGCAAGGTGAGGTGTCCTCTTTCAATTTAGATAAACGCTGATTGACTCAGCAACTGTGGAGCGGAGAGCTCCCTGGGCAGGAGCGTCGGAGATGCATGACGGTTGGAACATTTACCTATGGGACACGACAGATGGCCTGTTTCAGGTCTGTTCAATGAGGGTCAACAGAGGATAATGGGAGATGTTAAAATGACATCATGAAGTACCACAGGTGCGTACTGTGAGTGTTTTGTCACAGGGTAGAGTACATGAAAAGCCTGAATTCTGAATGACGACCTCCACTCGAAATGCTTCATAAGGTTTTGTTCATTTTACGCAATTACAACACGTTCGAAAAACGACCTTTGCATTGTCTCCGTAGATCAGTGTTGACAGAGGAGAAGGCCTGTCTAGATATCAGTTTGGATCAAATGATCAGCTGGATTCCGCGCTGTGTGTCAGAGCAGGACAGGAGGATTCCTGCTGACCTCCAGCAGGCTGGCAGTCCTCTTGCTAGAGGATGCTGCTCTGATAACCTGGTTTACTTATGCTATACTTATGCTCTATAACCTCTCTGGCACAGACCAGGAAAAAGCATCTTCTAATCCTCTCAACAGGCACCAAAGGCAGTAGAAGAAAACGATAAAAGTATATTTATGTGAAAGGCTTAAAAAAAGTTCCAGTGATGGTTGAACTTTCGGTGGCACTTCTGATGAGAGAGAAGTTGACGTTTGAACTGAGGGACCTTCCAAATTTGTCCTCCCACGGACAGGAAGTTGGAAACCAAAACCAGCCTGTATTAGTGGGGCCATGAAAACAAGCAGGGCTTCAGCATCTTAACACAGCTTCACTGCTCTGAAAGAACGGGCTGAATCATCTGCCTACCCCTGACTAAAATGCATATTTTGTCTAATAAAAAAGAAATATTTCCCCTCCAGCCTGCTCTGAAAGACCACAGCCTGTGTGTGGAGGCCTTCTAACAGCTCATTAGAAGTCCTCTGGAAAAACGGACCGAACACACAAAATTGCAGTAACATGTCAGGGGACTAGGATGCTGCCTATCATATTTTCATTACAGTTAAGCATCTGGAGATTGTATTCACCCCACACACACTGTGTGTCCTGCCTATATCTGAATGCAGCTGCAAACTATCTGATGTCTGCAAATGAGAAAAAGTGACAAATGTCATCGCCTTTGTAAACAAAGTCAATCTAGCTCATGCCTTCTTTGTTGGTTTAAATCAATTTAATTGATGAAGCCATCACAAGGAAAAACCCGGAACAGATCTAGCCGTGTTTTCCATTAAAAAATGCCTTGTAATTACTAATCAAAGCAGACAAATGCATCCTGGTTAATGAGCATTTAACGGGTGTTAATTATCCGATTGAATGGCTGTCACTGTCTGACTGCGTCTGATGGTGCAAAAGATTCAGGGCTGGGACTGAGATGGGGTTGGGGGGACAAGGGGGATAGGGGGGACAGGAGGACAGGGGGGACAGGAGGACAGGGGGACAGACGTGAGGGGAGAGAGGTGCTCCAGAGAGGTGCTGGCGACTGGGAGCAGAAGGGTAATGAGAGCAGAAGAATGGCAGGAGGCTGAGAGAGAGCTTCAAGCCATGCAAGAGAATCACATTCAGGTTTCAACACGAAACCCATGAAAGGAGAGCTTTAATAGGCACACACTGTACTGTGGCCGGCAGACAGCAAGAGAAGCCCGAGAGGACACACAAGGCAGGCAGGAAGAGAGGCAGGCAGAAGAGGAACACAAGGCAGGCAGGAAGAGAGGCAGGCAAAAGAGGAACACACAAGGCAGGCAGGAAGAGAGGCAGGCAAAAGAGGAACACACAAGGCAGGCAGGAAGAGAGGCAGGCAGAGGAGGAACACAAGGCAGGCAGGAAGAGAGGCAGGTAGAAGAGGA
Source organism: Plecoglossus altivelis (assembly GCA_036571765.1). NCBI lineage: Eukaryota > Metazoa > Chordata > Actinopteri > Osmeriformes > Plecoglossidae > Plecoglossus > Plecoglossus altivelis. The sequence continues at coordinate 10,894,733 of BROE01000020.1, forward strand.
ACACAAGGCAGACAGGAAGAGAGGCAGGTAGAGGAGGAACACAAGGCAGGCAGGAAGAGAGGCAGGCAGAGGAGGAACACAAGGCAGGCAGGAAGAGAGGCAGGCAGAAGAGGAACACAAGGCAGGCAGGAAGAGAGACAGGCAGAGGAGGACACACAAGGCAGGCAGGAAGAGAGGCAGGCAGAGGAGGAACACAAGGCAAGCAGGAGACAAGGCAGGCAGAAGGGTGAGGGAGCTCTTTGTCCTCTGTTTTCCCTCCTTCCTTGTGAAAGCTGTTGCTATGAAGCATCAGATGGGAAATTAATCAACAGGTTTTCATTTTTTATATATTTTAGAAAGGACAAATTCTGTTCATAGAGCCAGAACAAAGACAGGAGTCACACTGAGTTAATGTGGCCACAGCTGGAGCACATCCTCTATTCAGTCAATCCCACAGCCTGAGGAGATGAGAAAGACCTTCATCTCTGAGTAGCCAGACTGAAAAACGTCTCATCTCTGCTTAGTCGCTTGGCCAGGTTCTCAGACGACAAATGAGTCTACCTCACAGAAACCTAATTTACTAACTTACTTCGACAACTGAGCCCCACTGCACACAGCATTGAAAGAGAACGCATACACATTTAAATGTTTGATTCTAATAACCTGAGCTCTAATCTGGGATGCCTGTATACCTCTATCTGTTTCGATTGCTCCGTTGCCTGAATGCTTTCCCTCAATGACAGCTGGTGAACCACTAAATTGTCCATGCCCTTTCAGAGCGGTCCAACACCATCCAAGCCTTCACGTTTCAGTCACACAAATACACACAAATGTTGGAAGAGGAAAAAACGATGAAACTACAGAGCCTGTCCATCAGATATGTCATCACAGAGATGTCAGGGCATCATGTTAAGATGTGAGGCCAGTTCCCAAGTGTGTCCGCGATCACTTACGGATTGTCTTCAGACAGTCATCTGTACAAGCGCCTGGCTCTAGTCTGTGCTGCCATATTTGATGCCTGTGTGCGTGTGTGTATGTCTGTCTGTGTGAGAGAGAGTGAGTGAGTGTGTGAATCTTTACTGTACTGGATGTGAGAACGTCCAAAGCGTGTCCGCAACATATTTCATCTCATGGCTGTTCATTTGAGGGCTGACAGAATTGAACATAGATAAAATGTCACAAGCCGGTGTGTGCATGTGCATGTGCAGATGTGTGTGTTCCTGCTGTGGAGATACGGCTGGAGCTAATCACAGCAGAGATTGAGGAAAGTTTGAGTGACACAACGCTGCCTCGTCTGGCTGAGATTAGATTCATTCAGTTATCTGTGCACTCGCGCTCTCTCTCTCTCACACACACACACCACAGATACTCTTTCCCATATTCTCCCTCTTCGCCCATTGCCCACACTGTCTCTCACAGTGGCCAAGCAGTGGTAATAGCTCCCTCTCCTCTCCTGTGCGCTCTTTCTTCTCCTTCACACTCTCCTCCTCTCCTCCTCCCCTCTCCTCTCCTACCCTCTCCTCTCCTCCCCTCTCCTCTGCTCTTCCTCCTCTCCCCTCTGCTCCTCTCCTCATCTTCGCTGTCTGTCCTCAGTCTAATAAGCTGACCAATAGAAAAACTCTCTGCCGACAATGAAGTGCAGACTATCACACAAAAGAGGCTAATTAGTCTTGGCACAACAACAACAACAAACCCCCTCCAAGCAACACAGACACACATATGTCCACACATGTACACACACACATAGACACACATAGACACACATAGACACACACACTTATGTACACACATAGACACACACACACACAAAGACACACATGTACACACATACAAAGACACACATATGTACACACATAGACACACAAACACTCATGTACACACACATGTACACACATAGTCACACACACACATAGACACACATGTACACACACACATGAACACACACACATGTACATACAGAGACACACACACACAAACATGTACAGCCATAGACACACACACACAGACAAACACGTACACACATGCAGACACACATGTGCACACACACAGACACACACATGTACACCCATAGACACATACACACAAACACATACAGATATGCAAACACACACGTGCACACACACAGACACACACGTAGATACACACACAGACATATACGTACATACACACAAAGACACACATAATCACACACGCAGACACACACACAGACACAATCCCTTCGACTCCACTCATCCTGCCAGCAGCTGCCTCTGTTATCAGTGTGAATTGTGATTGTTGTTGTCTTGTTTTGTTTCCTTGTTTTGCCCAGTGCCAATGGGCCCGGAGAAAATGGCTATTGGTGTATGTGTGCGTACGTGTGAGTGTTTGTGTGTGTGAGAATGCGTGTGAGTGTGTGTGACTAGCACACAGGAGGGAGATTCCATCTCCCAGTACATGTGAGTATTAGATTGGAAAATAAAAATAAATCACTAATGGAGAAATAATGATCTTGCACCTTTATGGGAGATCAGCGTGAATGACTGGTCTAACCTGTAGGGAACCTCCTGTGGAAACCACTCTCAAGTCCCATGTCACTAGAGAACAAGTGCATAGTGATGATGTGCGTGTGTGAGCATGTTTGTGTCAGAAGGAGTGTTTCTACCTGGAGGGGGTGTTGTGTGTGTGTGTGTGCGTGTGCGTGTGTGTGCGTGTGTGTGTGTGTGTGGATGTGTTGTGTTGTGTGTGTGAGTGGGTGTTTATTGCTGCCCTTGTGTCATTTGCCTCCAAACAGAAACATTGTTGTTGATCACGAGTTGTTTATACAACAACAGAAGGAGAGCAGCTAATTTGATCACTTCACAGCTCTCTCTCTCTCTCTCTCTCTCTCTGGAGACTGGTTCAATCTTAGGTTCCCATCCTCCCAGCAACACCCTCCCTTGGCTTAGGTCTGGCAGTGATTATAAACATCGTGTTACACTCAAGTGGTCACGAGCTGTAAGGTAATGAAGTCCTCAGATCATCTGTTCCTATCAGTGACTCAATCAAAATCATCAACAGTTATTAAGAAGATAAGCGCTGTATAGTTGTGATTTGGTTTGTGCTGTAGAACATGCGACCAGGTGTGTGTCACCAGGTGTGTGTGACCAGATACGTCTACAGCTCTAGTATGTGACCAGGTGATTGTCCACATTGTCCAGGTGTGGATCAAGGTGTGTGGCCATGTGTGTCCAGATGTGTGTCCAGGTGGTTATATGTAATTATAATAATTTGTTTGCGTTAGTGTGTGTGCACGTGTGTGTGTGTGTGTGTGTGAGAGAGAGAGAGAGAGAGAGAGAGAGAGAGTGTGTGTGTTAGTGAGTGAATGCATGTATGTTCAGATGTGTGTATTTGTATGTGTACGTGGGCATGTGTCTGGTGTCTGTGAGTGTTTCTGTGTGTGTGTGTGTGTGTGCGTGCGTGTGTGTGTGTGTGTGTGCGTGCGTGTGTGTGTGCACGTGTGTGTGTGTGTGTGCGTGTGTGTAGAAGACGATGAAGACAGAGAGAGAGGAGGAAGGGGGACCCTGACAGGCAAGTGAAGGACTGTGTGTGTGATAGTTCCTCCAGAGCCTCGTCTGAGTGAGGAAGTAAAAGAACATCCAAAATAAATACAGAAGAAATGAATATTAAATCCTCCATGTCAACAGCAAGCATTCCGCTGTGATATTTACAACAGCGACACATTGACAGATAATGATCATAATATATGAAGTTATGTCAGCTTGTCTATTCTCCCTCACTCTCTCTTTCCCTCATCCCTTCTCTTTTATTCGTTTTCCCTGTTTGGCCCTCTGTCTCTCTCTCCTTCCTGCCTGTTTGTGAGTGACAGGAAGGAGAGTTTCCTGACAGGACAGTGAAACAGTCTCTAAACAAGCCAACAATTCTTCAGTGGATTTTGGAGGCAATAATTGTTGGAGGGAAAGTGACAAATTACAAGAGCTGAAAGACAGCACAGTAACATCACTTCTCAGAGACCCTTGAGAACACACACACACAGACATACAGGAAGTACGCTGAAAAGTCAGTATTTGGGACACGGGATAAGACATTGGGAAAGAGACTTTTTAATTGCCCAATATTTTGAGTAAATTCGTTTTTTTACAAGGCTGCAGCCTGTAAACTCACTAGCATATTCCAGTTAATTACAACATCATCGTTAATGCATGATCAATACCTGAGTCATGTGGCCTAGGACCTCTGCCTTGCATTGTTATTCATGTTATGCAAAGTGCTCCTGTCTGCGACAGACAGTCGTAGACAGAGGATTAAAGCCTCGTCTTATGATACTTTAGACAACATTCCCTTTAGAGAAGGTTAAGCTGTCTCTCTCTCTCATCTTTTCTGTCTTCCGCTCTTCTTCTCTCTCCCTCACTTCCTCTCTCCCCTGCATTCTCTCTCTACCTCTCCCTTTCTCTCTCTCTCTCTCTCTCTCTCTCCCTCCCTCTCCCTCTCTCTCTCCCTCTCCCTCTCTCTCTCTATCAGGGTCCGCAGGGCTGGGTGAACTGAATGAATGTGACCAGTCTAAGTGTGTGTGTCCCATATCAGTGTGTCCTGGATCGCTCTTTCTGTATGGGGGGCACTTTACTCCATTCTCCCTGACTTTCAGAAGCCCTGGGGCAGACACACACACACACCCAGATAGACGCACACACGGACGGACACACAGTCTTGAATCTAGACTCATGTATGAGGGAGGAGTGGTCTTGCCTTTCTTGTTAAATCTTAAATAGATGACCCCCACCCTCTCTCCTTTCTCTCGTCTATGTCTCTTTCTCTTTCTTGCCTTTCCTCTCCGTGACACTTTGAACACGACATCACGCAACCTTTCACAGACACGATCTCGTGCTCTCAGCCTGGTTCTGAGCTCTCCTGTGCCTTTGTCAGGGGAGAGCCACTTAGACATGCTCTTTCACACACACACACACGTACTGTAGACATACACGCGCACACACCAAATTCTCATTTTATCATTTCTTCCCTCCCTCCCTCACACACACACACACACACACAGGCAGTTGGAGTAGGTCTACTCCTCTGTCTCGGTGCCTCGATGTTTCTCATCTCGTTCTGGGACCTGCGTGACTCCAGTCAGTGTGTCCCAGTATGAGTGTGTGTCTGCGTGACTCCAGTCAGTGTGTCCCAGTATGGGTGTGTGTCTGCGTGACTCCAGTCAGTGTGTCCCAGTATGGGTGTGTGTCTGCGTGACTGACTGACTGGGTTAAGCATGGCAGGGGTGAATTAGCACAGCGACCCAGTTCTGACTGAGGAAGACGACACGACAGAGTGCCTGCACAGGGCACAGCCCTCCATTACAGCCCAGCGCAGCCCAGCACAGTACAGCCCAGCCTAGCACAGGACAGCACGGCACGCCATGCCATAGCACAGCACAGCCCAACAAGGCACAGCCCAGCCTAGCACGGTGAAGCATAGTCCTTTCCAGCAAAGTTAACATGGGTGATTGAGCTTGATAGAGGAATAGTTTTCTTCACACACATACCTACATCCAGGCACGCACACTTCATAGAAAACCCCTACATTTACCAGGAAGGGTCCTCCAGGAGAGAGTGTGTGCTTTCCATGTGTGTGTGTGTGTGTGTGCTTTCCATGTGTGTGTGTGTGTGTGTGTGTGTGTGTGTGTGTGTGTGTGTGTGTGTGTGTGTGTGCGTGCATGCATGCATTAGGGGAAGAGAGTAAACTGCTGTGGCGTGGCATACTTGCCTCGTTTAGCAGACAGACGCTTTTAGCAGTTAAATTATCCAATGGCCGTTATTAATAGTTTTTAATTACAGTAACTCGTAGCAACCTGAAATATGCACAGGTCTCTAAATGAGTTGACTTCATCACAGAAACTAAAACAAACATTAGAGGCAACTGGAGAGAATAAATGAAGAGGTGGCCATTTAGCCGCGCATGACCATACGTCTCAAACCAAGTCAAGTGATTAAAAACGATCACGGGCAACGCCACCTTCAAGACAGCAAAAACAGGTAATTCCCCCTCAAGTTAATGGAGCCAGCATGAAGTGCAGCACAGTGTTACTGTGGCTGTAGACTCTGTAGCATCACCCAGACAAAGCAGTGTTCCTGAGACTCACCTACACACGTCTCCCTGTGTTCCTCAAAGCCCGCCGAGCAGACACATCTCCCGATGGGCACTAGCCACTCCCCCTCGGCGCTGCAGTACATCTTGGGCGTGTCTCTCTCCTCAGCGTGGTCTACGCACTGACCCCTGACCTCCACCAGGGAGGAGGAGTCGGCTCCCGTCACCACGTCCGTGAAGAGCGCCAAGTTGCGCCCCACGCCTGTGCAGCGTTTGTAGTAGACCCTGACGGAGGTGAGGGCGATGCACGCGCCGATGTCCTGGAATGCCAGGTAGAACCCTCGGCGGGACAGAGGGCCCACCCCGCGCACCTGCACACACAAACACACACAAACACACACACACACACAAACAAACACTAGACATAAGCTGCCAATCCAAGTCCACAGCTGTCCTCACAGATGCGTGATGTCAAAATGATGTAGAGTCTAGTGTGTGTGTGTGTTTGAATGACAGATTTTCTGTACCTGTTTGTGACTGTGTGTGTGTGTGTGTGTGTGTGTGTGTGTGTGTGCATGTGTGTTTGAATGACAGATTTTCTGTACCTGTTTGTGAGTGTGTGTGTGTGCATGCATGTGTGTGTTTGAATGACAGATTTTGTTTACCTGTTTGTCTGTGCTGCTTGTGTGTGTGTGTGTGTGTGTGTGTGTGTGTGTGTGTGTGTGTGCGTGTGTGTGTGTGTGTACGTGAATGCATGCATGCGTGTGTGTGTGTCTGTATGTGAGTGCATGCGTGTGTATACGTGCGTGTGTGTGCATGTATGTGTGTGTGTGTGTGCGTGTGTGTGCGTGTGTGCGTGCGTGCGTGTACCTCTGTGTTGAGCTTGAGCCTGCGGACTCCCAGATCCACCCCAGTGAAGCTCTCGTCAGCGGCGATGGTGTCAATCTTTATGAATTGGGTTTCTCTGATGGCAGAGCCAACTGCTCTATCCGACTCATAGTAATACAGGTTGAATGTTTCCTGAGATTGACAAGCATAAACACACACACACAGATAATCATGCAGACACAGACACACATAGATACACGTGGACACGTTCATTTTATGTACACTTCATGTAAGATCTCAATCTATTACATATCACACCAGAGATTACTCATCTTTTTCCCTCTTTCGTGTCGCTCATTCTACCACTCTAACCTGACCCCTCCTTTCCTTGCCTCCTCACATTTCCTCCCTCCACTCCCCTCTCCACTCCCCTCCTCCTCTCCCTCCCTCCTTCTCCTCTTCCTATCCTACTCTCCCCCTTCCCTCTCCCTCCATCCCTCCTCTCCCTCCCTCCTTCTCCTCTCCCTTCCTCCTCTCCCCCTACCCTCTCTCTCCATCCCTCCTTTCGCCCCTCCCTCCTCTTCTCTCCACTCCTCTCCCTCCCCCTCCTCTCCTCTGAGTGGTACCTTGCAGGTGCCCAGCACTCCAGGCATGCTGTTACAGTCTCGGAGGGTGAACTTGACCTCAATGTAGATTCTTCTGGCACCATCCCTGGGGATCCATCCTGACCTCAGCCAGTTGTTCTGACTGGGACTCATTACATTACACACCTGTGTAAAACACACATGAACACACACACATATATAAACACACTTCAAGTTACATGTGATAGATACACAAGCAAATGCAGTAAATATGTCATTCAAACACACACAAAAACACACCTGGTAAGTGTGGATGGGGGTGAAGTATTCGTCCATCTCGTTGATGGCGTCCCACTACAGCGAATGAGAGAGACATAGGGAGAGAGAGAGAGAGAGAGAGAGAGAGAGAGAGAGAGAGAGAGCGGGGGGGAGAGAAAGTGTTCCATTAGGTGCTCATGCCAGCAAACACTTAGCAAAACAGCCAACAGAAAGGCACGTCAAATCAGTTGTGATAAATGTCTCATATCATTAAGTTGGGTACCAGCAAGAGCAGACTGCTGCTCTACTGGTGGTTCAAACTCCAGCCAACATGAGTGAGAGGGTCTGATGCAGTACCAGCCAACATGAGTGAGATGGTCTGGTGTAGTACCAGCCAACATGAGTGAGATGGTCTGATGCAGTACCAGCCAACATGAGTGAGATGGTCTGATGCAGTATGCTGTCTGGCAGCATTAGAAAGGTCTGAAACCTGTCACAGTGTTGGGAGTCCCAACACAGAGGCCTGTGTGAGTGTCAGGAGAGACTGTTCAGTCATGTTTGCAGCCATGGCAAGTAGGCTAGCCCTGCGAGAGGTCAAATGGTGACAGAGTCCTCGCTGCCATAGCGAGCTGGTCACAGACACCTGCTGTGTGCATCACAGGATGACATAACGCTTTATTAATCCCGGTGCAACAGCAAAAAAAAGTGACAGGCAAAAATGTGAAAACAAAAAGAAAATATAACAGACAAATCAGAGAGGGTACAATTCTCATGGAAATTGTAGTCATATTTGTCATATTTGTGTCATTTAAATGAGTATGCATACTTCTTATTTGTGACGATTACATAAATTATAAAGTTTACATTTGTTGCTGCTCATTTACACTTAAAATAATAAGTGTATAATCAAACAGTGTTCAGTGGTGATGGTCTGTCTGTGGCCGCCTCATTGAGTTGAAACAGTTGCATGAAAAGGAAGAAATTGTGCAGTCCCTAGTCCCCAGTCCCCCAGTCCCTATGATCCTAGCCTATGTGACTCGAACTACCCCTGAAATTAATGATAGTAATAATTTTAAGCATTTACTCACATTGCATTTATTCTTTAAGAAGCCACTTAAAACAAACGGATTCTAACAACGTTTTCACTGGCAGTATCTCAGATTCAGATCACGATTTATAGAGGATAAATTGCAAGCCGAAAATACGCCTCCAAAAACGAAAATTATCTTGAAATTAATTTTTGAAGAACAGGCTAATAAAACAAGTTTACTGGAAGCGTTATTTGACAGTAACGATCTGAAGACTCTGGTCTGAAGACTCGGCGCTCATGATGGCTGGTTGGGAAAACGAAAATGAGAGGTTAGATAGATTACGACTAATAAACCCACCGCCACCACCGCCAGTGTCCCACTGTCTAAGCAGAACGTCGTATCTCTCCGTCGTTGCTAACCGGTGTTGACGATGTGTCGTTAGGCCACTGAGGCCCCTTGTGTCACACAAGGAACCTTTTGCCACTAAAACGTTATTATCTCATAAACCGTTGCAACGCAACGGAAATAAAAAATACAACCAGCGCAATATTTATCAAGACGAACCTTTTGACACATGACACGTTGCCCAAATATTGAGGGATCCCCAGGGGTTAGAAAATAAATAATAAATAATGAATAAGTAAGAGAGTGAACAACCCAATAACGTAGTAATATAAACACTATTTTCCACGTTGCTGTAGTCACAACAATGCTATTGAATTCCTGTTCTGTGGTCTCGAACGCAGTAGAAATACAACTCCATGCCTTGTGTTGCTCCCAAACATGTTTTTACTTTCCTGTTATCTCTGCATCACTGCCCTTCACCAACACATAGGTAGACAGCATAATCTGGGAGCCACAACAACCAGCTCTGGCTCTAAACAGCCAAACACTTGGGAATCTGACGTTTGCCCTTTTCCTCCAGTGAACCCTGCACTGAGTAGTGACAGAAAGAGAAGCGAGGTGACCATGGTGAGGGTGTACGGGTCTACACTGGTGCTCCATTGTGAGCATGTGCGCGCGTGCTTGCGTGTGTGCTCTTGAGTGTATGTGTACGTGGGTGTGTGCGCACGTGCGTGTGTGTGCGCATGCGTGTGTGTGCGCGCGTTTCCCCAGGGATTAGCAGGTTCACTCTGAGCTGAATGCATTATACGTGTCGCGGGGTAATTGAAAGAGAAAGAGTTGACCTCAGGAAGCTCTCTGGCCGGACTCGACTGAACTTGGCCTCGGCTAAAAAGACTGGGTTTCCCAGAGAGACCCTCCTTTTCCTCACCCACGCCCTCTTCACCCCACTTCCCCCAAGGCAGGACCGGGAGAAATCATGGCAATAATTACCATCTTGGAAGTCTCACCCGCCTCACCCCTCTCTTCCTCTTCCCTCTCTCATCTTTATCTGCTAAATTGAAAACGTCCTTGAACTTATGGAGACCCTCTCTAATTAGTCGGGTGTCTAACCTCTCCATCTCCCTCATTATCCTCTCCTCTCCATCTCCGCCCTTCTTTCTTTCCCAGACTTGATATATCTATAGGAGAGGAAACTTCAAACTGGAAGATTAGGTAAAGGAGCCTGAATGTTTATAGACCATTCTTTCAACTGATGGGGTAAATGAGTGGTCCCCACGACTGCACATACTGGGCCACGGAGAGGGAGAGAGGGAGAGGGAGAGAGAGGGAGAGACAGAGAGAGGGAGAGAGAGAGGGAGAGAGAGAAAGAGAGAGAGGGGGGGAGAGGGAGGGAGGGAGAGAGAAAGGGAGAGAGAGATCGAAATTAATTGGCTGTAAATTGCACATCTGTTTCCTGCCTGCCAACTCTCTAAATCTCTCATCAGAGTAAATCAGATGTGGCAGTCAGAGACAGCACGCTTGTCCCCTTCTAAACATCCAAATACACACACACGTGCATACACACACACATGCACACACACACACGTGCATACACACACACATGCACACACACACACATGCACACACACACACGTGCACACACACACACACGGCTTGATCTTTTGATATTGGCCCATTGATTCAATAGACCGCATCCAATGAGGATAGCAACACTGATTGTGTGTATTAACGTGACATGCAAACTAAGCATCGTGTGTGGCATATCGATGGACTTAATGAGAGTGTGTCACACACACTGCAGAACCTGATAATGGTGATTCTTTCTATTAGGATTTAGTAGACTTCTGGAGTTGTGATTCAACCTCCCTCCCCACCAAGTCCTAATTTCTTCTGACTTTGTTTTATTAAAGTAATATGACATCTCTGTCATGTCCTGTCAGGGGAGACCCAGAGGAACCATGCTGGCCTCTTCACCAAGCCTGCAGCAGGGAGACCATGTCAGTCAGCTCACTGTGGCAGGAGCCCCTCGCTGCCTTTAGATGGAACACATTTCCAAAGTCAAGCCTTGACCAACTACCTCCATTTTCAAACATGCTTGTTATTCAATTCTGATTACTTTCTTTATTGTGTGTGAGTGTGTGTGTGTGTGTGTGTGTGTGTGTGAGTGTGTGGTGTGTGGTGGGGGGGGGGGTTGGCAACTTCAGAATATCAAAGGGAGAAGAGATCCGGGACAGGAGGAGTAAGAAAGTACACAGGGGGAGAGAAAGAAGAGAAAGGAAATTTCCACAGCAAACTGCTGCGAAGTCATTACTATTTTGATCCTGTTTGCCACAGTTTTGACCGATTTTAAGTTGTCATGTGTTAGAGCTGTTCATCTTCTGAAGTATAGCACATTTCAGTGAGAAACACCATCTTCGAACATCCCTGTTTCTTACAACCCTCAAACCACACTATTCCAAAGCCTTTAGTAATCTCGTCACGGACCGCTACACTATGATAGGTATGGTTCAGTGGTAGAGTATCTGACTGCAGATCGAGGCAAAAGGTTCAATTCCCCCCAGGACATCTCTTTGGATTAAAAGCATCCGCTAAACATATACAATTTTATGAAAAGGAATGCATTCGTATTAGTATTATTACTACTAATTATTACACATTACACAAAGAAAGCAGAGATACCAGTTTCTCATGTCTTCTGACTTCAGAGGAGGCAGGCACAGAATATAGACATGAATGTTATCAATATGCTGAAGTCCTGCTCACACTCATCACACACACACACACACATACACACACTGACACACACAGACACACACACAGACACACACACATGCATAAATGCACGCTTCATAAGACAGAGATGGTATAAGTCGTCCAGGAGAAACCAAAAAGAAAACAGCTTTTTCCTTTGAAAGATCTAATTTAAGATTAGTGCATTCGATGGAGGAACGTTTGAGTCCATGTGAGAGCAGGGAGGGGAATCACTAGACAGAGGATTGACCAGAAACGAGAAGAGGTAGATGGATGGATGGATGGATGTGTGGACGGATGGGTGGATGGGTGGATGGATAGGTGGATGGGTCAACAGAGAGACAGACAGGTGGGTGGAGTAAGGGAGGGAAGGACAGACGGATAGACAGATGTGCTTGTCTGTCTCTGAACCAGCCACAAAAAAACAAACTAGCAATTTAGGGGTTGCACACCCTTGGTAGATCTATGAGCATACAGTTGTTGATGTCCTTAAGAGTTGGATTTGAACCTGGGTGTGTTTTGACAAACAAGATGAAGGAGTTGTGTTACTGTTCTTTAGGATCTAGGATGAGTGGGGAGGATTATGTGATTTCTCTGCCTATTCTGGGAGCGATGATTCTACAGCGCAATGTTTATGTGCGTGGAGGGAAGTACATTCTAAACAGATTTAAATGTAGACAAAGAATTAAACGTAACAAAACAATGGACCTGTAGAATTGCTCGTCCTTTCAAGTCAATCTGTTTACCTCTGGAGGCATGCCTGATTGCTGAGGTTTGTGTGTGTGTGTTAGAGAGAGTGTGCATGAGTGTGTGTGTTAGAGAGAGTGTGTGTGCGTGTGTGTGTTAGAGAGAGTGTGCGTGAGTGTGTGTTAGAGAGAGTGTGTGTGTGTGTTAGGGCTGAAGGAGGTTCCATCTGTAGTGTTCCATCAATCACACACTGTTACGGGTGACAACTGCACCTGCTTCAGACCCTCAGGAGATTCAGTTTGTGTCAGTGTGTTTGTGTGTGTGTTTAGGTAGGTGTGTGCATGTGCGTGTGTGCACGCGTGCGTGTGTGAAAAAATTCAACCCATCATCAGCTCATACACTTCATTGCAGCCTCGGTACATGTTAAACATCCCCCCTACTTGACACACACATACACACACACATTCGCACACACACACACACACACACACACACATACCACACAGTGTCAGCGGTATCGATTTTGGGGGGCCTGTGGATGAACCTGTCATGGCCAACATGGGGAAGACAGGAGGATAATGAAGTCTTCCTGCTCTTTCTGACAGGTCCTGACTTGGGATGTGTGTGTGTGTGTCTGTGAGAGAGAGAGGTCTCATGGGCTCCTGGGGTAGCCTACGGGTGTCTTCATCGCTGCCTGACCAAATTGGATGGAAAGGCCCTCTGACTGGTAGACACGATCTGTCATGATGTCACATAAACGAGGCGCACAGGGGAGGGCCCAAAGGCTTTAATGGACCTCTCTCTCACACACACGTCACACACACACCTGCACACACAATCTCAAACACACTCGAATCCAGACATACCAACACATCCAGTAAGATACACAAACACACCCTAACACACACTGTGACATGGGTTGGATCAGCAGGTTATTACAGTCTATCTCCCATCTGCTCATTAGGTGCCATGTATTGTAGGGGCTGAGCGGCCTGCCTGCCTGCCTGCCTGCCTGCCTGCCTGCCTGCCTGCCTGCCTGCCTGCCTGCCTGCCTGCCTGCCTGCCTGCCTGCCTGTCCGACCGCCTGCCTGTCTGGTGAGGCAGGCTTGCTCTGTGCTAGCTTGGTATTAGCTCAGAGAACACTGCCAAATGAGGCAGGGCAGGCATAAAGTAAACCCTGGTGTCCAGAGAGCAGCCCTCCACACCATGCAGTCCAGCGCTCCTGTCCTTGCCTCACACAGGTTGAGTCCTACATCAGTTGAGGACTACCACAAAGTTTGAGGTGTATTTTTTGATCAAACATACTTATTTGTGTCATATACAGAAAAAACCTACTTACTCTTGTGTGTGAAGGGTTTCTAACTTCCTGCTGTGACGTTTCATGAATCCTGAACATGCTTTTAGAGCTTGGCTACAACTAAGTTCTTCCTTCTGGTTCTATGTTCTTCTACATCCTTTCATCGATCCCTGCTTTCATATCTGGCTGGAGCACACACACACACACACACATTCCTCTGCCTCTCTGTCTCTTGCTAAGCCTGTCCGAAATGCAACTCCAGGGGAGCAGAATGGAGACTGTTTTAATCCATCTTCCATAAGCCCGATCCTGCTGTTGTTCCTCTCTGTTTCCCCTGCGGTCATCCTCTCTATCTCCCCCTCCCACATTCCTTCCACTCAACCTCTCCCCGGGTGAAGGTGCTGTCCCATCAACAGGAAGAGGCCAGGATTCCACACATGGACAAGGAAAGCTGGCATCAAAGGTTCATAGAAACTCACCACGAATTAACTCCAAACCCTTTCCTCCTTTTAGGGTTACAGACATGAGCATATCTCTGTTCTGCACAATCTCTGTCACTGCTGGCTTATTACAACGATGAAAGCTCTCTTACTTTGCGCCCCAAGCATTGACCTGGTGAGAACTGCTGTTGCTTGGGTGACACATTCATAACACAACAAACTGTCAGCAAGACAGAAAAAAAGACCTACGGTCTGCCCATGACACTGTGTGTAAGTGTGTGTGAGTGCACATGTGTGTGTGTGTGTGTAGGGCCATCCATCTGATGGCAATGACAGGAGCTGTCATGATAGCTGTTTATTACAGACCCCACGGGCAAGCTTTCCTGAACATGGGCTCTGCTGAGACAGCTAGCCATCACTAATGTCAACACACACACACACACACACACACACACACACACACACACATAGAACACTGTGTTAATGCACTATACACACATAGCAAACACACACCCAGCCCAGCCTTCCCCATACAAAGAAATCCAGACACATCACTTCCGTAATACTGTCGCAGTTCCATATTCTGCCATGTCATCTTTTTCTGTCTCTCTTCTGCTTTGGAAAAGGCTCCACACTGTTTTTTTTACTTTTCAGTGAAGTGCCAATACACACCAAATGTCCACACACACACACACACACACACAGCAACACAAGCAAACCTCCAAAACTTTCCATTCACTGGGACTCTAATGTAAGCACCTGGAGTTTTAGAGGGGAATTTGGCTATGCAGCAGAAGCTCCTTTTGACTGGCCTGTGCCTGGCGAGTGATCACACTCTCACAAATACAGACGCACCCAACCTCGCATACGCACATAAACACAGTCTACACACACATGCACGCACACACACATTTTTCAACTATTCCAGGTATAGATCCAGATCCATGCCCATCACACTCAGCCAATTTAGCTAAACTCGATTGTCTCTTTTCATCTCCACCAATCAAAAGGATAACAAAAAACCTTCCCCTGATTGGCTTAGAGTTAATTGCATCACATCCTGTGATGTGGGCAAGCTTGGGGTAATTGTGTCCTGGTAGGGAAGAGAGGCATGCTGGGTAAATCTCTATGGTAAGGTGTGTGACAGGAGCGTGCAGCGGGTGGATGAGAGGGTGGTGACGGCTTGCTGCTAAGATCACGGTGGGTGTCGCTAATTCAATACCCCATGCATCATCACCCAGCGTTATGCTAATTAACTGACGTTCTGTCCCTCTCGTGACAATCCAACCCCTCCCCTTTCTCTCCTCCCTCTCCTGTTCAATCCTTCTGCATTCCCCCCATCTTCCTCTCTCCCCGTCAGAAGGCGTGCGAGAGCCAGAAGGGTCAGACATGGAGAACGAGCACATCTCATCACCAGTCCCACAGACTGACAGCATCTCATTAGATCTTAGTGGCACTTACACAACCCATTTCCCCCCCTAATATACCTGATCAATTCGCTGGAACACTTTAACAGAACAAAACCATGTCTTGCCTCCATGGAATGGAGGCAAGGTTTGGAGCCGAAGATTCAAATATCAGGCATTAGACAGGAGACAGGACGAGAACGTGGACCTGTAAGAGAACATGTAGTTTGAGCGGGCAGCTTACCCCATGCAGAGGATATGATTGCCAGCCCCAGTCTCCTGATATGGAAGATGTGTCCAGTAGGTTCACTGCGAAAACAAAAACAACAAAGTAATTATATTGACGACCATACATTATTGATGTGCGTGTGTCATTTCTTTCTGTGTTCTTGTTAACAGGGATACCTGATAAAGTTTCTGTGTCACACACAGGCACACACGCTAACCCACACGCACACACCTGTGTGACAGGTGTGACAGATGAGGCTGGACGGTCGTCACAGCAACCAAGCCGAGTGTCACGGCAGGTGATGTCACCTTGACCCAGTTTACCCTCTGAGCCACCGCTCAGCTCTCTGAACACAAGAGAAAGGGGAAGGAGGAGGAGGGGAGGAGGAGGGGAGGACAAAGAGAGAAGGAGGAGAGGAATATAGAGACTGAGAAGAAGGGGAGGGGGCAGAGGAGGTGGAGAGGAGGAAGGGAGGAACATAGAGACTGAGGAGGAAGTGAAGGTGAAAGGGGGGTGGGGGGGTAGAGACTCGCAGCTAAAGATATTGGTGAGAAAAGTGGAGACATGAGACTGCTTTGTCCTCTGTTTCAGTTGTTAGTATATTTACATATTTGTTTTCCAGGTGTGAAGCATTATGGGGTCTGTAATTAGAAACAGCCAGTCAGAAAGCTCTGCCGACAGTCAAGGGCATGGTGCGAGATTTGTTGTCGATCAAACCAATGCACAACACCACCCATCAGGCTCTGGGAGGGAACCATGGGGAAGAACAAGCTATAAGGAACCCTATGTAAGCAATCCTGAGAGCCAACCCTTTCCTCTGATGAAGTGTGTGTGCTCCCTACCTTCTGAAGTCACACACTCATACAGAGGAATGGATGTCTGTCCCCAGGGTTTGCTGTCCAGACAGCTGATACACACATTAAAATGAGCTTATCAAGCCTCTTCACACCTCCATCACTTCCTCTCTCCTTCAGTCTCCCTTCTTTTCTCTGTTGCCCTTTCTCCCATCGCTTTTTTGCATCATTCATCTTTCTATTCGCCTCCACAATAAAACTCATATTGTACTGTATTCTCCGTCTCTCTCTCTCTTCCTCCCTCCCTTGCTCTCTCTCGCACGTGATGTAATTAGCTGGCGTGGTGATGGTCCTAATTTGGGCGTGTGGGCGCTGAGGAGGGCAGTGGGTCAGAACACAGAGACAGATGGCACCACCACCTTCCCCTTTGTGATTCCTCTCTCCCTCCCTCTGCCATCGCTCTCCTCCTCCCTCCCTCTCTCCGTCTGCTATTGCTCTCCTCCTCTCTCCCTCCCTCTGCCATCGCTCCCTCCGTCCCACCCTCTGCCATCACTATCCACCTCTCCCCCTCTCCCCCTCTGCCATTGCTTTCCTCCTCTCTCCCTAACCTCTCTCTCCCATCGCTCTCCTGCTCTCTCCCTCCCTCCCTCTTCCTCTGCTCTCCTCCTTCCCTTCCTCTGCCATCGCTCTTGTCCCCTCTCCCCCCGAGGGTACCTCTGTCCTATCGTCTCGCAGTGATGATGCGTTGGTCCCACATTCCATCCAAGGTCACAAATGGATGTCACAATTACATGCTGTTGAGTGTTAGTCCAGCCTGCCAAAGTGACATAATGGAACTATCAGGTGGATGTGACTGGATACAATAATTGTGTGACGAGCATCGCAGCGTGAGGGAATTCTGCTTTATATTAAATCAGGAATAAAAGACAAATATCCCCGTCAGAGTGTGAGACATCAGCTCATGCCAAAGCTATTGAAGATACTTGAGCTGTCCCACCGGTATTAATTTAATTTCTACATAAAATGAAAAATCCTTCTGGCTTTGAAGGCGTTGGAAGTGGTGTGTTAAATTGCAGGAACTGTCTAAATAATGACGGTACAGTGCAGTACTTGCTTTTGCAGGCCTGCTGCCATCGCACACTGCAGTCACCAATAAGATGGCAGATTGACATTTAATTTGCATATTGGTGATGTGGTTGTTTCTGGATGTAAATAAATACAGCTTTTAACAGGCAAATGTGACTCCTCTAAAATACAGTGTTGCACAGTGGTATTGGTCTGTAGTAACATATTTGGGGAAGATTTCCGCGCAAGTTTGCTGTTTTGCCAAGGGTTAAAGCCTTAGCTTGAGGAAATAGAGTACTTCTCCTCAAGGAATCTGGGCTTGAAATTGAGTTTGTTCATCTTTCAAAGCTTTGAGTTCATAACAGAAACACACGACAACCTCCTTCTCATCATCCTTCACTTCTCTCCCTCCTCCGCATCCTCCCTCTCCCTCCCTCTCCCTCTCTCTCTTCCAAATGAAAAGGCTGCCTACTGAGTAAGGTTGTTCTCGCTCGCTGAGAGACGTGGAACATATTTCCCAGGGCAGTGGTCAACTTTTCCCGGCCATTACTTTCTCGCGCTCCACAACGATGTGTTTGGGTGTGTGTGGGTGTACTTGGGTGTGTGGATGTGTACTTGGGTGTGTGGATGTGTGCGCGTAGCTCAAAAGTGAGCCTCCGGCTGCCAACGCCGGACTGGTGCATGTATCAAATCAGTGGCTGGCTACAGTCTGGAACTGCCTGGGCCCTCGCCACTCCAAAGCAGCCCCCCGCCCCCCCACCCCCCTCCAGCAGGCTGCATGGCTGAGTGTCTCTAGACAGAGGTGAATTATGGGCCGTGGACAGGAGGAAGAACTTCCACTTATTGCCCTGCAGCGGAAGACTCCAGCTAGCAAAACAACAAAAGTGCATTTAAAACAGAATGGAACGCAATGATAGACCCACATATCTGGCTCCCATAAACAAACATTAATTTCCCTGGCCTCCACTTTGCCAGCGCCTGAATGCCAATCTGTGATACAGGCCAAGCATTCATTGGGTTGATGGCGTGCAGCAGCTCCTGCCTATGTTACCCGCAGAGAGTCACACAGAAAGCAGTGACATCGCATGCACACACACAGGCACTCAAGTACACTTCCATCCTAGGGAAAGGGTCTGTGCCAGCTGTGTAATTATCTCATCAACACCTCCCTGTTCTAACGAGCCTGTCTCTTCTCCATAACACTCCTCTGCAGCCCTCCTACCAGAGGAGCCCATAAAAGCTTTTCTGAGAGATGAGAGAGAGGAGTTCCGCCACCAGCCTCAAACACACTCACACCCCAAAGCTGCAGACACACACACAGCTAGTTAGCAATGTGCTACTTTCTTCTTGCCTTTTTGGCTTTGGCTTTTTTTTCTCTCAAAAAGGCTGTGTTGTTCCACACCTATTCCCAGCACCCCAATTAATAGACTAACTCCAGATCAGTCAGTTGCTCAGATCGCCCCCCCCCCGTTCATTCAGACCCTCAAAACATCACAACTTCACAACATCCTTCCTTCCACCAACTGTCCCCCCCTTCGATATTTCATCTACCTTTTGCACCACCAGCATGCTTCCATCCTCCTCTCTCTGGTGAATCTCTTCTAGACTGGTGGAGCCCTACCCCATCAGGGGGCTTCTCTCTCTCAA
This sequence comes from Plecoglossus altivelis, assembly GCA_036571765.1. Taxonomy (NCBI): domain Eukaryota; kingdom Metazoa; phylum Chordata; class Actinopteri; order Osmeriformes; family Plecoglossidae; genus Plecoglossus; species Plecoglossus altivelis. The sequence goes on from BROE01000020.1 coordinate 10,914,128, forward strand.
CTCTCAAGGCTCCTCTCCCCATACACCTGCTGTCCATCTCCCTCTGATTTGTCCCCCACCCACACACACACACACAGCCATCCCCCAAGCATTTTGTCCTTGGGCCCTGAAGAGACTACGAGACAAGAGGAAAGGAGAGAGAAGAGAAGCTGGGAGAAGAGCGAGAGACAGAGGAGTAGTCTGGAGGGAATCAGTTTACCCCTCTTTGATAGAGACGTCCCCCAAAACCCAGTTCTCGTCCCAAACATTTCATCTCTCGGCTGTGAGTGAGGTAAGGATTCCCTGGAGCGCCTGCCGGTAAACAGAATCAACAACAGTAGCCTCACAGGCCGACACGCTCACACACCTCCATTAGAGAACACTCTTCAGATCTGGGAGAACAAGACAGCAAAACACTCCAGCATTATTAAATACCGTTATGAATCGCTGCCCGCTTTCAACAAAGCCAAAAAAACAAAGTGTGCCGTCTCTTGCTGGTGACATGACATCTGGATGGGTAAAGAGAAAAACAAGCCTTAAAGCAGGTGTTCGTCCTAATCTTATCCCAAAATTCAGGAGAGTTTTGTTTTTAGCGAGTGTATCATTCCTCCATGTCTAGCAGCCAACTCACGTTCAGTACCTCTCTAGACATGAGCCGCCTGTTCCAGTACAGGAACTCCAGGCTCTCATTCATGTTGTTTTAACAGTCTTCGCAAACGTACAGATACTAAGTTCTCTCTGGTTCTGGCTGCATACCATTAGCCCTGCTGCAGGATAGAGAAAGAGTAGGCTACAGGGGCAGCCAGGCTCCGTATCTCCCCAGAGAGAGCAGCGTGGGGCTGGGCACGCTGCCGTCGAGGCCTTGGAGCCCAGGGGAAAACTTCCACAGAAGCATAGAGCAAAGAAGGAGAAGAGGAGAGGTGTGCAAAGCTATTAATAGATGCGGGATGGGGGAGTGATGGAAAGAAGGGAGGAGGATGTGTCTGCAAACAAGCAGATAGATAATGAAGACACATTCGCTGGTGCTGGGGCATCCTCACAGGTTAGAGATGACACTAGTGACCAGCTGTACAGGTTCTTAAGCAGAGGGACGGTCCACAAAGAAGAAACTCGCTTTTACTGATTTATAACATGGGAGTTCAGGAGTAGGTTACCTGGTTGTAGATCGCGGGAGGGAGGAGGGAGAACAGAAAGAGAAGAAGAATAGAGAGTTGACCAAGACGCTTCATCGATACTGCTCTCTCTCCAGTCCAGACGGGTATTTCTTTCTTTTCTTTCTTCCTTTCTTTTTCATCCTGCCTACAGTCTGGGTTCCTCATCAATAAATAAGAAGAGTTCTTCTCAATATATATCCTTTTTCTCTCATTCCCCTCAAGGCCCCGTCCTGTCAGACTGATTCAGACATGGGAACGGCTATGTCTCTCTCTCTCTGTCTTTCATCTTTTCATCATTTCTCGGAGTCTCAAATGAAGCCCCTCTATCAGTTAAATCTGCTGTCTATTGACGAGTGTTGCACATGATTTCAGAATGGGTTCGATGCCTCGTGGGCATCACTCTGTTCTTCTTGAAGTGTGTGTTTGCCCACACCTGTACAGTATCTGTGTACTCCTCGCATGTCCCTGTGTCTGTCTGTGGACGTGCTCTTCTGCACGTATGTGCGTGTGACTGGAACCTGCAGCGCATACATGTGCGCGCCCGTGTCTGCGAACGCGCGCCGGTTTCTGTTCATCCACGCAGTCAAGGTCCTGATGCTGCACGCCTGACTGCACTGCCACACGCAGTCACCAGCTGTCCGTGCGGTGACACAGTGACACGGCGTGACGCCTGCTGTTATTGGACGCAGGCTGATAGAACACAGCCAGGGGATAAACAACACAAACAAATGGAACTCAGATGAAACACTGAAGCGTAACAAAGGAGAAACTATTATCCTGTGTGTGGTGACACACTGTCAGATTAATGTGTCCCGTCCCCCTCCTCCTGCCGGAGACACCGTTGGTGTCATCAACTTAAAAGTTGGTGTCAAAGTCCTCTGCTTTAGAGCGAATGGACCAGTCAGTGTGTCAAAGGAGAAAGCCAAGCTGGTGGTGTAGGAGTCAGTGTCATCTGGGATCAGCACCTGAGGTCCCCTCAAGTCCTCAGACCTCAGATGATGTAAGTAAGGAGCTGGGATCTGTGATGGAGAAGTGTGGAGAGAGGAGAGGGTTGGTGTGCAGAGAGGAGAGGGCTGTGGAGAGGAGAGGGATGGTGTGCAGAGAGGAGAGGGCTGTGGAGAGGAGAGGGATGGTGTGCAGAGAGGAGAGGTGAGGGATGCTGTGAGGAGAAGGATGGTGTGAGGAGAGGAGAGGCATGGTGTGAGGAGAGGAGAGGGATGGTGTGAGGAGAGGAGAGGGATGGTGTGAGGAGAGGAGAGGGCTGTGGAGAGGAGAGGGATGCTGTGAGGAGAGGAGAGGGATGGTGTGAAGAGAGGAGAGGGATGGTTTGAGGAGAGGAGAGGGCTGTGGAGAGGAGAGGGATGTTGTGGTGTGAGGAGAGGGATGGTGATCTCTGAAAGGACAACAGGAAGGATCATTCCCTATCATAAGGACAGACCTTGTCGTTTCACAGATGAGTGGAGCGAGGGATCTGGCCCTCTACCAGACAAACAGAGGATCAGTTTGTCGTTCCCATGACAATTCAGGCCACCAGGTAACTCAGAGGCCAAGCACTGATGCAAGAGTGTGAAATAGATTTATAATCCTTTCCTCCAGAATTCTAGACCTTGATTTCATTTATTCAGCTCTTTTCCACCCTTTCCCTCCCTCCATCCTTCTGAGCGTGTGTATAAGCTATGCATTATAAATGCTTTGGCTCGGTCGAGAGAAATGGTTTGCATGTGGCAAGCATTAATATCATTGTGCACAGACGTATCCAGGCATGAGTAGAAGTACACGTGCAGGTGTGTGGGTATGTGTGTGTGTGTGTGTCTGTCAGAGGAGTGCTTGCATGAGTGTCCATATGCGTAGTGAAAAAAACCCTCTTTATTGGATGAAGTGTGTATCCACCTTCTCCACCATCTTAATCACATTAGGCCTGTGATTTATGGCCAGATTACCGGCTGTAAAATGTCTGATTTCCTTGTGGAGACAGTAGAAGGAACAAGATCCATCACTGTGGGTCACACTGGCTTTGTGGATCACTACATCATAGCCGAACAGCAGGGTTAGCAGAGAGCGTCTTCAGCCATACAGAGTCATTGGCTCTACATATGGCATTTGACTATCCAAACTCCCAGAGTTTGTTACAGTAAGGATACAAACAAAGACGAAAGCTGGGTGACGCTTGTTCTGTTTGACCTTATTACTGCCTCCCTTCCTTGGCAAAATAGCAATTGCCACGGGTTGCCAGGTTTGCCGGCATTTATCAGAGAGTATTAGACCTCCGCTGGTCTTCTATTAAAGTTAATGAACATTTAAATCCTCTAATGGATTGAGCGGAATTGAGAGCCATGATTTATCAGGCAGGCACTGCCCGCCGATGTTGATAGAGACACACAAATTGACTCAGACACTTTTGAGAGACATGCCATTTTTTTCTCTCTCCACTCTCTCACTTTTATCTCAGCGTGAGTCTCTTTTGCTGCCTTTAAATTGAAAATCTGATACATATATTAGGATTTAGCTAATATACTTTCTTCCCCCACAATACCCTTCTCTTTCCCCATTTCTTTCATTCTTTTAAGTGTTTCTTGCATTTAGGCGACGTGAGGTATTTTCCTCTCGGTGTTGTGTTATGAAACATAAGGCAAGTCAGTCTCTCCACAGCCTCTTCTCAGTCATTCATCAGTCCCCATGAAGGGAACATCACAGTGATCCCACCAGGAGGGATGCGTTAACACAACCACAACAGCAGCCCATTATAGAGCTGTCACAAAGCGCCGCCAACCATCGCTCCGCCTCACTCTCTAACAGACAGAGTGAAGCATCGCACAGCCCATAAGCTAGGTGGGCCAATAAATAAATTAACAACTTTACAGCACTATCAAACAGCATCGGCCAGTATACCCAGGGCACAGGGCAGCTGAACTCAGTCCAACCTGGCTGCAGCCTCTGGTAATGGGGGCGAGATCTCAGGAGAGTCCCAGGCTTCTTAGGCCCATCTAAATCAGGGATGCCACAGGTCTGGAAGGTTTGAACGCTTGCTTGTATTGATCTATAAGTTCGGGCATCTTCTGACTGCCAGTCCTATCAAGGCTGATCTGATCAGAGCCATGTTGAGGAGAGCGAGTTCCAGCCAACACACAGGAACTGACAGTCATGCAGTCGTGCAGTAGCAAACAATCTGCTCTCCTATATTTCTCATCAATTCTTTAATCATTTAAACTTTTTGTGTTTTCTCTCCATGTTTCCACCTAAATTTACTTTGAATAACATTGTCTTTGATGAGAGACAACAGGAAAACTTCAAGTTCAGACATGTTTACAACAACCAGGAAAGTGCTAAAGCCACTATGCCACATGCTGTGACTAACACAACAATTAATCTTCCCAAGTACAAAATCCAGGAAGTCTTTGATTATTGTAGATAAAAACACCATTGTCTGGATGTAGCATTAATGTTGCATACATATGGATTTAGTTGATTTATCTACGGTAAGGGATTTGAATGGCCTCTTATTGTTTGTAGATTAATCGAAAATGCCGCACAACTTTGTTGAGAAACTGCAAATCTCCACACTCTAGTTATCTCATTATGGTAATTCTAGTTTAAACATATCCAGACTCTGCAGTTTACCGACAACATCTCAGTGACTTTTAGCACTCCTGGGTGGTTCCCAGAGACATGGTATTATTCCTGCAGTGTCTTTTACACACTTTACTGTGGGTTCAAATCCTGCTCAGCCCAAGGCAGCGTGTGTTTGGTGCATCCAGTAATGAACAGTGCAGAGTATGTTTTCTATCAAGGGTCCCACATTATCCTGTAACTGTTCAGGTAAAAATCACTCGCTAAACTCATTGTGACTAAAGCACACAAACACACATCCACAAACACACAGACTCTTGGGAAAAGCAGTAATCCAATACTAATGAGTTACTAATGAGTGAGCATCAGGTATGCCTTTCTTTCTCTGCATGGTGTCGGTCGTGTCTCACAGCACCGGGGAAGCGCCGGGATCCAAAACAGCACACAGGCCTGGGATCAGGGACAGTAACACAGGGCTAAGATCAGGGACAGTAGCATAGAGCTGAGATCAGGGACGGCAGGACAGGCCTGGGATCAGGGATTGCAGCACAGAACCAGGATCAGGGGCAGTAGCACAGAACCAGGATCAGAGATTGCAGCACTTAACCGGGATCAGGGACAGTAGCACAGGTCTGAGATCAGGACAGTAACACAGGTCTGGGATCAGGGACAGCAGCACAGGTCTGAGATCAGGACAGTAGCACAGGTCTGGGATCAGGGACAGCAGCACAGGTCTGAGATCAGGACAGTAGCACAGAACCAGGATCAGAGACAGTAGCACAGAACCAGGATCAGGGACAGTAGCACAGGTCTGGGATCAGGGACAGCAGCACAGGTCGGGGATCAGGAACAGTAACATACAGGACCGGGATCAGGGACAGTAGCACAGTGCTGGCAGAGTACAGATCGCATCCCAACTTCCACTATGCAGCAGTTTCAGTGGGAGATTTGTCAATAAAAGAGACTTCAGTTTGGATTGTTGAAATCTGATACGAAGCAAACTTTTTCAACTTTTACCGCAATTGTCTAGAGTGCAGTAGATTGAATGTGCTGCATAGCAACAAATAGAACATTAACAACCTAATTAGCGTGAAACAACAGTAGATTTCTAAGACCCTGTTATGAGTCTATATTTCCTCATGGCAAATTGAGATGACGGAGATAATATTAGCTAAATGCCAAAACGCTATTCTAAGCCATTCCTATTTGTCAGCTGTTCTGCTAAGGGAGAACGGTAAAGTGGTTTGATTAAACGTACTTCACAATTATTTCACTTTTTTCACTTTCTACAGATGTACTTATATTTTACTATTTATATTTCTTGACAATTACCATTTGCAATTACAATTACAACTCCATTTTCACATGGAGTTTTCGCATGGAGTTTATTTCCATTTGAAAACGTGGTGGTTAAGATGTTTTTTTCTGTAATGTTTGTACAACTTGGGTGCCATTTTCGACGCGAGATTGTTTCATTCCAAAACACTACTACCATGACATCAGTCTTCTACAGTTTTTTTAAATGAACCATTTATTGTACACAGTCTGTGAGAGAAGGTTAAAAAAAAGACAGAGAGAGAGAGAGAGAACACGATGGAGAAAGAATGAGAGTGAGGGAGACATCGAGAGAAGCAGGGATATTCTACAATCATGTAGTGGAATTACTGTGTCTCTAGGGTGGAGAGGGATCTGTGCCTGGATTTCTAACATTGTTTCTGCTCCTAGAGAAGCATTCAAGTTGGATGTGTACGCATGAAATACAGTGACAGACACATTCATAATGTTACACGTCGGTATACAGAAACACGCATCGCAAGCACCGATAGGCCAGCATCATCCTTAGGTTTTTATGTATATCTTGAGACATTTGTAAATTATCTTCGTTTAATAACCCAAAACGTTTCCTTTGTTTCAGGACATAAAATGGTCAGCGTGTTACTGAAAAATGTAATTTCGAAACTTTTTGAACCGAGTTCTTAAAAGTTAAATAGATCATCACTTTTTCACCCCACAGCTAAATTTTATATTATCTTTTCAACTACCGCAATTGGAACTGAGTTTGACTCATCAAATCAAACCAAACCAGCGGTCACTGTTGCTTTTGGGCAAAGTGTTGGAGGTAGGAAATGTTAGTCTGTGTGTTTGTACCTGAGTGGGTGTGTGTGTTTAGTATCACGTTGGAGTTTTTCTCCAGGTCAGAAGGTAACTAGTTGAGTAGAGCTACCTGTCTTTACAGAGAACCACCATCTTCTTCCTCCGTATATAACATTTTATTATTTCCTTTAACTTTCCTTTCAAAGGTTATCTTCATTTCCATATACTCGTAAATTTGTAATTGCCCTCTAGCTAAACCAAAGCAAGAAGTGAAATTAATTTTGAGGAACAATTTTCTTTAGAAGCCACTTTGACATCTAACCAAAAGGGTTTTTAAGATGAATATTTTATTTTTTTAATTCAAGAGGAAGAAACTTCTCTTTATTCATTTTGTATCATAGATTTATTGTCATGCATAATTATTTTTAGATGGTCAATGAAATTACTGAAAATATACTTTTTATGGCAAGTATGAAATGTTGTAAACTGTTGTAAAAGGAGTCCGTCATGAATATCAATGATGGAAGCATCTAAATGAATCTGTTATACATTATATATGTTGTAATTAAAAATGGGTTATTTACATTACTGCCACATGACAGGTCATGTCATGTATCAAAGGTATTTTAACCAAGCTGCTAATTAAGCATAACTGTTTAGAATACATTTGCTGTTGTTTTTATGATTCAAGGATTCCATCTTACATGTAAATCTGTCCCCATTACAAATCTAAGTGATGACATGAATCCCTACGCTAAGCAGATGTTTATGTGTGCTTACAAATAACACACTTGTGTCCATATCACGACATAAATATTTGAATCGGTGTGTGCGCTTGCTCATGTGTGTAACCTTGCGTGTGAGAGAGCTGAGCCATCCTTCTGGTGAGCATGTGTGTGTGAGACCACCATCCGTTGCAGGAGGGGGACGGCAGGTTGTGAGTTCAGCAGCAATGGCGATGTTTCAGGCTAGACCATACACAGCAACATGAACTGGAGCAGCGTGAAATATTATTATTTAACCACTGAAAAGAGGCATTAAGAGAGGCAACACACATTAAAGAATCAAAATGGCCAGTGGTTAGCAGTGAAAGCTTCTCAGTACCTTTAGGGAGCAGGTAACTCCTGTCTCACCCCTACACCCCCTCCTGTCTCACCCTCACACCCCTTCCTGTCTCACCCTCACATCCCCTCCTGTCTCACCCCTACACCCCTCCTGTCTCACCCGCACATCCCCTCCTATCTCACCCCTACACCCCTTCCTGTCTCACCCTCACATTCCCTCCTGTCTCACCCCTATACCCCCTTCTTTCTCACCCCCACAGCCCCTCCTGTCTCACCCTCACATTCTCTCCTGTCTCACCCTCACATCCCCACCTGTCTCACCCTCACATCCTCTCCTGTCTCACCCCTACAGCCCCTCCTGTCTCACCCTCACAAGTCTCTCTCTGCCATGTTAAGCAGATGCTGCCAGTGGGGATAGGACTCTGGCAGCCACACCAACGATGACTCCGCTAGGAGTCTCAGGAGACAAGACCCACGACAAGGACGCGGACCCTGTCACTCACACACACACACACACACACACACAGCTCTCCAGAGGACAACAGGGCACAATGAGGATGAGTGACATTAGTTTACCATATGACAACAAGGCTGTTCTGTCAAAGGGATGCCAGGTTGGAGGACAAGTGAATGAAATGGAGGGACGAAAACAAAACCTTGCGCTTCAGAAGTGACCTCACAACATTCAGGTTACACATTGATTCTGATGTCATGCTTTTTAAAAGTTTCCTCACACAAACACGCACACTTCTCATTGAGATAAGGGGCTGAAAACGATCACCAACCAACTTGGATTGTTATTGGAGGATTGAGTGTGGTGTCTGTCTGTTGGGGTTCAGTCAGACAGTAACCTCAGATCCTGTGCTGTCCCTGTTTGACTCAGGCTCTTCCAGGACACACCATTCAGCCTCTCTCTAAGCACACAAGTACCACATTTTTACGGTTATGGTGATCATTATTGTCAGTTCATTGTTAAAGTCCATGAGGGGAAGACCAGTGTGAGCGTTAAACTGTGGTAGAGGACAGATGCTCTGTCACACACACATGCAAACACACACATACACACACACTCATGCAAACACACACACACACACTCATGCAAACACACATGGACACAAATACAGTAACAGACAAACATACAGGCATGTATACGCACATAAATAAAAGCACACACTCAGACACACACACACACAATTCCCACAAATTGTAGGAGCATGTGCAGGTAAATGTAATCAACCAGTGTGAACATAAAACACAGACTGAGATAACAGCTTTTCGGTTGATCTTGTATCGGGGAGCAACTTTCAGTAGGCTTGTTTCAAAATTAATCTTTACATATGTTAAATCCTGCTGATGGCAAAATACACAAATAATTCATGCTGCTTCAAGCAAAGGAATGATTGAAAGTGTTGTTCATTCCCTCCGTTTTTTGGCCGGACAAACACACACACAAACTTCTACACACTCTCCAACACGCAGAAACACACACACGCACACAACGTTGCCTTACCTTCGTTGTTGTTGTTAGTTCCCGCGGTGGCCAGTGCCTGTAGTGATGTAGTCCATAGAAGCAGTAGAGCTGCAAGCCAATGGTCTGAAGCCATGGTGCTGACTAACACACACACACACACTAGCGATCCCTCTCTTCCTCTCTCCTCTCACTCCCTCACTCTCACTCTCCCGCTCTGCCTCTTGCTTCCTCTCTCTGCTTCCCAGTGTCTGAGCCGGCACAGAAAGCATGTGTGTGTGAAGGAGAGTGTGTGTGTGAGGGCTGCGAGCTCATTGGGCTAGAGTTAGAGACAGCCTCTGTGGCTCTCAGTCTGTCTGCTCTCTCTCTCTCTCTCTTACGCACGCACACATAGACATACATGCACACTCACCAAGCAGCCAGGGGGAGGAACAAACCAGTCTATCACACTCCTTGCAGCCAATTAGAATGCGCAATTTGGCAAGTCCTCTAACCAAATATTCTCATCATAACACACCTGCTCATTCTCTCAATCTGTCTGACCAACACATCCTCTCTGAGGAGTTCCAGCCCTCATAGACCATAACGCTCCCCCCGCTCTCGCTCTCTCTCTTTATCTCTGTATCTCTCCTTTTCTCTCTCTCCAGTCACTCTCTCTCATCCCTTGTTTGCGTGTCTCCCAAAATGTTCTCTCTACCACAATCTAGCTCTGTATAAATGTAAGGATGCACATCCAGGGTGTTTGAGTCCACAGAGTAAACAATAAACACACATTGTTACAGTAAGTGTGTGAATATTTCATGGACGCACTGTTCAATCCAATGTTCTTCATGGAGGTTATCGGATCCAGTTCATATCCTGGGGTGTTAATTGGTCTCTGAGACTTGGGGACAGTGATCACATAATCAGATTATTGATTTCTGTCAGTGTTCGACTGTACATCATCAACAAAATATTTGTTTGTGATCGTTTGAGAGTGCGTGTGTCTGTGTGGGTCTCATTCAAGGGCAACGATCAGGTATGGATTCCCTTCAGGAGAAGTTGGCAGACCCATCGCACTGCGCCTCATCTGACCGGTTGTTCCGAGTCAGACGGGTGTCTGATACCAGAGAGCGTCACGCTGGCCAGCTGACGGGAGTTGAGCTGCAGGCTCAGGGATCCAGACATGCACAGCACAGACCAGGGAACGCTGGGGTACTCACGCAGAAACTGGAGGATGCCGTGTCACATCCTGTTCTGCTCTGCTGAGTCGGTATGTGCGGTGGTCAGTCCTCATCTCACTCATCTCATCCCCCATCTCTTTTGGATGCTGTGATGACTCTGCGAGGGGAGGAGGAGGGGGGGGGTGATGCTGTTTGTTAGTTTTGTTTTGTAATGTTTTTTCTTACTGCTGCACAACCAATTGCCCCTTCAGGGACAAATACAGTTTTACTTCACTTCCTGCACAGAAAGTCAGGGAAACCTGTTTGAGGATGTGAAGTGTCCCCTGTACATGCAGCTGGCCTGAGGAAGAGAGGGAGGAAGAGAGGGGGGGTGGAAAGAGATACAGATAGAGATAGAGAGGGATGGTGAGTGAGAGAGAGAGAGAGAGAGAGAGAGGGGGGGAGAGAGAGAGGGGAGGAGGGGTGGAGGAGAGGATGGTGGGGGTGGAGGAGAGGAAGATGGGGCTGGAGGAGAAGATAGTGGGGGGATGGAGGAGAGAGGGAAGGATGGAGGAGAAGATGGAGAGAGGGGAGAAGGAGAGGAGTTTCAATGCCAAATGCAGAGAGTGGTGCGTTTGCCAAACCCTTCCCCCCATGTAGGGAACACAGGGGGGGTCTGTGTGAGTATAATGGTCCCCCCTCATCATGTGCAGGGTGCCTAGTGCCTACGTGCAGCATCAGATTGCTAACACACACATATATGAACATCTTGAAGGAGATATTGCCATTAAGCAAATTTGGTCAGTCTTTGGGATTGTGTGTGTAGTTGTGCTCTCAGGTAGCCAAATGAACCCTTTTTTGTTTCTGTGTTTTGTGTTTCTGTGTTTAGTATGTGTGTATGTCATGTCAATGCTGCAGCACTCTCCTCTCTGCAAGGCTACCCTGGGTTTTTACACGGCACCAAAAAACAGGCCCAAACTTTGCCGATCATTAGCAGTGGTTTCAGTTTCCAGTATTGCGCACGGGCTCATAGTTCTGTGTGTGGAGAGAGCCGCACAGTCTGCCTCTGCCACACAATCAATTCTTCTCTCAGCCTCATTCAGTTCCACAGTCTTCATCAGTACACGAGGCCGACGATTCCTCGCTTTGATAAACAGGCGGTGGGTCTTACGGTAAGAGTGTTAATGGTGCTGTTGTCATTCAGCTGGAAGATGCTGATGAGCAAAGTGGAGGAGCCAAGAAAGCTGCAATGGAAGAGTGAAGTTATAAATAGGATGACTGGGATTCAGACTGGGGAAACATCTTATGGTGTGAGAGGTATCAGTTAGGATGTGAGAGTGTGTGTGTGTTCATGTGCATGTGTGTGTGTCCTGGTCAAAATACCACAGCTTATTAAATCTTACTTTCAAAGCTCCAGACTTTATTCTTGTGTGGTGTTGTTTACAGGACATAGGTAAAGTACACTCTGATATTCACCCTTGTGAAGTATAATAGGGAAGAGTAGTGAGGAGAAGCAGAGAATAGATTGTCTCTGTGTGTGTGTGTGTGTGTGTGTGTGTGTGTGTGTGTGTGTGTGTGTGTGTGTGTGTGTGTGTGTGTGTGTGTGTGTGTGCATGCGTGTGTATGTGTGTGTGTGTGTGTGTGTATGGATGCACAAGACAATCCCCCATGACAGTCATGTAAATACATTCACAGGGACTCACCTGGGGGGGTCTGTGGGCAGCAGTTGGCATGGTAACCTTGAGTGTGTGTTTGTGTGTGTGTGTGTGTTTGTGTGTAGGGGGCAGATGGAAGGGGTCAGTGTGTAGTCCTGTGTCGCTGGGCTTGCTGGTGGATGTTGGCTAAATATAACCCAGCAGTGACAGAGTTGTTATAGTCTTCTGACAGCTAGGGGTGCTGCACCAGTCAAATTCAACATCAACTCACACAGTCACATATCACCATCTTAATATAGAGTAAACACTGTACCGATTGTAGAGGACAGAACTTGCTAGTGATCGTAACGAGAGAGGGGGTTAGTGAGTGGAGTGGATTTCTCTGTATCATTAGGGTCAATAAGGGGTCTCAAATAAGGGGTCTCACTGGAACGAAACTGATAGGATTTCTCCTATTGTCCTCACGTCCTCCCCTCTCCTCTTCCTTCCTGTCTTCTGTTTTCCTTTACAACTTTCTCTCCCATTCCCTTCCCTTCCCTCCTCTCCTCTCCCCTCCCCTCTTCTCTCTCCTCTCCTCTCCTCTCTCCCCTTCCCTCTTCTCTTATCTCTTCTCTCCTCTAGTCTCTCCTCTCCTCTCGTCTCTCCTCTCATTTTCCCTCTCCCCTCTTCTCTCCTCTCTTATCCTCTCTCCTCTTCGCCCTTGTCTTGGAGAGGAAAGGAGGGTAGAGGAGCTACCCTCCTTTCCTCTCCTCTTCCCTCCACTCTTCCATGCTCCTTTATAGCTCCCTCTCTTCTCTTCTCCCTTCTCTTCCCCTGGTCTCTCCTCTTCTCTCCTCTCCCCTCCTTTCCTCTCCTCTTCTCTCCTCTCCTCTTTGGTCCTTTATAGCTCCCTCCCCTCTCATCTCCTCATCCTCTCTCAGCAGGAGTCTTAATCTTCTTATCTCTCCGGTGTTCCGGTTGTAGGAGGTTGTCCCTCGTTTCTCTCTTCCTACTTCCCTCTCATCCACTTCTTCACTCTTCCCTCTGTCCTGCTCTCACTTCTTGAACATAGGGTCAGTGACATCCTTATCAGGCCAGCCAGCTAAAACACGTCTGAGCCAGAGGTGCTCTGTTAGACTCACCCTGTGTGACACAGTCAGTCCACACACAGTGCGACGTACGGACACAGTTCATCTATTAGACGCCCCAAAGTTATGATTTACTCAAACCCCATCGTATAATTTCGCTGAAAGCAAGTTGACAACAAGACAAAATGCTGCTTATTGTTTAGATTGGCCAATGATAATTCAACAGAACTTGCATACTTATAAACCTACCGCACTGCAGATAAACACATACTTGCTCCAGTACAAGGTCTAAGTGACTGCGGTGCGCCAAGTGCAGAAGCTCTGGCCTGCAGACTGATAACTAACTCATCACGCCTGTACCGCCTTTAAGAGCTGTGATGATTGTTACTAATTCACCTGCTCACGTACCACCGACAGCTACTAAAATCCTCTTCCTCTTGATTGCATTTTGTCCAAAAACCCTAACCTGTAGAGCCACTTAGATCTGCCTCTAGTCGCCAGATCAGAGAAGGAACTAAACCAAAATTCCCTTAGAAGACTCGTGACTGAGTCTCACTGAGACTGAAGCAAACACTGGCATCAAATAGTTTGAACAGATGATTTGAATGAAGATGAAGACTTTAGATGGGGGACTGTAGAGTAGAGTCTTGTTTACCCAACATGAATCAGAGAGGATGTGCAGTCTAGAAGTAACTCCGTGCCGGCTGGCACGAGTGAGTTTGTTACCACGGAGATGATCTAGGAGCAACAGAGACCGTGAGAGGGTCTTAACCAGACGAAGCATCAATAATGAGGTCACAGTGATTAAAAAGTGTGTGTCTGTGTGAGGTCGGGGGGGTGGGGGGTTAAGGGGAGTTAGAATTGTTGGTTCATTAAAGCAGGATAATTAGACAATGTTTTTGCTGATTGCCTTTCATATAACATCTGGTTTCCTCTGACCTTTAAATGTAGTGCCTTCTCACATGTGCGCAAACTGTTAGAGCCTCAATTTAGATTCCTGTAATACGGCTTTTAGCTGCAATTCGAAAATCAAATGCCTTCAGTTTCATTTTGGGGGGTTTTCGAAGGAAAGACAAGCAGGATGGGGACACTGGAGGGTTGTCATGGATTTTTCTGTGACTTTATCTGACCCGGAGTGGTGAAGGACTGACAGTATCACCCAGAGACAGCAGCCTCTATGATCCAGAGGGTATTGCTCTGAGAATCTCTGCACAACGAGACAGAAAAGGGAAGCACATATAAACATGATTTCAGCCCAGTGAAGGAATGGGCTCTGGAGCAGAGGCTGCTAAATGAACAAGTTAATAACGATGTCATCAGGGCTGTGACACCTCATCACGGGCCTCCCCTCTGTGAGTCCCCCCCCCTCCCCCCAAACACCCTCCTTCTCTGGGTAGAGACATCTAAGGACAGCCTCTCTGTCGGAAACAGGGGATTTGGAAGTGAGCAGAAGGATAATTAGGGGAAGCTATCTGTCATGGTACCCTTGGGTTTCACATGGAGGGAACCGTAATATCATTTCATTTCTTTCTCTTTTATAAATCTCCCTGCGCCCAATTTCTGTTAAGTACAGAATCAATACAGGACAAATTTGGTGGCTGATAAGTTGTGACGTCCCTTCTGTGTGTGACCTATCACTTTGGGGAGGTGGTTAATACACACACACACTCACAGGAAATCACGTCTGCACGAGCGCGCACATCCCCGCACGTGCACATGCACATGCACACACCAGACACACACACACAAACACCTTTATGGGAGAATAAAGAAGGGAGACAGAAATAGATCCCTCTGTTTCCTGACAGGCTCTCTGTCATTAGGGAGGAATACACTGCTGAGACGACAGGATACCCTCTCTCTCTCTCTCTCTCTCTCTCTCTCTCTCTCTCTCTCTCTCTCCCTCTCTCCCTCTCTTTCTTCACATCTCTCTCAGTCTCTCCCCCCTTTCTCTTTTCCATTGTTTCTCATTCTTTTTGTCTCTCCTCATTCTCTTCCTCTCTCGCCCCCCCTCTCTAGATGATCGTTTTATCCCTGACAAGTCTCTCACAGAAGTGTTTTTCAAAACAGCAACAGAGGGAGAGGAGGAGGAGGAGAAGGAGGAAGAAAAGGTGAAATAAAGGTGCAGAGGAGGGAGCAAAAAAAGGAAGGAGAGAGAGGGGTGGGTTAAAAAGGGCCGTCAGCAATCCACTGAGCTCTTTGTCACTTCGAGAGAGAGTGTAAAGAGTTTCTAAAAAAGTGAGGGTTGGGGTATATGTGTGTGTGTGCGTGTGTATGTGCGTTCTGGATCCATCTGTGTGTGTCTCGGGAGTGTGTTTGCAGGGGCTTCTACAACGAGAGGGATATGAGGATCCGTGGGAGGCTCGTTGGAGGGTTGCATCATGGGAGGTAGGGTCAGGGAGAGTTCAATGGTGAGCCCACAGATCCTGGAAAAATGCTCCAAATAAAACATACCCAAACAAACATGCACGCATACACACACAAACAGGACAGGGGAGAAATGCACAGTGTGGGATGTCACAACAAAGATATGGGAGCTAAGGCTTCACACATACACACACATGGTCCATGAGCTAATCTCTGAATGTATTATATTATTTGTGTAGCACAGCACCAAATTTTTTGGCTTCTATGCCAATGGCCTGACCCCCTTTTTGTAAAAGAGGAGAAAAATACCACCTCAGACGATCACCCCTCCACGAATGCCCTTGTGTAAGAACTCTTTCATTTGTGTTGGCGAATAGACTATGCGAAAACTCAGGCGTGTTGTTTTGTGTGTGGGGGTGGGGTTGTAGTGGAGGGCGAGCGGGGAAGGCCGAGATAGGGAGGGCGAGCGAAGGGCACGTTGGCTGGGTCCGTGGTGCGTGTGTGCTTGTATTCGCTTGCGCGGCCGCAGAGTGTATACAGATCGGCTGGAGAGGTTTGATCTGAACGGGTTGTCACGGGTGGTCCTCAATGGACCTCTATTGTCTGATGGGGCAAACTGATAGACTGAAATCTCCTCCAGTCACTTATGACCTTACACTAGAACTCAGAACTGCTCATGCGCAATATCTGGAGGACACACGATCACTGGTAATCCACTTGCTCGGCTAACTATTTTATTATGTTATTATAGACACAGATGTAAAAACAGAGATTCACTAGTCAGGGGCTCACGGAAAGGGGTAGGCGAAGAGCAAGTACACTAAGGTGCGTGTAGGAATATCATGGAACTGATCTATAGAGGAATCTGAAACATTGTGAGGGAAACTATACTCTGTTGGCTTCTACCTTTTCAGTACACACCATGTCCCATATTGAGAAAAGATATCACCAGGAGGACGTTGCTGCTGCCGCTGTTCGTTGTTTCTAGGTCATTAGGCGTGTGCGTGGTGCCTACGCATCGGTCGGCTTGTAGTTGTGTGATCGAGGCTAGCGAAGTGTGTGTGCTTGTCCGCTGCATGTGTATTAGGTGCGGGAGAGTGCGTGGTGTGTGTAGGTTGTGTCTGAGTGGGGTCAGTGACGCCAGGGAGTACAGTAGATGTACTTCGTCTTCCTCGAGCCTAGAACACCTGTAGCGTTTTAAGATAGACGTAAACAACACAGGATCTTAGGCTCGATCACATAGGGGTGACCAAAGGTGGGGTGGGGTATTAAATGGATCCTGAGGGTAAGAGTTCTCATGTGGGTATTTTCCATGGATGTCAAAGCGGGATACTTCATGTACGTGGTAAGGCAACGGGACGTGTGTGTGGTTTTTCGGTGTGTTGCTTGGAGTAGTCGAGCGATGTGACAGTGTCTACTCCCGGATGTGTGTACGTGTGTTTGTGCCTTGGAGAGAGACAGTTATTGATTTACGTTTCTGATGCTCACAACAGGAAGCTACCTAAAACTAGATGGGGTAAAATCACCTCACCGATTGGTGCCTAAACGATGCCTCTAAGGTATGGGAAATCCATAGCGCTGTGTTAAACTGTGCAGCTCAACACAACAAAGCACACTGACAATGATGAAAACCTGCAAAGTGAGAAACTTTATCAAATAGTTCTTTGCAATGTCTTGGTTGTAGAATGGATGTGGGCCGATAGCTGCAATCATTAAGATTCTAATCATGAATACGTCATATGAGCTCCCCTCGCATGGTGGCTCCCAAGAGTGAAAACAGGGTGGGGTGGTGGTGTTGGTGGGGGGTGGGGGAGGGTATGAAGGGTGCAGGGGTAGGGAGGGGCGGGAGGGGCAAACAAATTCAACCTGACACAGCTACACAAGGGCTCCAGTTCGGATTTGGTAAGCAAGAGATGAACCTTCTCACTGTCCCTGCTGGACTAATTATCTGCTGCTAATACATGTGATTAGGATGGGTGTCCCTCCTCTTCTTTTCCCTTCCACACGCCCAGAACACAACAGAGCCCTGCGCTCCTGCTGCCCTGCTGAGCAGGGAGAAGCACACCTCTGCTGCATGGAGGCAGGGACGTCTTCTGGGTGTGGCAGGAACCACAACGCAGAAAAGACTGTCTGATTCCGAAGGAAACGCTGGTTCCAATCCCTGCCTGGATGGAAACACACCTGCACGTCCACACAAACACACACGCGACAGGCGCACAAATCTATACATATACAGCGATAGAATAGCCACAAAACGCCCTCACAAATGTGCATATAATAGCAGCCCCTCCACACACACACCATCAGAATAAAGAGTGCATGAGCAGGCATCTCTGTGGACAGCGACAGTGACGGGACGCAAACGCACATAATGAGGGCTGCTGTTGTGGACGCTGACAGCTTGGAAGGCACAGAACATGCCATGAGTTGTGGTGGCTGAATGCAGTGTGTTACTGTGGATGAATGCAGTGCGCGCGCGCGTGTGTGTGTGTGTGTGAGTGTGTGAGTGTGTTGTTGTGTCTCAATGCAGTGTGTGTGTGTGTTATTGTTTGAATCAGAAAGAGCATGGCGAGAAACACAACAGCCGTTCAGCCTCTCTATTGACTCCTCAGAACACAGGGGGGAGACTGGGCACAATTAAAACTACCCAGCTGCAATTATTAGCTGCGTCTCCCATCCTTCAGCTCCTGCCTCCCTCTCTTCCCACTCGCTCTCCTCCATCTAGAACAGAGAGATAAAGCCTGGCCCCCGATGACTGTAATCTTGGGTCGGGGTACTTTCACAAACGGAGAAATTGCAGGAGGGAAAGAGGGAGGGAGGGAGGGATGGAGGGAGGGATGAAGGGAGGAAGGGAAGGACTGGGAGTGTTTGACGTTGATTTCCGAGCAGCCCAGAGGAGTGTTAGTGTGTGTATTCCTGCGTGTGTGCGCCTGTGCTCTAGGAGGGTGGGTGTTCCTAATCTTAGCTAGCGGCGAGTGGCTCTGTCGATCTTGCAGCGTTTAGGAGAGGCTTATCTCTAACTCCAGCATAGGAGCAGCAAACACACACACACACACAGGCACACACAAAACACAGGCACACACACAAACAGGCACACACACACAGGCACATACACACAAACAGGCACACACACAGGCACATACACACAAACAGGCACCCAAACAGACACACACACACCTGTGTGTTTCCTTTTCCTGCACAATCTGGCACACACACACACTCTCTGTGGACAGTACAAGGCTTGGTCAATATAAAGGAGAAATAAAGGAATGAATTGAATAAAAATTCTGGACATGGTCTGACTCTGTCTAGCAGGACTTTGAGATGGATGTACCAGAGAGTGGCAGTGTCCTGGAATATTCTTTCTGTCTTCTTCTGTCTGTTCGTCCTGTCTTCTGTCTCTATCTGTGTCTGTCTTTCTCTCTCTCTTTCTTTCACTCTATTTCTGTTTTTTTAATCCAAAGTGAGATGAAAATATCTGAAGTGTGTCATAATTACTCATGTGGGTCATCATATTATACAGCTGGGTATCGGGCTGAATCCTTAAACACACGTGTTACGAAAGCACCCAACTCCATTACCAATTTGGGAGTTATCGCACCCCCTAGTCCCCAACACACACCCAGACACACACAAAACCCTCACCCTATCCCGTCCTTGCATGCGATCTGCAGAGGGATTGGACCCAGTTCATTAGTTCAGCTTACATAAGTATGCTAACGAGGCAGTGATTTTATTGGCCTAATTACACCGGTGGGGATTTGGGGAGATAAAGCGAGCCTTATGTAAGAGATGAGAGGAGCAGGGTTTAACATCTGGCCCTATGTGTTATTAACCCCACCAGCCACCATTACAGTTCGGTCTAACCCTGGGAGAGACCGCAAGAGAAGAAGAGAGGGGAGGACAGAGAGAGGAAGACACATTTCTTGGCCTAATTTGGTGTGTGTGTGTGTGTGTGTGGTGTTTGTTGCATTTGTTTTGTCTGTTTCTGTGTGAGTGTTCCTTTGCCAAAGGAGCTTTCATGGCTACGGCTGTGACTGTTCGAGGTGACTCTGAGTGCAAAGCTGAATTATTTCTGTTTTGTGTCTGATGAAAATGCCTTAGGATGTGGTTTTGTGCGCATGCGTGTGTGTGTTAGCATATACGTATACAGTATATGTGTGTTGGAATGTTTTGTGCCTCACAGCTTTCTGACAACTCACCAGCAAGTCACAGTTCAGCCTCATCAGTGAATCCAGAGTTGCGCGTCTTCAAACATCACCGAGAGACAGAAACATCAATCCGTCACTACAAAATAGCGTGACGTTGACTCCTCATAGCCGAATGACAGAAGACATATTAAACGACCTGTAGATGAACTGAGGTGAAGAGAGGGGGCTGAATCTGTCATTTGTTCAGTCTGTCTGGTTTTGTTTGCTGAGTTGCTGAGGGTAGCAAGCCTGAGGTAGTGAGCTTAATGACCTGAGGACAAAGGCTTTCTGCCAGACATACTGACCTTTTCACAGTGCACTTGTGAAGTCTGATGTGTTATATTCCAGGATTGAATGGGTTACTCAAGGGCTCAGACGAGCTAGTGTGAAAGATGGATCGAGCGTACGGACGCTTTCACCGGTTTCCATCCACATGGTAAAAGGTGTTGTCCAATGGAAACAGATGGGCACCGAATCCTCAACAGTCAAGTTTATTATTGACCTACATTTATTAATGATCTTGTACAATCTGAATCCATGAGTATAGTCACTGCTGATGAACCAAGCAATGTCATGTGCTGTTTGTGGAACATTGGTTTCAAAACAGTACATAGCTACTGTGGCTATGGTATGTACGTGCTGTATGTTTATTTAACCTGGATATTCGTGCTTGTTTTCATCACCCTGATAGCCTTTTTAGCTGCTTATTTTCAGCTGACCATAAGTACGCCCAGTTTTGCCCCAGATTTAGATATTTTGTTGTGGAATGTATCTGATGTCTGTCTCCAGCAGCTGGGTGTTGACTGTGTGTGGACAGTGTGAGAACATGGGCTCTGTTTTCACAAAGGGTTCTCCTAAGGCAGGACCCAGAGAGGCTCTGCAGAACCAAGCACACAGGCTGGGGAAAGAAACGGTTCCTCTACTGGATCTGACACCAATGTGATTACTCTGAAAGTTCTCAAAGTTCACTCTGGAAAGTTACTTGTAGTGTTTCCCTGCAGATGTATTTCAAAGGTTTAGCCTTAATATCACAGCAAGAGCAATGAAGTTCAAACAAGTATTCCCAATGACTGAGTGTAAAGTCAAGGTGCCTTTTGTGATGCTTTCTAGTTGTCTGGGACCATTTACGAAATGTACTGTATCAATGTAGAACTTATAAATATAAAACATTCGCATCGCACAAGTGTGTGTGTGAGTGTGTTAGGAGACAAATTGCTATGCAGGTCTTAATTCTGTTCTCAGCCCAAGAACTGCACACAAACCTGTACCAGACTGCACACACTGATATTGATACCAGACTGCACAAACTGATAATAGAACTGAAGTCTACACATGGGCTACCATGTGGGCTGCTATTCTATTAAAGCCAAAATACTCTAGTTTATGTATGAGTGTGTGTGTGTGTGTGTTTGTGAAGGGCATGTTTTCAAGGAAGTTGTGCAAGTATGTGTATGTTCATGCCATTTCTGTGTTTAAAATGTGTGTGAGTGAGTGAGTGAGTGTGTGAGTGTATGAGTGAGTGAGTGAGTGAGTGAGTATGTGAGTGAGTGAGTGTGTGAGTGAGTGAGTGAGTGAGTGAGTGTGTGAGTGAGTGTGTGAGTGAGTGTATGTGTGTGGTGCTAGCGTGAGTTAGAGTATGTGTCCTCAGTGCTTCCGTGACTGCCAGGGAGCCCCCTGCTGTGGAGCTGAGTGCCTCCCCTTCAGACGCATTAAAATAAGATGAGTGTGTGTGTGCGTATGTGTGTGTGTGTACGTGTGTCTGTGTTTGTGTTGGTTTGGATGAGAGAGAGTTAAAGAGATTGAGAGATTGCAAGCACAAATCATGTGTGTGTGTGTGTGTGTGCGTGTGAGTGAGTGAGAGAAAGAGGGCGAGCGCAGGTCCCTCAAGGCCATTAAAGTAAGATGAGTGCCATGTTTTCTGGTAGAAGGGGGGATGAGGCAGGCTAGAGGCAGATGAGGAGGAGGGGAGGAGCAGGATGAGGAGATGTGTACATGATGGGTAATTGGCTCTTAAGTGCAGCACGCGTCTTCACCCAAGAGCCTCTTTCACACTGTTCTCAGGGCTACGGCAAAATCCAGCCAAACAGGTTGAACACATATACACACACACAGTCTCCCACCACGTCCATCTCTTAATTTGACTCTTTCACACATGCACACACGCACACGCACACACGCACACACACACACACATGCATGAATACGCAGAGGGAGATAGAGAAGCCCTGACAAGATACTTGAGAGCTGGACTGAGAACGGGCTGCCATTTTAATTCATCTACTCAATTACAGTGAGTCTGAGGGAGGAGAATGACAGAATGTTCCTGCTGATCCTCTGCTTGCTGGCCTGTCTTGATGGCTGTTTCCTTGTCTGGCTGACTGCTCTGTAGCTTTATGAACCTCGCTATTTTGTTACTCTGTTCTCTGCATTATAGTAAGAAATCTTACGATCAACTCATTGTTGGCTATTCAAACTATGTTGAGGAAGACGTGATGTGGACAAAGCTTCTTTTTATCTGGTTTTCGCTCTGATGTGAAGTCTGGAGTTATGCTGCGAGTTCACATTCATGAGGCTGAGGTTTGGAGTCACGGATGTGTGAGAAGCTGCCTTTACTACAAACGCACCTTGCAGCATCCCCACACACAAACACACACACACACACACACACACACACACACATACACCCTGCCCAAGCGACCCCCTACTGTGGGCTTAGCAGGGCGCACACATACTTTCCGACACAGCAGAAGACCTCTGCACGCCAGACAAGCCAGCCAAAATGTTGTCCTCACACAATCTTTGTACTCACACGCGAACATCTACGCACATACTTCCTCTTTCTGAACAATAACTTTTCAGGATCCTATTGTTAAACACGTGGCTGTCTGACAAAATGACGTCCGTCTCTTGATGGGATGGGTCCACCCATGAGGGCAAGTGTTTCTGTCTTAGGGCATCAACATGACCCAACTTAATCTCCCATCACAACACATCAGGGTCATCTCTAATTCAAAATATTTCAGGTCTGACTTTGCACATGCAGTCATCTTTCCTCACACGCAAACTCTCCAATCCTCCATTCCTCCTTCCAGACAATCCTAATGGCTGCAGTTACTGCATACAACCCTCACACTGACGACAGATATGATGGTTGGCTTTCAGACTGTGCAATGATAAATAGCATCAGCAAAACATTCCTCAACAGTGAGAGAGAAAAGCCTATGCTGTTTATAATTTTTCAAAACAACTTCATTTCTGACCTCTCGATAATCCTCAGAAATCCTTTCAATTAGAGAATAGCTGAGATTCCCCCATTACTGTGGCGTCCACACAAACTGAGAGAGAGGAAGATAATTGGCCAATAAATATGCAAATTAGGGAGTGGAGCGAACCAGTGTGTGATGTATGGGGGGGTTGGGATAATCCACTGTGACAGGTTCTGTTGGAGTTTTTTTTTAAACTTCTAATTGGTTATTTGCAGATGCCTTTTCTGCACTAATACACTAATGCCATCCACAGACATCCTGACTGAGAGAAGACAACAGCAACTCCAGCAGTAGAAACCTTCTCACACAGCATATGGGCTGAAACTATTTGAAACAGACTGAAACACAGTAACAGTTTTCAACACAGAATAAAATAGTCTGAAACATGGCCTGCAAGTCGTAAAGACAGAATGTAACAGCTTGAAACACATTTGCCACTAGTTTATGTAGGGAGCCTTCATTAAAGGAACAATCTTTCAAAGCATGCCCGTAATATCAGTAGATGTTTACTCTGAATAGAAGTATGTATGGATATATGGTATAAAAAGGAAACAGATACTGCTCATTTCAATGAGAAACCTTCTAAATGTTGGTATTTTTACTCTTTAAATGTGGACGAATACTCACATACAAAACATGAGTGTTCTCACAGACGTGCTGTACACAAAGGACAGAATAATCAACCATAGAAAAACATTGAGTTCATTTAGCAGATTGCTTTGTGACTTGGTGGGTAGGTGAATGGGTTTGTCCATCCCAACCATTGCTGCTAAAGCCTTAATTGAGCAGCTGCAGAATTAGGAACATACACACACTTAAACATACACCTGTGTTTTCTTATGAACTTCATGGCGGTTCCACAGTACTGTTCCACAGTTGCAGCCAAGTCTACTCCATGCCAGGACATCAAGCCAAACACTGCAGTTCTCCTGGCAGACACACTAATGTTGCTGCATCCTCCATCCTTACCTACTCATCGTCACCAGAGCACTCAGTCCCACGTCTCCTCCATTCCTGCCTGTGCTTCCAGAGCTAGAGGGCAGGTATTGTGATTGTGGAGTAGCATGGATTAACAGTGAGTTACAGCACACCTCATCCTGCAGTGCTTCAGCAAATCCTCTACACCACTCTCCCCACCAAACCGGATACACAGGCAGAAAAGCCCTTAACAATGCTTGCCTGAGGGAAAGGACACACACACGCACACACAGGCATGCACATGCACATTGCCTGTGGGGCAGCTGGGTTGGTGGGATGCCTGTGTGTGGACAGTGTTCATCTCTCCATTCCTCTCCTCTCCCTGTGTTTTTCTGATCTGCCGTTCAGCAGGAGACTCAGACCCCTGAGAAATGCTTCACCTCAAGATGAACCTGCACCAGCCCTCAAATATGACAGCTCTCACACCCCTCTCATCTCTCTCTCTTTACACAAGCACACACACACACACACATGTCCAGACCTCCACAATTTCCCAGTTCCTTTCTCATCCACATAACTCTTCATTTTCTCATCCAAACTCAGGCTCTTTCCAACACACACATACACTTAGAGGAACATTCAGAGGAACACTCAGAGGAACATTCAGAAGAACACTCAGAGGAACATTCAGAAGAACACTCAGAGGAACATTCAGAAGAACACTCAGAGGAACATTCAGAAGAACACTCAGTGGAACGTTCAGAGGAACACTCAGAGGAACATTCAGAAAAACACTCAGAGGAACATTCAGAGAAATACTCAGAACACTACATGGGAATGAAGTAAGGAGAAGTGTGGAGCCTTTGACACTGGGAGGGACCAGAGGAGAGGAAGCAGCAGATCTGTCACCATAACCTTTGACTGTGACAAGTGGGAGGCATGTAGCTGGCTTCTCTCCATTTTCCCACATCTTCATTTGCTCCCCATTTGGCCTCCTCCTCTTTATACATCCCTCTTTTTCACTTGACAAGTTCTGATCCACTTGTGAGGATGCTCGGCTGTTAACTTTATTTGTCCTCGGAGGGCAATTGGATTTGCAGCAAGACATCGAAAACAGACATAGATGTATGGGCCATGTGAACAAAGATGTACTGCTTGTGTGTGTGTGTGTGTGTGTGTGTGTGTGTGTGTTTGTACTAAGTATGAGGCTGGATCACCAGGACCAGCAATGCTTTGATTGCCTTTTGGAACATTCTATAAATGTGTATCTTTGTGTGTTTGTGAGTGTGTGATGATGGGTTTTCAATGATTTTGACACAATAACGATAATTAGCCAACAGCCCGTTTTGACTGGCTGTGATGTGGTGTGTTATTTAAAGAATAAAGCTTGACAAAAACAGGAGTCCTTGGTGTTCTGTAATTGATGCTACACCTTGTCACCAATTAGTGTATCTTCAGCCATGTCTGCTGCCAAGAACAACTCCTCACTGTGATGCCATCACTCTGCTTCTGGCTTTCACGTTCACTCAATCCCTCTCTTTTCATCTCTTCCTCCGCTGTCCATTTCTCCTCCCTCACCCTCCATCTTTTCATCTCTTCTTCTCCCTTTCTCTCCTCCCTCCCTCTCATCCTCTCTGTAGGCTCCCCTCGTTCTCTCCCTCTCTCTCCCTCTATACTTTTCTCTCCCCCCTCCCTCTCTCTGTTCTCAGTGGTGTCATGTGTCCCTCTCTGAAGGGGCCTGAGAGACATCTTTGATCCATTTTTCTTTCGAAACCCCCAGCACCATCGTACCTCCTCCCTCTCCTATTCCTCCCCCTGCTACACCTGCCTTCTCTCCCCACCTCCCCCAGCCTTTCTGGGGCCTATGGGAGTTAGGCCTGGTTATAATGCCTCCCTTGTGCTGGCCTGCTGGCTCTGAAGCCTGAGAATAGAGTTGAAGCCTCTTCCCACTCGGTGACACCTGTTCAGGCATACCTGTATGCAAGACAATCCCTAAGAATGTCCCGCTGGGTTGTTCAGACTGCTCTAATGTCCCTCCCAGCCTTCCCCTAAGATCCACAGCCCTTGCTGTGGGAGTATTAGCTGATTGCAAACACAGACGCATAAGTAGAGAAATACATTTTGATGTGGAATGTTTTTGGTCCCTAGTGACTGTGGCCAGTGCTACATGGGCTGGGATTGTGTGCAATGCTTGTTTGATCCTTCAATAAGAGGGAGAGATTGTGATGGAGTGAGAGTTAAGAGGGACGGAAGGAGGGGCAAGTTGGAGACTGTCTCCCCCAAGGATTCCTGTCAGGTTTATAAATATCCCTAATCAATGTCTGGGCTGGTTCCACACCCAGCATTACTTGCTTTACGTGTTTAACTCGTGAACTTTTAGTGAAGCTTCACTTTTTAAAACTCAACTATTAAATTCTGAAAATATTTTTGGAGAACAAGGAGTCTTAGATGATTTGTATTTAGACTATGTAATGTGCTCTATCTAGGTCTGGAACTGTCTCTTCCTCCCTATCTCACTGTTTCTGTCTCTCTTCGTTTTTTAGCTCAGTGGTCTTACAGCTGAGGAACTGTTCATAGTTCAGTGTTATTTGAAATATATTTTCAGCATTTTTGTGCAAAAGTGCAAAATGCCATATTTAAAAACATTGAAAAGCATTCTTTTTCTTTGAGAATAACAAGGTTTCATAAAAACTTTATTATGTATCTACTCTTCCAGGGTGTGCACCTAAAATAGAGTGAAAGGAAGAACAGAAAAGGGAGAGGCATTGGGGGCAAATCTCTGCAATAAAAATGATGTATGAGATGTCAGTCAGTGATTGGTTCGATATATCACTCTCTTAGAGACAGTCACACGTATACGTTCACACACACACACATACACACACACACACACTGTCATCACAAACTACACACTATAGTTATTGGATGAAATAAGTATAAATACAGCGAAGAATTCTTCCTTTAATGCACTTATCCCAGCTCTATGAGAATAACACCCAAACGCATTCTCATAGACACACATACCACTGGAATATTCTACAGTAAGTGTAGCAGGGGGCAAAAGTGACTTCCTATACCTATAGTAACTATGATAACAAGGTGTGCATGGTCAAGTTGATTGATGGGTCTGTTGGTGTTTACTGATGCTTGTTGACAGAAAAGTAGTTCTCATTAAAGTTTTGGAGAATACCTTCCATTGCTATCAAAGTATGATGGAGAGGTCCTATCCTGCCTAAATATAATTGTTTTGTACCTGATGTAATGTCAGGGGGGGGAAAAAAGACTGACTAGAAAGTCATTTAACACAGCTTAAATTTTTGCTAAACTTCTACAAGATGGTTGAATGTCACGGTTAATGGGAATGTGTGTGCGTGTTTGTGTGCGCACACAAGCATGTGTGTGAGTGTCACATTTTGACATTTAGATGACGAACATCCTGACAAGGTCATTGGACACTGAACTCAGTGACGCCCCTCGACCCTGAAAACATACACATAAATACTTTCCCACTAAGTCTTCGATTCCGAAATGGTGACTTTTCTGTTTTACTATAAGTACCAAAAAAAGCAATTAGCAACTCTGAGGAAAAAGAAGCATTATTTAGGGCTGGAATTGTTTATTCCTTTGAAGATGAAGTGAATGCTGGGTGTATTGGCATTGCAGAAGGGAAAGTAGGGGTGGGTTAGGCGTAAAAAGAGAAAGTTGGAGAAAGTTTAGATTGGGACTGAGAAAATAACTCATAAATAAGTCATGTTGCTTCTCTCCTTTCCTCTTTACCTCTTTAACCTACCTGTTCTGGTCTCCAGGCAACCACATGCACAAGTGCTCATGCAATGAAGGGCAACCTTCTAATTACAAACACTGCAGGAGGATTATGTACAAAGCATCCTCCATTAAACTCTGAGTTGTGGTACTTATAAGTCTTATCCAGTTATAGGACTTTGCCTCATAATGCTATGGAGCTAAAAACCATCACAGCACGATAAGGTACTCGTGACATTTCCTTTAAACCAGTCACAAAGTGAGTATGCTAAGTTTGTGGGACTGCTAGAATGTGTTATAGCTGAGTGTGACAGCTTCACTGCAAGCCAACAACGAGACCTGTAATATGTGAGAGTAATTATTTTGGAAACCTAAACTTTCTTCAATTGAGACAAAGGTTGAGAATATACTGAAATACTGTGTATATATCTATACACTCGGGTCCCTAGTTCTAAATTGTAATCCCCACCCAAAAGAATATGATTTAAAAAAAATAGAAAACATGCTACCTAGACTAGCAAAACACAGGGAATATGGGGATTAGAGTTTTATTCGATTTCACCTCAGAATTGTTCGTTTGCACATTAACTCACCTCACATTTTCACGTGTCATGAATTGTTGCCAATCAACCAATAAAGCAGAGAATTTTTACCTTTACATATCATGCATGTGGCAGGTCTCGCTCACTAAAATGATAACTTCTGATTTGAATGGAGGTTGCAGAGCTTTCTAGAAGCAGATTCCCCAAACCTCAAAACCACAGTTCTAAAGTGTAACCAGTACTACCGTCCTCTTTCACATCGGTGAAGATCTCTTGAGATGTGGTCCTGCTAGCTTTTGTTCTTCCCCTCCTCCACAGTGCTCTCATTTCACTTTGACTGTTCAGCAAAATGTAACTTGTAAAAAAGTTCATTTTTTACCATACAAAAAATAAGAGTGGAAAAAGTTATATTTAAAGAGCATTGTTATGTAGCTTATTTATTCATCTTTTTACGTAAACACACATTCCAATAAAGTGCAGTAAAATAAGTAAATTCTTTATCAACACACAAGCTAATTGTGTGTGCAGAAGGGATGATTAAAATAAATAAATGAAGGTAAAAGCTTAAGTCAGATAAAACAACTTTTTATACAAGAATACTATGACTTAATGAAATCATATCAAAAGATATGGTGAACTTCTGTTTGAATGGGAGGATGATTACTAGTATGTCCCTTGATTAATATTCAGATGCGTAATGTCTGAAGTGGTATGACCAATTTGTTATTTGATTCCAAACGAAAGGCACAAAACCATATAGTATATACCGTATGTCTGTATTTAAATATGTTACTTCCCAAATATTTGTCTTCAGCTTTTAGATGGGGTGAGTTATGATCTGTTGTGAGTTATGATCACATACAGGACATAGATACGTCTGGCTAGCAACACAGAATTCAAAGACAATTGTTGGATGTCTACCATGCACAATTATAACTTCACGTTAGTTCCTTGATGCTGTCTATTCAGTAAGTGATCTGCCCTTGAGACTGGTCCTCACTACCCCTTCATCAGCGCTGGACGGACTGTTTCATGAAAGACTATAGTACACAGTTGCACAGGTCACATACAATATTGATCACAGCATGGGGTTGCCTGTACTATTTTCAAGGTTAAGGAGCAAGTTGAAGGGCTATGTATCTCTTCCTGTCTGCTGTGGCATAGCATGTATGTCAGAGAGACACCATGTCCTCTCTTTCACCCCGAAAAAAAACGGAAATGCTCCGCCTTTCTCTCTCCCTCTCTATCTCCCTCCACCCCCATCCCTCTTTGATCCACCCCTGCAGTTGCGCGGGAAAGATGACAGGGAGGAGGGGGAGCGAGAGGGAGATGACAGCTCCTCAACAAGCGTGAAGCGAGGGAGGAGAGGGGATGGAAGGGAGAGGAAAGAGGAGAGATGCTCTGAGGTGCTCAACCTGGGTAGAGACATACATATGTGGGAACAGCAATCAGTCTCGGAAACACTACACATCCTGCAGAATACAAGCACTCACACACGTATTCTTACTTACACATGCCAACCATCTCACTTGCGTAGGATTATCCAGTTAATCAGCCACATAAAAATAGGCACACAGACAGACAGAAACAATGCCGCATATGCGTGTTTGCGTCTGTGTGTGTGTGTGTGTGTGTGCGGTCCTCCTTTCTAGTAAACCTCTCACCACCTCTGCTCAACACATATACATCCATCCCCTCATCCCAGCAGTCTCAGCGACAGATGGAGCGATAACTCCTCTTCTCTGATCTACGTTCACACACTCAAACAAACAAGCAGCCGTCTCCAGTGGACGACCTCTTGAGAGGGACACAACCGGAAATGTGTATCTCAGCTCACACACCTGGCTCACACCTGCTGTGAGAGTCTCAAACCAGGTGGGTACGTGATCTTTAGTGCATTTCGGTGTGAGGAAGCAGCATACATTGTAGCCGGTTGAAGGTATTGGATAGGGTTGTGCGTTTTTCTTCACGTTTGCTTTTTAATAATCTCCAACGTTCAAAGCAGCTTAGTCTCTGTCTGGCCTTCAACATATGACACGCTCTCCCTCTACTCCACCCCCTGCTGGGAAGCCAGACAAGGTTGCAGATGAACACTGACTAACACAGCGAGACTGGGTGGTGTGTGTGTGTGTGTGTGTGTGTGTGTGTGTGTGTGTGTGTGTGTGTGTGTGTGTGCGTGTTCAATTAAAGAAATGAGAAATACCTGGGATTACTGTACTGGTGCACTTGTAGGCTTGGAGACACTCTACCTCTTAAGAGCAAGATTCTTTATTAGAGTTTTTTCACACCTCATTGTGTGACTTTGGAAGGTGATCTGAGAAGTAAGGGTCAAGATGGGGTCTGACTGGTTCTTCATACAGATAATGGTTTGGTATAAAACGGAATGTAGTACATTGTTCTCTAGCTACTTTTGTCGTGTCATTGATTAACTCTCTTCTAATATTCTAATATAATACTCTGACTGTTTTTGCTCAAATTTAATCCACAGAGCCAAATAATTACAATTCCAGTATAACTGGTTATCCACAGTCCAATTTACCTTAGTTTAACCCTCGTTCCTTTAGCTCAAGGGGCATAGTTTCGATTGTACAATCTAATAACATCTATTATAACACCAACTGGAAACACACACACAGTCAGCAGCATATATTGAAAAATACTGTATTTGCACAGCATTTGAGGACTCTGTGTGTGAATATTGGATAATGTCGTGATTGGGTCATATAAACGGGAAAAGTCCCACAATGAATGAATACATTGTTTTAAAAAAGGCAGTGCTCTCAGTGTTTCTCAATGTCCCACGGTTGAACTCCTGATACTGAACTTCACACTGTGCTGAGGGGAATCTGATCAAATACACTCTAATTCCCTCCTGTTTCACTCCATCTTTCTTCACACAAACATAAAGGAACTCTCTCACACACACACACACCATATGGGCCGGTGGTTGAATATTAATAGTCGACTTATTTACAATTCAAGCCGAAAGACTATCTCAACTCACACAGTGGATGGGGATTTCAGAAAACACTGCTCTTCTAGACCTTGTAGTTTTATTCAAATGGGTGACATTGTGTAAGGAGACTTGCTTGTGTGACAATAGTTACACTTGAATGAATAATATCAACATAACCTAATGTTTCGTTTTGTTGACAAATACGGTTCTGAAGTTCTGCATGCCCTGATGAGTTCCACTGAGAGTTCTGTCTGTTACATCTGCAATGGAGATCAGGCACACGATCCCACGTCAGTCATAGCTGCTCGTTCAGACAGGCTGCGCTCCTGCTGTGTGAATGGACTCAACTATGGGCTCTGCATAGAGACCTATCATTATCATTAGCAGGACCATTTAAACACGCTCAAAACAAAGATCCCTGTTGGGGCTGATCTGACACGTGGTAAAGAAGGCAAAAACAAGTAGCTAAGCCAGAAACCCACAAAACAAATTATTTGAGTTTTCATCAGCCAATGAGTCAAATCAGCAAATAGCAGATTTATTTGGATCATCAGTATAGATAGATCTGTCAGCCATCAAAGCAGTTGCTTATTGAGCAGAAATATAAACCTCAGGAGCTCTCCAAAAACTGCTTATTTACTTATGGAATGTCACGTTAGTCCTCAAGTAAATTAAATAAGTATTGATCAGGCAGAATGATGTGGTCATCAAATGAAGCTATTTGAGTGTATGTGTGTGTGTGTGTGTGTGTACTTGATAGGGGACTTGGTCATGTACAGAAGCAGCAAATTAATAAGGCATTTCATCACCTCCTGTTTAGACCCCCTGATTCCTCTACTTTTCTTTTATGAAATAAGAGTGTGCGTTAAGCGTGTGTCTCTGTGTGTGTTTGTGTACTGTCTGTGTGCTGCAGTGTTGTAACTTGCAAAAGATGTCAGCTGACAAGATTTTAAACCTAACGGGTGACAGAATGCAGAAAGGAGGTTCCATCAAACTGTGCTGCAGTCATTGTAGCTTCTTGGAATACAGAATATTGAGTAAATTAATATTGGTTGGAATATTTTGCGCTACCTTCTTGCCTAGTCTTGTACTGCCCTCTTGTGTTTCATAGTGATACAGCATGGATGTCAGGAACACGTCACAGAATGTCCCTTCTTTCCCCATGTCACTGGCTCTGTTTCTTAGCAGTAAGACTGAAGAGATGGTACTTTTTATTGATTATTGTCCATTGATCGCTAATAAATGGCATGGGTAAAAACTTTGCGATGATATTAACACCGCTAGCTTGTGCAGTTCAGTAGGACAACAAGACACGTCAACACATAAACACAACAACAGTAAACAGTATATAAACACTAACAGGGGTGCTCAGTATTCCTTCTTCACATTGTTTTTGATGGCGTGAAAACAATGAAAAAGTAAAAATTGTGGAGCAGACGTTTCTGATGGATATTTAAGCCTATAAGTCTAAGGGTATTTATCAAAGACTTGAGACGTGTTCAGGGGGACGCTGGTTAGTGGAGTTTAAAGTGGGGACATTTATGTAGCAATTGATCACTCAGACTTTGGAACCTGTGGAGCATATGTCGTGTGAGGTATGACCAAGCGGAAAGGGCATAAACATGGATTAGCCGGTAAAGATGGGTGTGGTCCTTAGTGGTCTTCTATACACAGGAGATATGGTGGGGAGATTTTCATGCCTATTTTAAAATGTATTCGAGTAGTCGGGAAGAGGGTCAGGGTAATTAATTTGCCGTGCAGGAGTCCTGCTACGACGCAAGCCTCGCCCTCCCGAACAGTAGATGGTAGACATGCACCTCTTTGTGTTGGTTGCCATTTGGCGTTAAATGGAAAAAAACGAAGAAGACGCTCTTTTTTTGTTTACAAAATAACCAATCACATGCAGTGGTGTATGACGTTACATACGGATTCCAACCGTACGCCATTTCGGAGGTTAAGCTCCGGTGTTGGTTTTTACGGACTAACTGTAGCTATAGCCGCAAACAATACGGTAAATTAAGGGTGAATTCTTGATTTAAATATAATATGTAATGTTATGATAATCCCATTTATCAACATTTGTTTAAACTGTTTAGTTTAAATGAATCCAGTTCAGCACAATCGTTAAAATAGTAACGCTAGCTAGCTCGTTTTTGTAAAACTACTTGCCTACAACTGCCCTGATTAGCTAATTGGAATTACAGCCATTTCAGACTAGGTTGAATTGCGCATCTGTTTAGCTAGCTACCATATATAGCTAGTCCACAGCCCCTTTGGTATGCTATGTTGTCATTCTGATAATAGATTTGGCCGGGACGCAGTAATATAATATCGAATTAGCTATACATCTACTAGGTGCTTGCTTAATTAACAAGATTGCCAAATTTAGGTAGTCTACACACCCCAAATCAGTCGGGCCTTGCCCCTCTGCCATTTTAAGTGAATAACGCTACATTATTGATCTTTTACACCGATATTAACTGGGCCCAGATTGGGGTATACATACCCTCTGACATTTGTCCGTGATTATGCAGAGCCAGTTTAAATACGTGAAGCATTAGAGCAATGCATTTCCATGTGCCGTGCATTTCCACACACCATACACCTACGTTAGTTCGAGTTTAAATCTACTGGCCCATTGTTGCCTAAATCAGCGAGTAGGGTGTCACTTTTTTACACATCTAGCTTTTTTTTTAATGCGGCAAGCTATGAGTGATTGTGGAAACTATCTCTGGATCAAGGCTGTATTTCTCTATGAGATTAAGATGTTTGTTACCTGCAGTTAAATGTTATATTGTGTGATGTGTGGAAAAAGTGTACATGAAAATCTAAATGGACAATTCTTTTTTCAGTTTCTCAATCGCATTTACGGAGTGTCAGTTTTTATTTTGAAAATTGAGGCCTGTTGAAATGGGAGGTAATTTCTCGCGTTTTCATACTTGCATGTCAGTACATTGTATGCCACAAAGTGTTTAACATATTAACACACACAGAAATAAAATATACAATGACTCCCTAATGATTATTTAAAGTAACACCACCTAACAAGGTTTACAAGGTTAGCCTTATTTATGTACTTTAAAAAACAACATTATTAGTATTTTTGCATGTTACTGTTATTTCATATTAAGGGAAGATATGTTTACAGTATACATGAATGATATACTTCTTAACCATGTCCACTCATTAAACTAAGTAGCCTTAATCATTCTGTCATCCTCGAAGCTGACGATACACTTCAGAACATTTTGTGTTCCGTTTCAGATCCCGCCATGCACAGAGACTGTCCTCTTGACTGCAAGGTCTATGTGGGTAACCTGGGCAACAATGGCAACAAGACAGAGCTGGAGCGGGCGTTTGGCTACTACGGCCCCCTGCGGAGCGTCTGGGTGGCCAGGAACCCCCCAGGCTTTGCCTTCGTTGAGTTTGAAGATCCTAGAGATGCTACCGATGCTGTGAGAGAGCTTGATGGAAGGTATTCACCAGAACAGAATCACTCAGCTGGAAACACGTCACAATCCTCAAACGAGCCTGTTATGTTTCAGTGGACTTGTGGACAAATGTATGTTTGAACTGGTGTTTTTGGCTTGATTTGCGGAAATTCAATGTGTTGGTTGTGCTGCACAGGACTTTGTGCGGTTGTCGCGTACGAGTTGAGCTGTCCAACGGAGAGAAACGCACCCGCAATCGTGGTCCTCCCCCCTCGTGGAGCAGACGCCCTCGAGACGACTACCGACGTCGTAGTCCTCCCCCCAGACGCAGGTAACCCTCTCCCCACACAGACCTGTAGGTTACCCCCAACATACACTACTAATCTTTCTACACCATTTTCCAGTTCATAACTCTTAAGTTGTTGTTGTTTCCCTTTGATGAACTGCATATCCTGTTTGGTTACCACATTTGGTTAGTAGTCTATCTCTGACTGAATGGCAACCCTTGGTTCCATGGTCATCTACGGTCAAGACTTTGTGACAGTAAGGGAATGCAGTTGTCATTTTCATTACCATTTATAATCATTGGGGCTACTTAAAGTTCCAATGAATAATACATCCATTGGGGTGGTTGCAATTTCAAAAGAACTTGTGTTGTTTTGTATGCCAGATTAAGTACACTTGTTGCTACATGTTTCTTCAAATTTATCTTACTCGCTTTTCATTGGTCCTGAAGCGCCAAATGCATTTTGGAAGTGTACAATGCCATGTACACTTCTTAGATCATCTGATGCTTTAGCAGGTTTAAATATCACAACTAGCTCTTTTAAAGTAGCTAGCTTGTATGTCAAAGCAGTACCATTTTAAGTAGAAGAAGTGTTTTTTGGGGGGAGGGTATTTGATGATACTAGATTGGTTGTGATGCCAGTTTTTTGTTAAATTTGAGTTTGACTTTTTATTTACCATCTATATTAATAAAAATGAACCCCGTTGCAGAGTCACCACCATGCCTCTCCTCACCACCCTCTGAGTCAGTCAACTAGTCTTCTTTCAGCATCATGTGACCGCTGACCAGCGTGCCCCAATCAGCTTGGCTGGTGTCGTGTCACATGACCCAGGCATGGCCAGTCGTCAGGTTGCACCAGCCCATTGGTTCCTGAGCATGCCGTTCTCAGCCTTCTCCTCCTCCAACCTTAATCCAATCGTCAGTGGCCCATCTCACATTTCCGGCCAATCAGCGTTTTACGCTCCCAAATGTCTACACTACAACCTACCAGCAGCAGCCCTCGGCTAACCAATAAAAGCAGGAAAAAAAGCCACAGCCAGCCCCCATCCGCCTGCCAACTAATCACCTCGCAGCATCTGGCCAGTCCTATTCAGCCAATTCTGCGTACCCTGCCGACAGTCTGCTTCCCCCTCGTCATATCTAGCTTGTTGAAAACCAAAAAACTAGTAAGTTTTCCTGCTTCATACAGTACACTGATGATTACAGTTTAGAAAGTGAAGAGACAGCTGCTTTAAACAAAGGTTCTCCTTTTTTGATCTGATTCTTAAGAGTTGCTTTTTCTCTCTCTAATGTGCTGTTATTTATTGTTTCAAAGGGGAAAGGCTCAACATCCAGTTTCTAAGGCCATCACATTGTCAGAAATGTGGATGATAGATAACCGAACTTGGTTTGTCTTGGGGTCTGAATAAAAACACTTAAGGAACTATTCCAATCAGTGTTTTCCTTTGGAAAGGTTAGGTCCCTCCTTTGGTCCCATCCTGTATGTGCTTTGCAGATGTTCTCCATTGGTAGCTTTGATATGTCTACATAAAAAATCCCTATACCTTTAGATTTGACCATAATTAATAATGCTGTTAAACCTTCCATTCCCTCAGCATCTCTCCCTGTATGTGTAATTGCACTTCTCTCTCTCAAAACAGATTGTGCCACTTGCACAGGTGGCAGTATTAACCATGTCATCTTAAGGAATGACGTCAACTATATTGCCGATTTTCCAATGCCCTCTTACGGTCTCCTATTCCTGTTGAGATTAGCTCAGTTGCCCTCCAAGAGGCTGTGTTAAGGGGGTGGTGGGTGTTCTTCAGGGGAGCACAGGAGATAGGACTGTGGTATCAGTGGGCCGCCAGGTCCCCTGCTCTCTGTGTGAAGCCCTCTGCTGTACTTGTCCTTCCTCAGATCCCCACGGAGGAGGAGCTTCAGTCGCAGTCGGAGCAGGTTAGTGGACTGCAGCGTCCTTTTTCAAGTTTCCAAAAGGATCAATTGAAGTTGTACGGTGTGAATAAAGGGCTTTGCAGCCTAACCTGGTTGCCCTGCCTGTACAGGTCTCTTTCCAGAGACAGGAGGAGAGAGAGATCCTTGTCCAGAGACAGAAACCACAAAGCGTCCAGGTCCTTCTCTAGATCCAGGAGGTAAAACACAGCCAGGGGACATAACAGACTTATCAAATCACTTTCTCATTTTCATCATCTAAAGCATTGGCTGTATTTTGGCTGATTTGAAGTAAATTGTTGTTATTAATGAGTACTTTGTCAAAATTCTAATGTAATGTCAGTAACTGTTTTGTTTTATTTTTTACAGCCGCTCCAGGTCTAATGAGAGAAAGTAAGAGGATGCATGGAGGTCATGTTTAAAGTTGCAGATGAATGAACGGTCATACTTATTGAATCATTTCATTTGATGGAGAGAAAATCAGTGAGTTAGTATTAATCCATCAATATGTTTTTGCGCTTTTGTTTTAAGCTTCTCTGTGACGTGCAAATTCCCTCTTTCTATATTTTGTAAATAAGTGTTAGTGTTGATGCTTAACCTCTCCTGTAGTTTTCTTAGTGCTGGAATAGTGTTTTCCACTTTTACTTTCTGCCTTCAGTGTTGCCTGTTATCTGCTTTTGATTTTCCAAAGTTCTTTTCTCTGTTTGTCAATGAATCATACAGGTGAGTCTAGTTCTGGTAAGAAATGACACTGTGATGAAGGATTTTGAATGAATACATGAAGCAGTCGTTCTAATGCTAACTATATGAGTTTGTCCAAGATTTCACCTACTTTCATTGATATTTGTACTGTTTGTAATGTTCTCTGAATAAAAAAAAATCTGGAAATTTGTCTGTGTCATAAAATCGAATAAAGACATCTAGTTACCAAAAGGAGGCGCAATGGCAATACTATCACTTTTTTGCTGGACTTGGCATGAGTGGTCTGGTCTCTTCACAAACTGCCTAATGAACATCCAAGAGCGTTGTTAACTGGAAAGTAAACCTATTAAAACTCAACATCCAGCTCTCTAAAGAAAGTATTAAAGTACTTTACAATAACTGGTTTACAAACACATGGCTTTAACTGAAGCTGGTTAGGTCATATAAAACGTAATATATATTATTATGGCTACGAGTGTAACTAAACACGATTATTCTGGCAAGGGGATGAATTTGTACGTTTTGAGGTGAGGGTGCGATAGTGTTAAAACAGACTTTAATTCATTTTACGGATATAGTGGGTATGGAAAGTATGTATGGACAACAATTCGTTTGACTTAACTTCAATTGTGTTGCATAATTTTCCCTACGGCACCCATTTCGAAGGTAATGGGCCCAAAGGAAGGCCATACTGATTTTGAACCCCACCCTCCTGTGTCACCCGCTCCACTGATTGTCCAATTGCCTGAATATAGATCCACCCATTCCACACGGACTCACATTTCACGCATAAAGTCCACGTGAACCGGCACATTGCAGTTTGTCTGAGCCCTATTCAAGTGTTCGCGCTCTTTCACTCCCTATGACTAGACCGCCTCTGACATCAGCAGTCGTATGACTCAGGGCCTGCCTTCCCCTGTAGACTGTGTTACAAACTACATCGCGGAAATCCACTCAGAAGCTTTAGCCTTTCATATTCCAAAATGGGGGGGACGTTCCGGGACAGTCCTTCATAAAAGATAACAATCCCCGAGACTGGTTGTAACCATCATCACCAAATCCTCATTTAATATGGCTCTGGGTTATCTTCTGTGACATCTACAGAGGACATAACGCTATCTCGGTGGATTCCGTTGGAGAAACCCTTCTACGCCTACATCGATCAAAGTGGAGATACACAAACAAGAGAAAACGTGAACTGGGCTGAAACATTTCAAATTCTAGCGCCCTACTGACCTGCCTGCACGTTGTTTATATATGATACCAGGCTGCACAATGTATGCGTTTCCTCATACCGTGACAATAGGGTATGACCAACAGAGATTATCTCAAGGATGTCCTCACGTGTTCTCTTGTGTTTACTGAACTGAATTCATGAAGCCAACTCAACAGACCCCGCCTCTCACGGGTAACCACGGAATGTCATAAAGGTCCTCTCATCCTGTCTTGAGAGAACACTTGGAGAAGCTATTCGTGAACTAGGGTGTCGATACATAGAAGGGAATTTGGAAAATCTTTCTGCTTTATTTAACTTTACAGCACTCGAAAGCCAAGTTAAAAATAGTGTTTCAAAAAAAGCGATTTGACAGATAAAGAAGGCAAAGTTTTCGTTTTTGTGGGAGCCTACCCGGTAAACTACTTTTGATAGAAGGGCTTATTCGTTCTGGATTCCAATAACGTAAGTAAATTGACAAAGTTAATGTTCTAAAACCATATAACGTATACAACCTTTTATATGATCAGTAGCCTACAACTTTAGCCTTTCCATCAATAATGATTTTTTTTTTGTTCTTTCCTGAAGTTCAGCTATTTCATGTGTCAGAGAACATTATGTATATACGCTGTATTTCGAATCCACTTTACAAAACAATTGCTGTACAGACCCTTTCTGTTCTGACTGTTGAGTCATGGATAGTATTTAGACTGACCCCAGTTTGAACGGGCTCACACGAGTTTCAGACTCACGTGGAACGTAGTAAAGTAGGCTTGGCCAGAGCTGCACATGTGCTTTTCTATTAGTCAAGTCATCGGTTCGTCCTCCCGCCACTTTATTGAATTTCTCGCCTGGGCCCGCCCCCTTAATGCCTTTGGCCCAGTTGTTTCTTGTTGTCATGCCCCTCTCTCTTTCTTCAACTGACAGTGACAAATCTGTCACGTGCTTGGATAACTAGGGTATTTCTTCCGTCATCCTACACTTACTTTTTTAATCGTATCTTGTTTATTCATGTTTTCATTATCAAATCATCTTCATGGGTTGTGTTAATGTCAATCCAATCACTTTTTTCCAGATTGACAATTTTATACATGTTCAGGTTGACAATTTTGTTTAGTTTTTCATAATTTACAGAAAGACATTTTTTAATTGCTTCTCTCTTTCGGTATTACACATATCAGCCATGATATCAGGAAATATGGGTGATCTCATAGTTGGCTTATATATATTTTAATGCTGTTGGAGAAATATAGGTGCAAGATATTTAAAAAAAAATTAGTCTTCAATTGGCTGTTTTCTTGGTGGGTAATGGTTTCGATGAAAGACTCTACTGTCATTCACTCGACCATAAAAATAGCGCCACACTGCCTCCCGGTGGCTATATATCTGAAAAGGCTTATTTTACTTCAGACAGAACTAGTCTGTACATGTCGCTGAGGTGCTTTGCCCGGACATGTATCCCAAAGGAGAGAAAAGTACGCCCCTATAAATCACGTTTGATTCTGTCTGGCCTTCATAAGGATAAGAAGTGTCTCAAACTCGGCAGATCTCAGTTTCCATTTAGCTCTGGTGATGTTAAGAATTGAGAGCTTATTTTTAAGAACTTTGCAGTGATGGTGAGTCTCGTAACCTTGTAGCGGTGTCATCAGTATTTAGTATTTTGTGATATGATACAAGCGTTTGTAGGATTATTTAATGTAACTGTTGAGCTTGACTTTGAAATACAGAGCCATCATTTAATTCTGCATGCTTCTATTTTATGAATGAGATGTAATGTGATGAATGGACGCTAACTAATGGCTTTTCTCAATATTTTGAAACGTATTGCCATCCAGCATTACTTGTCAACACACAGTAAGTTCTCTGACTTACTCATCTGACCAGTGTGTCCCTGTGTTATTCTATTCTCCCCAGTGTAAAACCATGGCCTTTCACAAGAGCATTCTAAGCTCCTTGGGTAACGGCACTGCACAGCGCAACCTGTTTGGTCCTGTGGACCACGAGCAGCTGCAGCAGGAGTACCAGCATGCACTGCGGAAAGACCTGGAAGAAGCCTCGCGCCGCTGGAGCTTCGACTTCCTGCTGGAGAAACCCTTAAAGGGAGGTGACTTCCATTGGGAGAGAGTTCCTTGTGCTACGATGCCCCTCGTCTACCGGCCAAACATGATGGGCGTGAACCAGGTGGAGGGACAGAGGAGGGCAGGCGTTTCCGTGGAGACCAGGGCAGGGCCCTCGCTCAGGGGGAAGGAGAACATCCAGTACATTCCTAAAAAGGATGGAGCTCTTGTCATCCAAAACCTGGAGAAAACGCCCGGCAGGGAAGAGCGAGAGAGGCTGAAGCGAAAACAGACCAATATCACAGGTATGATGAGGGTAGCACCTGTGGGGCGGTCTGCTTTCCCTGTAGCAGGGTGTGTTGTGTAAAACTGTCAATGATGCTGTGTTGTACACTCATGTTAAGAAGCCCCCCCCCCACTTGCTGTCTCTTTCAGATTTCTATGCTGCTAAACGAAGAGTGGTGGGGACTCCCAGGAAGTCCGGTCAGTGATGGTGAAGGTCCAGAAGTGAGACATGCTTAACGATCCAACAGAACCACAGTCAACACTTTCTCTCAGGAACCTCACATCAGAGACCATGATATGCATACGCTCTTACTCCCCCAACCTTGCGTATGCTACTGCCAAACAGTGTCCAAGCTCTAGGAAGAACCTGAAGAACCTCTGCTCGTCATACTGTACCTTGCTCTTGCTCATGTGTGTCTACAGCGCCCCCCTGTGGTATGGGATATGTTATACTATTACATTGCATATTATGTATTCAGAAAGTTCAGACCTAAATCATGCAGTGGATCTCCTCTCTCTTATCAATGGCCAAATGCACTGAAGTGCATTGAAAAATTCACTGTCTGAATTGCCTTTGTTTAAGTACATTCCACACCACTGAAATTAACTTGACACAATTTTGCCTCTGGGACTACATTTACAGTCAATCCTGTTGGTAACATCAAATGTGACTGTATTACTGAGTCAGCCTAAAGTCCCTCAGACTTTAGATTCTAACATTCATTTATTTATATGTGATATTGTATATTGCATTACTATCTTGTATCATGAAGTTTGTGGATTTTTTTATCAGCACTTATTTTCTGTCTTTCTTCTTCTGTTAACTTGAAATTCTACGTTGAGTGTCTCTTGTGTACTCAAAGGAAACAACTTGAATGAGTACTTTTGCTAAGATTCAATGTTATGATTGATAGCAATCTCAGTACGTTTCATCCGACTCTGAGCTGTTCATTGTCAACCAGGATGTTTGTTGCTCTTTCAAGCTAGGACATTCTTCAAGCTTACAATCCAAATTAGAAAAAGGTTTATTTCATATGAGATATTATACAAAGCTTTCTTGCAGAGTTGCACATTTAATGCAGCACAAAGCTGGTGCATTCAACTCAACTAATCTAAGCTCCAGACAAATATTTGAATCATTTGAATTGTATTCATCGTTCAGTGCAATTAAACATAAGAAATATTGCCAGCCACAACCTAGAGGATATCTGTCCATAATGGTAATAATCTCATTGATGGTGTAATCCTGCTGCTATATGGGTGTCTTTCCAACAAAATACTTTATTTGACATGCACCAAAAACAATGCTGAGTGTAAACATCACCAGCATTACTCAGAACAATGCACTTCCCTTATTAGATATGTATCACAAGTCCTTTATATAATATGTTATGTTAAAATGAGAAAAGATAAGCTTTGTATCATTTGTAAATTTTATAGTAATAAAGATGTAGGCTGAACTATACTTGTGGTCATTGCTGATTTATTTTGAGCACATTTTAGAACTGTATTGAGTATTTGTTTAGTACTTTTATGTACTTGTGAGGTCAGTGTTCTCAGTTGCCAATGTTGCCATACAGTATATCAAAACATTGAAGAAACATACTGTATTTCCATTCAGAAGAATTTTGAATCTGAACTTGGTGTGATCTTCCAGACAGGTACCAGCGTCATCTGTGCCCTGGTGACCGACGTGTTGTCAGGCAGGTTGCTAGGATGATGACGCTAGCTTGTTTACATCCCCAACTCTGGATCCCCATCCTCTCAGTCCTCTGTTGTGCACTTGGCATCCTGCACCCTACCCCTCAGACACACTGCACAGATGACTCCAAACATACACTCCATGTCAAGTAACACTATCAGGAAAAATCACATTTTTAATCTCTTTTTTCCATGTATGATTCTTGAAAATGCCCACATTAAGCACTGGGGGAAAACACTTATGTAGTGATGCTTTATATTTATACGTGAAAATACTATCTTGTTTCTTGCGCATGACTATAATGTTATGCAGCGGATATTCGACTCCTTTTTCTAGTCCTTGTCTCCTCCACAGCTCTACATTCTTAACAAAATTGTACTGCAGCCCCTCAATAAACATGCGTGGGTCTGAGTGTATTCAGGGTTTAAGGGATGAAGGGGCCATAATAGGCCCTGACACACAAGCCCTGCTGTTCTCCCCTCCCCCCTCCCTCCCCCTGCTCCTCTTCCTCTGGTCGTGCCACAGAGGCACCTGCACGCGTGCGCTAAGCTCTCCCCCCCTCCTCTCCTGCTTTCTGCCCCCTCCCCCTATCCTCCTCCCTCCCCTTTTCCTCCATCATCTGTCCCTCGGCTCACACAGCCGGGATAGAGCAGGACGGATCGCGTTTACGCTCAGGCGGAGGAGAAAGAGGGAGGGAGGGTGATCGAGAGCGAGAGAAGGTGGGTGGATGAAAAGGAAAGACGCAGAGGCGCACTGGGAGAGCATATGAAACAAAGGGAAAGGCAGAAAGAGGGAGATGGAGGAAGATAGGGAGACTGCAGACATCTTTGCTATCAACAATGGAGCATGAAGCTCCGGTGAGGCGATAGGCAGACATTGGGGAGGGGAGGGACGTCTGAAGAGGGGCTCCTCTGTGGGCACAGGGGGGAGGGGGGGAGGGACGAGGAGGAGAAGGATGGGCCTGGAACACCGACCTGCAGTGGCAGTGCCAGTCCGGGATTAAACAGTATGGTAACGTTCCCAAATTAATCTATCACCGCACTGGTATCTCTCTCATCCTCCTCATCCTCACTCATCCATACTCGCCACTGGCACTCATCATCCATATCACCCATGTCGCAGTGCATGTCTGTCTCCACGTGTGAAGTCATGACAACAGACATTTTCTCTTTCTTTTTACATCCTAGCCATCTGCCATCTCCACCACCATCATCATCTTTTGGAGACTGGTTTACCCGGAGCTTATTCTGAGTTTGCGCTACTACCGTTGGATTTCAGCTTTGCTTATTCCTGCTTGTCTGTTATTTGTGTTTGTGCTTCTTGAGCTACATAAACATTTTATATCCTCCTTCGTTCAGTGTTTTACTATTCGAACATGCTATCAAAATGAAATAAATCTGTACGCAGGCTCTGTTTTGGTTCTGACTGCAGTCGTTTGTTCATCCAAAGCCCTGCATTAGCAGCTACCGTGATTGTAACCTACTTTCTGAAAATGCCCTCTTTTCTGTTCATTTAGAACAGAGGAGGCCTTGCTTCTTTGCTTCATTTGATGCTGGTTTTCTTTCTGGTTTTCCAATGCAAGTTGAACGATGCTAGTATGTGGGTGACCAGCTGTAGTGAATTCTAACTGGGATGAGAGATGTTAGATGAGAGGTGTGACATGCCTTGGAAGGCTACTATCGCTGCACTGGCACTGGTGACAATGTTGTGATTTCTACCCCAGCAACCAGAGGGTGATGATT
This sequence comes from Plecoglossus altivelis, assembly GCA_036571765.1. Classification (NCBI taxonomy): domain Eukaryota; kingdom Metazoa; phylum Chordata; class Actinopteri; order Osmeriformes; family Plecoglossidae; genus Plecoglossus; species Plecoglossus altivelis. Next base: position 10,958,666 of record BROE01000020.1, read on the forward strand.
ATACACAACAAATCAAATTCCGCCCCAGCAACCTACAGCATCTAAAGAAGGTTTAATGTGTAATGAGGAGTGGGCCCCATAAAGATGGACCCTCAGACAAGATGCTTGTTTGTCAGAGTCCAACATTAAAGGATTGAATCCCTGGTCTATTGTTTGGAAAGCTGTCATATTGTGACATGATGCAGAGGCGCTGACTGGTGTATTTTTGGGCGTGTGTGTGTGTGTTAAGAGATATAGGGCAAGGGGGGGGGGCACAGGGGGACCACACAGAGAGCTTATGTATTCATGGCCACACAGGGAGCCTCAATAGGTTAGAATTTAAGTGGCAATTGTACTGTCGTTTTTGCGGAACTGAAATCACTTAGATTTTCACTTTTTTTCAACTGGAATTACTCGCATCAATGATGTAATTGTCATGCAAAAATGATTTTGTATAATGAATTCAACAATGCATTTTATTTTCTATGGTGGAGCTGAGTGCCAGTACAAGATTTTAATACAAACGAGGGACACTGTAAAAATAATACACCAACTCTTTTGCCAACATCACTTCTGTCTGTCTGTCTGTCTGTCTGTCACTGTCTGTCTGTCACTGTCTGTCTGACTGTCTGTCTGTGTCTGTCTGACTGTCTATCTGACTGTCTGTGTCTCTCTCTCCCTCTCTGCCTCCTCAGCTGGATAAGAGTGAGGTGACAACCCTCGGCCTGCCCCCTTCTACCAGCCATGGAGGCTCTGACGGTAACATCAGTGTTGACGGAGCTGGGGCCGGGGCTGGGGCTGTGGCTGGGGCAGGGGCTGGCGCAGGGGCTGTGGCCGGGGGGGCTGATGGGTCAGGGGTTGCAGAGCCCCAGAGAATGCGTGCAGCTCTGGAGCACCTGCAGCAAAAGATCCTGAAGATCACCGAGCAAATCCGCGTGGAACAGGAGGCGCGCGATGACAATGTAGCAGAGTACCTAAAGCTCGCCCACAACGCCGACAAGCAGCAGGCCTCACGCATCAAACAGGTGTTCGAAAAGAAGAACCAGAAGTCTGCCCAGACCATTGCCCACTTACACAAGAAGCTTGAGCACTACCACAAGAAGCTGAAGGAAATAGAACAGGTGATTGTCTTGATGTGCGTGACAGAGAGTGTTTGTGGCTTTGAGGATGAGGTTCAGATCCTCAGTTTATTTCTCACAAAGGATCAATTAAGATGTCAGCTCAGCAAAAGGTTGTTGCTAATGTCAAAAGCTGAATCGATTCGTTTCAGGCAAATAAGCTTTCTCTGTTCAGACATTGTAGACATTCTGACAAAGAGCATGCTTAGCATCTCTGTTTGCAAACTTTTCAGTCTTGTGTTCATGCTCCTGTCTGTGTCTTCTAGAACGGCCCAGCCCGACAGCCAAAGGATGTCCTTCGTGACATGCAGCAAGGCCTAAAGGACGTGGGAGCCAACGTTCGAGCAGGCATCAGTGGATTTGGTGGAGGAGTAGTGGAAGGGGTCAAAGGAGGGGTCTCTGCCCTTACCCACACTGCCGTAGTCTCCAAGCCCCGGGAGTTTGCCAGCCTCATACGCAATAAGTTTGGCAGCGCCGACAACATCGCCCACCTTAAAGACACTCTAGAAGACGGGGTGGGAGGACATTCGGAGGACACGCTCACCCCACGCGCCCTGAGCGGCAGTGCCACCCTGGTATCCAGCCCCAAGTACGGCAGTGACGACGAGTGCTCTAGCGCCACCTCAGGGTCAGCAGCCGGCAGTAACTCGGGCGGGGCCGGGGGAGGAGGCGGGATGTCTGGGTTGGGGCCAGGTCTGGGGAGCCCCAGGCTGGATGGCCACCATCACCACCACCACCACATCCACAGCTCGTGGGACGCGCTGCTGGAGGGTCTGCAGGAGATCAAGGCCAGCCAGGCTCATATGGAGGACACCATTGAGGACATGAAGGGCCAACTGCAGAGTGATTACTCCTACATGACTCAGTGTCTGCAGGAGGAGAGATATAGGTACAATAACCAACTCAGCCCACACCAACACAAACTGTGAACTTGAAAGTGTTATTCATCCAACAATCCTCCTTGCCTTTATATATTTGGCTGAGTTTGTATCCATTCTAAGGTCTAGTTTTGCTCAGACTCTGTGGACTGCATCCTCTTGAAAACAGGGCCTTTGCTTTGCTACAGCTTAAAGAGTGGCATCAAATTGTTTAGCTGGTGGATTGGAGTTCAAACTGTATGAATACTTACATGTCATCCAGTGGCATCTACACTCTTGAAAAGCCACTAAAAGGATAATGAGATCAGAACTGGCATGAGTTATCATATTCCTGGTCTTACAACTATGGCAAATGTTCACCTTGATTCTCCTCCCATGAAGTGTTGGATCACACCAGTAACCAGGTGTGTTTGTGTGTTTGTGTTCAGGTATGAACGACTAGAAGAGCAGCTGAATGACCTGACAGAGTTGCATCAGAATGAGATGACCAACCTGAAGCAGGAGCTGGCCAGCATGGAGGAAAAAGTGGCCTACCAGTCCTATGAGAGAGCCAGAGACATTCAGGTGAGTCAGACCAGTCTTCCCCAGAGGTCCCCATTGTGGGGGATACTGTCGAAGATTTGTCCTTCAGCATAGAGGAGAGACTGAGGGAATTTCCGGAGAGGCAAAGACACTGATAATTAGATGCATAGGGGATAACAATGGTGTTGCCCACTAATGTTTGTTTGTGTCCTAACAGGAGGCAGTCGAGTCGTGCCTGACTCGCATCACCAAGCTGGAGCTGCAGCAGCAGCAGCAGCAGGTGGTGCAGCTGGAGGGGGTGGAGAATGCCAACGCTCGCGCCCTGCTGGGGAAGCTCATCAACGTCATCCTGGCCCTCATGGCCGTGCTGCTGGTGTTCGTGTCCACGCTGGCCAACTTCATCACCCCGCTCATGAAGACACGGGCTCGGGTGGCTGCAACCGTCCTTCTAGCCTTGCTGCTCTTCATTCTGTGGAAGCACTGGGACTTCCTGGAGCACTGTCTCCTGTGGCTGCTGCCCAGCTGAGCAGCCCCACGGCCAGGAAGGCAGGCAGACAGAGAGAGCCCCCTGGGTTGGGGCCCAGGATATGTGTGGTGTGGAACCAAACTTATACCAGCGAGATGGACTGGAGACTGACCATGGGTGACTCAGAGACAGATAGACTGAATGAGATCCATTGCACTTTTAAAGGGAAATGTAGACAAACGCGATGCAGAGGGAGTTTTGTGGCCTACAATCCCACAATGGAGCGACGTGGAGAAGACTGCCTAAGATGGGGGAAGGCAATCTGTTTGATTGATGGTTGGGTGTCTTATGGCGATTACCATGACAAATAACATAGAGAACATCCTGCCTAGAAACACTAGCAGCATATGCTCACGACCAATCAATTGGTGTTGAGCCACTATCGTACTATTTCACCAAAACGGAGGGTTCATTGTAAGTCTTTTGAACATGAAACATTTGAAACGTTTTCTAATCATTTTAATAAACTAATCATTATGACTAGAGCAAATGACACTGTCTTTGATAGACCTTAAATTGTTGCTGTTTGTGTTGAGACGGTTGTATATTTGTACACATAAGGCAAAGCAAAAAGATGGCTCATTTGCTGAATGTTAGAGTATGGGCTCGTGCATGTCTTCAAATGTGCATTTGGACCAAGGAAAGATACACTTAGTTAGCATGACTAACATGACATTACCTACAGCCAGACACGCATTCTGCTGTTAACAAACACGTATCTCTCTTTTACTTTCAACGAACTAGATGAAATTAAATCTAGACGTTAAACAAGATTATGACTGTATTATTCTTTTTGTTTCTTATGTGTGATACAAAGAACAATTTGGGAAGGCCAGAGATAACTACGACTAATCGATGAATCTATTCTATTTATAGATATGCTATTTCATGACCACTGTTGTAGAGCAGCAAAGAATTGATGTAACGTCAAACTCACTGGCATGTCTTTCCATCACCTTCATGTTTACATCCAGTTTGCTGAATCCATCTTAATAAATCAAATTTAAAATTCAGCGGTATTAAGTATTCCAATGTGTTTGAGTGGCATGAATGGCCTGTTTAAGCAGCCTGTCCCGTGGTCTCTGTCATTCTGGAGGTGAAACTGTACACTGGCATCCCCTGTTGTCATGTATCTAGACTGGACAGAGCCAGGTTTCTACATCAATAATCTGCATCTGACCAAAGGGTAACAAAACCATCCTAAATACCTCCAGCTCCTCGCTAATCCTATGGATTACACTACTGCATTATTCACACTTAACTGTTCTGCTTTCAAAGATGCCATTCAACACGTAATCCTCATATTTGGAAAGGTAATGGCTAGATGTTAACATTTCTTATGGTTTGATTAAGTTTACTTTTATTATTTTTAGTTACTAAGAGTTTCAATTTATACAAAAATAAACTATTACAAATGAAGACATTGTGACAGTTAACATCCTGATTGGTTAGAAGCTGGCATGATATGCTCATTCAGGTTCAGTTGACCTCCAAACCTGACCCCATCAGTTACATGTCTTAACCAATCACACACCTTATGTGAACCCAACAGTAGGCATATATCATCCTGGTTTTGTACTGTAAAAATACAACCCCTGGTGTCAGAGGTTCAAATGTCTTGCTTTCAACTGCTGCAGAATTCTCTGGAAACCCAATCTATTGTAGTAGGTGTCGATATCTCCAGGTTATCATAAGACCTACATCCAGTATTTCCATGTGTTGTCTTTATTGTCAGACCTACCCCATACAACTATTACATTTATGACAGGTGCTCTTACAATACCGGACAGAATTGCAGAGCTCATGGATCAGTGGCAAGGCCAAGCTAGACCCACGAAAGTAAGACATTCATTGTCATTCGATTGTTCCAACTTCTCAACAAATCAAACTAATTTTGCATTTGACTCACTATCAAACACAGGGGTACAGTATTCCTTGATTACCTAGCAAATGGTTTAAGACTTGTTTAAAAATGGCAGAGTACAAAAAAACATTGTATCACAAAGCTGAATAATTCCTGATTTGATCTTGATTTCCTGTCATGGTGTAACAGGTACATATATTGCTTTCAGGTGCTCCAGTTAAAATGGGCACCTCCCTGTTTGAGCGGAAATCTCTGCACATTCTTGAATTTTTCGGTACATTATTAAGCTCCCCCCCCCCCCTCAACATGCCAAAGTATCCCAAAATCCAAGATAGATATGGAACCAATTCTACCATCCAGGCCCAAAACGAGCACTTCTAGTCAAAGTGTGGGGAGAGGAGAGAGCTGCCATGTAAAACATCCAGGAGTTACTAATCCATCTAACAGATACAGTCAACAGCCAGACCCTCCCCAAAAGGTGCAGCTTCGTGCCAATTGGCTCAAACCAGTCTGTCATTCTTTTACCAGTCTGCCTTTAGCCAATCCTAGGCCTTCAGTCAAAAGGAGGGGGGAAACACACATACAAACATACAAACATACAAACATACAAACTCACACACAGTTCTTACTTGGTATCAGACCTGGGCCGGAATACTATTTTGTTTTCAATAAGGTATCTGTGCTTAAATGCTTGTATCTGGTACAATGGGACCCACTATTCTGATACTTCAGGCAATTTCAACCCAAAAAGGACTTCAAATAGCCTTTCGACCCAGGTCTGCTTGTTAACTCGTTCTATACCAGTTCCTTTGTTTGTTCCATCCCAGCAGAAGACGCGCAGATGGAGTCTGGTATCCACAGCAGTAAAGAGAGGTCAGAGGAGTGACATACACATCAGGATAATAGGAAGGAGTCTAAAATGCCCTTGGTTGACATCTCATCAACATTAAAAATGTGCAACACAGGAAGCAGCATTGGCTCTTGAATGTGTGACAAATCCACCAGGCTCACAGATCATCTCTCTCTCTCTCTCGTCAATGGACAGTCCAGGTCAATACAATACAGTACTTTGGGACATGATGAAAGGTGCTATTAAAAACAACAACATGTAGTCCATGATCATCCTCATTGATAACAACACATCTATGAGGCTTTAAAACGTAAGGCCACTGATGGCAACCACACATTTCAGAGTCAACAATGCCTCCCAATGTGGCATTAATGTTCAGTAGCTTTCACAGGGGTGCCTGGCTGACGGCCAGACATGGCAGATATAAACCTGGGTGGTCCCCCCCCCCACACACACACACACACACACCTGGCTGGACACAGTGGTGTGGGAGTGAAGAGCAGGCTTGCTAGGGGAGTCCCCTGGTGGCCTGCAGTCCTCTGGTCCTGGACCAGGACAGACTGCTGATATGAGTTGATCCCAGGGGCCTGGGCCCCAGGTTCAGGCTGGGTGGCGTCAGAGGGAAGGGTCTAGGCTGACCTCTGGGTATAGAAGAGAATGTAGGCCTGAGTGTTGCAAACCTCCTCCACGTTGCACACGTTCATCTCAGAGTCATTACAGTGGACCCAGAAACCTGGCAGAGGAGCAGAGGAGATGGGGAGTTAAACATCTGGCAAGACAGGAGATTTTCCCTAAGTGCTCCAATGGTGGTTTAATCCCAGGTCAAACAGCACATCCATGGCAGTGACATGTTCAAAAGCCATGCCCACAAGCCGGAAGAAAAACTATGGTCAGACAAGCATCTGACAGGTTTTCTCCTTAACTCAGCAGCATGATCTCTCAAGGTACCTTGGCCTTGAGGGGATCTACACATGTAAACACAGGCACTTTGAAACGAATAGAAAGCAAGAACAGCATCTGACTGTACAGTACGTGATGGCGATGCAGAAGTAGCCATGTGTCTGAGCACACCTGCTAGCTCACCTCCTTCTGTGTTGTAGCAGTATGCGGTGTAGTGCCCTGAGCCAAAGCCTTTCCCATGGTGCATGACCACAGCAGACAGGTCGTAGGTGTAGCCCTCTCTGTGGACCGTATGACCCGAGTCACTGCAGCAGTAGGGCTCTATGTTCAGAACCTGGTCGAAGGCCACGTGGACGCCGATCTTTTCCCTGTGGTTCCGACCTGACCATCTGTGATACACATGGACGACTGTAGTTAGCACTGAGGTGTGTCCTCTACAGTGTATCCTTGACGCACAAGTTAGGCATCAAAGGCAATTTGTGCTGCTCTGTCCATCCCACATTTCTACCATGTCTGAGATATACACTTGAGCAACCATCAGTAATTATAAAACATAGGACTGTTCTGAACATCAGCCAATATATTAATATATTTACATACATTAGCATTGGTTAACATGTTCAACATAGCAGCTTGGATTGCCAGTGGTGATCTGGGTTCATGAGCGAGAGCAGGCTCCCCACATGACTGCTGTTCACTAACCTGAAGCGTTTGAGGTGCAGCCGTAGAACCTGAGGTAAGCGGTAGATCAGAAGCTGCTTACAGGCTTCTGACAAAACCAGGGGCTTGTGGGACGTCTTCCGTCTCTTCCCTGGCAGAGCAGCAAAACATTAGCTCCACAACCAATGTCTGCCTCTTAACGAATGGGATGTTCTACTGACGTGTGGTCGATTTTAATCTAAAATCTGCCACTCCAGACGCCTGTGTAAGTCTTGGTATAAATACTCACTGTTGCAGTTGTTGCAGGCATAAATGCTTCCTTCGAGGGCCTCGGTCTCAGTGAACTTGGCCAGCATCTCAGTGAGAGAGCAGCTGCGCTGGAAGGCCATGGAGCTGGAGCCTTTCTGCATGCTGTGGTAGCGCTCTGGGAACTCCAGGGAGAGGTCCCAGAACGGCTCCACTGTGTTGGACTTGTGCTTACAGGACAGACACGTCACCTAAAACAAACAGTATGGGGACAGCAGACTAAGTGGAAGGCCAGAGCCAGAAACTGAAATGTATTTCTTATGCTAGGGGAGTGAGTTCAGAAAATAAAGAGAAGGTAGGAAGGGAAATAAGACAGAAATGAGAAGTGGAAGGAAAGAGGCTGACCTGACTGAGTAGCTGCCCGTGGAAGATGGTGTTGAGGACCTTGAGCACCTGCTTGGAGAGCTTCCTCTGGGTGATGGGGATGACGATCCTGCGCTTGGTGCCCTCTGACTCCAGCTCCTGCTGCACCTTGTCCAGCAGCTCGCACAGGAACTCCTGGGCGTCCTGCTGGTCGTAGCCCCGGAAGGCCGGGATCAGGTTCCACACAGAGTGCAGCATGGCGAAGGGCGACACCAGCGACCAGCGGCCCGACCACATGACCCTGAAGAGCGTGTGAAGCTCGTGGCAGAGGGACATCTGCTGCCGCGTGGACGATCGAGGCTCCTTGGGCTGGACCAGCTCTGCTGCGTTCAGGCAGGGAGGGGTGGTCTTCTTGCTGCTCTCTGGTGAGCCACTGCTGCCTGTCTTGGCCAGAGGGCAGCCTAAACCCTGCGCCAGCATGCTGGTGCTACCGCCTCCAACTACGGCACTTGCTACCTCCTTTATCCCCTGGGAGCTGTGGGTCTTAGCCAGCAGCTCCTCGGTCTCACACAAGTCCAGTGTGAGAAAACACTCCCTGAATTTCTGCAGGTGGCTCAACACCTGTAAGATAGAGTTCATGTAGCATGTGTTGCCCAGGTTACGCAGACCAGTGACACCTGGGGCCAGTCTGCGACGTGTGGCAGTGTGGGAGTAGAACCTCCGCACTTTTGGAGTTCTACCGTTCCGAGAGGGCTTGTGAGAGAGCGCGATGGTGGGGGGCTTCCTGGGCAGAGGAGGGAAGCGCTCTGGAGGGTCTCGGAACTTGAGGGGGATGAGTGTGATGGTGGAGCGAGGCGTCCTGGTAAGGAGCCTGGCGCTCTTCCTGGGCGGCACGCTGGCCAGCTCTCCCAGGAGCCTCCTCTTCACCTCCTTTCTCTGGCGTCTCAGCTCCTCCTTCTCCTCCTCGAGCTTCTGCTCTCGCTGGCGCTGCAGCTCCTGCTGCCTCCCCCTCCACCTCCGCATCACGCTCCCCAGGAGCATCTTTCTGCGGTGCCACAGGGCCATCTGCATGGCTGGCTGCAGCTGCGGCCCCCCCTCGCCCACCCAGGGGGTACACTCCCCGCCAGCCGAGGAGCGCAAGGAGCGTCGGCCGGGGCTGCGGACAGTGGACAGCGCTCCCCGGAGGAGTTTAAGGTCTCCTTCCGCGTTGTCATTGAGCACATAGTCTCCGCAGGCAAAGCAGAAGACATCCAGCTCCCGCACCTCCATGGCCAGCGGGTGGCCGGACTCCTGAAAGTGTTTGAGAGAGTGCTCTTCGATGAAGCGGCCACAGGCCACATGGGAGCACTTGAGGCATGCCCACACCGACTCGGTGGTGCTGCAGTCCACACAGCTCCATTTCTGCGGGTTCAGGACTGAGTGGTCATGGCCCAGGCGGAGGCGTCCCACGTGCTTACAACGATCCATCACTCAAGATGCTCATGTGCCTGTGGCGTCAGGACCCACCCCCCTGAGCCAAGCAGCCGCTCATTCTGTCGAAAGGAAAATGCCAAAGATGTACTTATTTACAAGATTCAATAAACCAATTCATTATTTATGACAGAATACAAATAAAAATAGCTTCAAATGGAAGTTACATGTGGAACAAAACCCTCCTGTTGGATATCTGTTACTTACTGTTTTGATTCAGTTGATGTAGTGTCAACATTACAACCGAACGGATCTTCATAACAGCATTTAATGATATTCACTGTTTCACTGCAATGAAAAAATATATACGTTTTAAGTGAGTAGAAACGATCATAAATAAAGTTACCCTCTGCCCCTGGCCAAAAATTACAAAGAATACCAAGACTACTTGTCCTAAAACATAGTAGCACTGCAAAAGTAGACGAACACTGCGTCTACCTTACTATGTAGAACACGAGCTGAAACTCTTTTTTATAATATCATGGCCAATATATTAAGTTTACAGGATGCCGACACCAGTTCAGCCTGTAGTCGTAAGGCATCATAGCTGGGTAGCTAAGTCCTTAGAAGTGGAAAAAATAGACAAACTCTGTAACACAAACGAACTAAACCCAAGTAGTAGTGAACAGACTGCTGCTATGGCTATGGCTAGCAAGCTGGACAACCTACATAGTTCGCCAAACGTAACTAAGCTACTTGAGACCGTCCGACCTTATGCCTGGACAATCATGCAACCCATCAACTCCTTACTTCGTTTAGTGTCAATGCTAAAAATGAAACCGTAGAAGTATATATATGATGCAACTGTCATTCATTCACCTTTTTGGTATTGTCCTTCTTTGTCAGTGTTTGGCCAGCATGCTAGCTAGTTTTCTATCCTCTTCCATTTTCAAGACAATGCAATCGATGCTCATAAAGCCCAGATGGCTGACTAAACTGGCAATACAAGCTACCGTTTGCTAGACTGGCTCAATTACCAGGCACCGTACTACTAGTACCAGACAGAACAAAGACCAGTCTCATATATATCCTCTGTCTTCTGAACACTGTCACTACATTTTCTGCCGACTGAAATGACTAACATTATTAAACACTGCCACATAGCACACCGTTTAAAGTTATACACCCGTGTCAAGTTAGCTCGCTCGCTAGCGATGTGTGGAGAACTAACATAAATGCAGTAAACATACTAGACTAGCTAGCTAGCTAGCTTAGTAACACCACGCTAGGAAGATAACTACTGCCGGTGGCTTCTTAGCTCCACCTCAAACCAGCTATCTTACGTTAGCCAAGGCAAGAAGAGCAGGTAAGTCAACCACACTACTCGGGATTTGTTACTAGCCTGGTAGCTAGCTAGCTAGCCCTAATCAGTGAAGTAGCTAAATACCTAGCTTGCTAGGCTGATAGTTACTTAGCAGTGCCACTACTATACTAGCTACTTTAACAAGACAATTTCACTTGACAAATGTCATTTGATACTCATCATAAAAAACAACTCCTTAAAATGTAAACATTTCTAAAACAATTACCGCCAACATTTGCATGTTGTTGTCAGTCTGAAACCCCGAGACAGCCGAACTCTTTCTTTCTGATCTGGCTTTGCAACCGTGCGGGAACAAATCCCCAACGTTAGCTAGTAGTAGCTAGCTAGCTAACTATTCCGTCCACACACCGTTCTACGTTGACTTGCATCGATTGGCGCACAGGATGTGGCATTCATTTCTTCAACTCGTAGACAAGCCAGATTGCATATTGTTGGCGGTTTTTGGAGTCGGATCACAATATCAGTTATTTAATATGCAAGTTAAGCAAGACGAGAGAAAAAAATGTGTTTATTGATTTGAAAAACAGAGTTTAAGAAAGTAGTACAAACTTCACACATTTCTTGCAAGAAACATTAAACCAAAGCACACATCCCAATGGCATGGGTTTTCATATTCCAGTACTTTATTTAAATCTATACATGCAAAATCAGATGTGTGTGCTTTGCATTCCTGTATATTATACATGAAGTCCGCTGTGTTCTTCAGTTGTTAAAAGCCACACAGGGCATTCCTTTCAATTCAGAACACTGAAAGCACAGATGCTTCCTAAATCTGCACATTTGACATTTCATGCCTGAATCCCCAAATGGATAGGGAATAACCGTAGAAAACTGGAATGAAAGTCTTTTCATAAATTGGGTCCATTAGAATGTTGAGAAATAGTTGAGAAATACTCCTTTTTCTTATCTTTCCTGGAGACCTCAGCGTCCAGTACCCCCTGGAATGACCTGCTGTTTACGTAGTTTGCTGAATAACTCCAGATACTGAGTCATAGTGTCAACACAGTCCGCTGGGGCATATAAACCCTCAGGTTTGGTGGCAAAGACTGAAGGCAGCTCAGGGATACTGGGGCCCAGGAATGTCTGCATGAACTCTTTCATCAAGTTCCAGCAATCTCCTGGGATGACGCAGGGACAATACTCCACCTTGACAAACACAACCAGGTTACAAATAGTACAGATATAGTACAGATGATACATCCAACTTAGTAGTAAGCGGACTTTCAATTCCTCACCTCTACTGAAATGCCCCTGGCACTGGAGCTCATTGTAACAGCTCCAACTTTGATCAGGAAATCACAATAGCGGTAGCGGGTGCCACGACTTTCCACCTTGTGGCCCTTGGCATTCTGAAAGTGGCTCTTCAGCTTTATCATAAGTACATCAAAATTGCCATCCGCAGTTAGACAGGGGCCACCTTCAAACAGAGCTAGGCAGCTCAGGGGAGTCTCTGAGTTGTGCATCACATAGAGAAGCTTTGAAGGCTGACCTGTGATATACAGAAACTTTTCATTGATACGGTCTTGCCATCCGTTTGGTATTGGAAAGCATTGCAAATTTCATGATTAGGATGAGAATTAGGTAGACGAGAATTGTGTGCATATCGGTGCAAAAATAAAAACGACATTTATTGTACCGCTGGCATTTCCTGTGGCATGGTAAGTCTCGCAGTCCACGTAAAAGCTTCCATGCTTCACCGCGCCAAGCTGTTCCAGTTTTTTGTGCAGAATGTCTATTGTTTGTTGCACACTCTTTCCCTCTGCAATGGGCACCTGACACACACTGAAACAGAAAACAACGTTGGAATTACACCTGTGCGCCATAAAGGTTTAATCGTAAATAAGGTTGTGAAGACATTCAATGTATATTGAAAAAGCAACAGTAAAATGTCTTGTGGTCTTGCGTCAACAAATACAATTAACAAAAAATGTCCGGACGATAAGTAACCAGGCTTAATAGATCATCTCAAAGTAGTATGTTTTTTTATTAGCTTTATACTTAACAGAGAATTCTGCAAATAAACTACCCCAGTCTCACCAAGTCACCCCCATTGTACCAGCAATTAGCTAGTTCTGAAAATGTACGCGCACAAACCATCATGTCCGGAGTAAGAGGAAATGATGCAATTGTTGATGCTGGCAAATCATCAATGTACATTAAATTAATACATTTGATATATCAGCGTAATAAAAAATTATATTAAAGGTCCTCTAAATGTGTTTTTGAATAAATTAATTAATATGTAAAAGCTGAATAAATGAAAGTGCTTTCAAAAATGTACGGAAATATTTTTGCGTCACTTCCTTCCTAGCAGTGCACGTGTGTGTTAAAAACAAGCCTGTGCAAGCTAGCGTTTATGCTAGAATACTTTTGCCCCATTTTTTGTGAAGTTGGAACCAAACAAATTAAGTAGGGTCACTTTACTGCCTCTGCAGATTTCTAGCAATGCCTAAAGTGAAGAAATCTAGAGGCGGAGGGGTTGAAAAAAGCGTCGGAACGTTGGCGTTGGCTGATCAGATTCTACAAGGGGACATGGTAAGAGTCCCAGGCAGAGTGAAGAGCAGAGACACGAGGGAAGATGAGGAAGATGAGTACGTGGACGAGCGTCTGTCACGGAAAATCTTGGAACAGGCTCGAATTCAGCAAGAGGAACTACAAACAGAATATGGCTTGGAACCAGAGGTCAAGAAAAAGCCTGCCACCGTTTTAGGTGACGTAGCACGTTATACCGAAGTGACACAAGTTACTATTGATGACATTCTCGTTTCTAAGACAGCCTACTATTAGTACTATAAACCTTGCTTATGGAATGTTAATCTTTTTTAATTAACCAGTGAGTAAACTATTAACTTATTATGATGTTTGTTGTATCCCTTGGAAGACGGTTGTTGTCATACTGTTATATCTGCTCCAGGCCCTCACACTAATGATGAAGACTCGGATGAAGAATGGCCGGCTCTGGGAGAAGCAGGTGCGGGGGAGGGGGTGGATGCTGGCTGCGCTACTGAAGTGCTGGTGGATGCAGAGGATGAGAAAGCCATAGAAATTTTCATGAACAAAAATCCTCCAATGAGGTAAGCTAAAACAAAAACCTGGAATCTGAATCAAGCCTGGGTACCACTGTCAGTCATAAAATATGACTCTTTCACTCTTTCATATATAATACGAACTTGTTATTGTAGACGGACACTAGCTGACATCATCATGGAGAAGATCACAGAGAAACAGACAGAAGTGGGAACGGTGATGTCAGAGGCTTCAGGAAGACCGATGCCACAGCTGGACCCGAGGGTCATTGAAGTCTACAGAGGAGTAAACAAGGTGACAAGTTATGTTGGATGTATTATAACAGCTGTGGGGTCACAGCAGGTAAAGATCTTGCTGAGAACAGTTCTCTTACTGGTCTTTAATGTCATCCTAGGTCCTGTCTAAATACAGAAGTGGTAAGCTTCCCAAGGCTTTCAAGATCATTCCAGCATTATCAAACTGGGAGCAGGTACTGTACCTGACTGAGCCTGAGACCTGGACAGCTGCTGCTATGTACCAGGCTACAAGGTGTGTTGGAACTATAGACATGCAGCTGAGCTGTGGCTCCGTTTGCAACATTTCCAAGGATCTGTTGCATTCAAGTTGGACAGTGTTTGACTGGAAAGCTTCTTTTGCAGAATATTCTCTTCCAATCTGAAAGAGCGAATGGCCCAAAGGTTCTACAACTTGGTGCTACTGCCAAGAATAAGAGATGACATTGCAGAGTACAAACGACTCAACTTCCACCTTTACAACGCTTTGAAGAAAGCCCTTTTCAAACCTGGTGCATGGTTTAAAGGTGAGGTGCTTGAGTGGAAATGAGTATATCCTGCGGGTATACTCGACTGAAACTAAGGCAGCACTACAGAGGCGATAAACAAAAACAAAAAAATCATTGTCTGCTAATTTGATATGGCAGGTCATGTTTCTGTGTAGTCGCAGGTGTTGGGTAATCACAATCGTCTTTCTATCCCGCAGACAACCCCTAGATGTCAGCAGACTGTATTTGCTAAAACATCGATCAATCATCCAGTTGTTTTATTCTGTCTCCCCCAGGTATTCTGATCCCTCTCTGTGAATCTGGAACATGCACCCTTAGAGAGGCTATCATCATCGGAAGCATACTCACCAAGTGCTCCATACCTGTTCTCCACTCCAGGTAAGGAAGGGGTCCTCCCCTAAGTAGGTACCATAGGAGAATCTCACATAGTTGAATCAAAAGAGACCTCCAAGTATCAACCATTTGTTAACATACCAGTTCTTACTTTGATGAAGTGCATACACACTTACAGTTGTGACACTTTTCATACCGAGAAGACAGTGAGCGGGAATGTTGACTGGAAATGTCTTTTGACCTCTCAGCGCTGCCATGCTGAAACTCGCAGAGATGGAGTACAACGGTGCCAACAGCATTTTCCTGCGGCTCCTACTGGACAAGAAATATGCCGTGCCGTTCCGCGTCCTGGATGCCTTGGTGGCGCACTTCCTGTCTTTCCGCAGCGAGAAACGTGCCCTCCCTGTGCTGTGGCATCAGAGTCTGCTGACCCTGACGCAGCGCTACAAGTCTGACCTGGCGTCTGAACAGAAGACAGCACTGCTGGAGCTACTCAAGATTCAAACACACCCTCAGATTTCTGCAGAGATCCGACGAGAACTGCAAAACTCTGAATCCCGGGATCTTGAAACGGAAATGCCAGTCATGATGGACTGAGTGTGGGCAGGGCTCGCTCCCACTATCTAATGCTCTATGATGCCGGTATATTTAAGGTTGTACGCTGTACACAGAAAATGAGCGAGGGATGTAATTGTGGGTGTATGTCAGACCGTGCTGACCATGGATTTGCCACATTGATAGTGGAATTGGTTTGTGAAGGTTCAATGAAAAACTTCCCTCTTCAGGCCATATTGTGTTCACAAAATTACATGAGCATGCATATTTTTTGTTTAAATGCTGGCCTAAACAATTGTTGCAGGTATGTTCCTAAACAAAAACAACAATTCTATCATTTAATATGGACGTGCACAAATCACCCCTTTTCACATTAACCCATAGGCCTACGTGCATTAAGCACATGTAACAACATCGGACTGATAAATGAACAAGTAATAAAGTAAATAATCCAAACAATCTTTGTAAAGGTTTAATAAATTAACTGTTTTGAGAATTATTTATAGTGTTAGTTTGATCTGTGTTGCTCGAAAATTCCTAAATTTACGAAGCTGAAGTTTAAATGACCTCTGTAGGTTACTCACGTTTGTTACTGGCGGATTAGCTGTCCCAGTTGTGACATTCTGCGCGAGAACAGCTAGCGGATATGGGATTGAGGAAACCAATTTCAGAAAAACTGCTATTGTGGACCCGGCTAGTTTTGCTAGCAATAGATGATCAGATTAGCGTCGATTGTAGCAAAGTCGCTGTCAGACCAAAAAATCGGTGGTAAAATATTCATGAATTTCGTCGAATGGAGTTGACATGTCATGAAGATGGACGATTCATAACTACATCAAACTGTATCACCCAACCTTCTGAGGTCATGGCTATCCGGGCCTGCAATGACCCTGTCCTGACAAGGGACTATCGGATTTGGCAAAATCTTTTAGCCATAGAGAAGACAAATCGAGTCATACTATCCTATTTCGGCACAGTTCAAACAGATATTCAGCCCTACATGAGGAGAATATTGGCTGTGTGGATGCTGCAGGTAATTGAGCTAATATTGTACAACGTTAGATGTATGGCTTCCTCGGGTACCCTAATAACACCCAACATCAGGCAGTTATCCAACTAGCTGTACACACCGCATAGGCCTTCGTGGTGTCAGGATAGTTCGAATATTTGAAAGGGTTGCTCAAGACCTCCTTTTCTTTTCTCTGACAGGTTTGTGAGGAGCAGAAGTGTGAAGAAGAGGTGTTTCCTTTGGCAATCCACTTCTTGGATCGTTATTTGAGTCGTGTTTTTGTCAAAAGGACAAACTTGCAGCTCCTAGGAGCTGTCTGTATGTTCCTGTCTTCCAAGCTGCGAGAAACAGTTCCCTTAAGTGCCAGAAGGCTTTGTATCTACACAGATAATGCTATTTCTGTCTCTGATCTTCTGGTAAATACAATATTTGACATATTTTACAATAGGTGACATGATACAGTAGCCTACAATGGCGATATAAACGGTGTATTATTGAAAGATTAATACAAATATTTCATCCTCAAATATATTGATGTAATGCTTGTATACTATGTGTGTGCTGTGTTTGGTCCATAGCAGTGGGAGCTGCCAGTAGTAGCTGGGTTAGAATGGAATCTTGGCTCTGTACTTCCCTCTGACTTCCTGGAACCCATTCTTCATGAATTACCTGTAATCCCTCTCAACTGCCATGTCTTGCGCAGACATGTTCACTCCTACATCGCCCTTGCAGCAACAGGTATGGGCATTTTGTTTAATGCAGTGAACTGTTCCAGTGATATCTGCGCTTATTCGTATTCAATCAAATCAGGCACCCCTGTGTTTGATGAACAATGGGCACACAGTAGCCATAACTTCGATTTCGATGTGTCAGCGGTTCATTGCAGAGATGGGGATGAGTTTGTGTAATCCTGTATTGTGCCGGTTGAAAGACCGACGTCCGCCCTTTCGGTTGCCCAATTTCCCACGAATCTCCCATGAGGTTGCCTCAGGCAACCAGTCATAGGGATATAGTATTTTGCATTGAATTTGACCTTGCATCTCTATGGTTTCAGCCCATATGGGGTGTCAGTAATAGATGACTTAAAACGGAGTGTTAGTCACACCACCCTAATTGCCAAAAGACGGTCATCTTTTGGAAATGGTGTTTTAGAACTTCCACTTTTGTGTCATGGTGTGTATGAGAGCATTTCTCTTGTGGCTCGTATCAGGGGTTTTATCGATTTCCTCCTGACTACAAGTTGTCTAACTGCTCCTTTGGGGATTTGATATTTTGCCCTGAATTGACTGCCATCCACAAGATAATGCTAAGCTGTTTCTAGCCTAGAAATATATTTGCTTTGTACATTTTAAAGTCTATAAATGATCCTATTCTGTTTCCAGAGTATACATTTTCAGTGTTCCTGCCCTCGACAATTGCTTGTGCCAGTGTGGTAGCTGCTGTCTGCAGACTTGATGGAGGGCTCGCCACCGATTCACTCATGCAGCTTCTGGCTAATCGTTTGGCCATCGATCTAGTAAGGCTCACACTGTGCAACCTCGTATTCTTCTGATTGAATATATTCTATTAAGTCTCAAACTCAAGCCTGCTGTGCACTTCTCAACGGGAGGGTAAAGGTTTCAAGTTAGCTCAACTGTTTCAGGATGAATCCAAAGCACACTTGCTGCTGGGTGACGCTTAGGCCAACAAAAGATTTGGTGCATCTGTAACCTGACATCCATGTTTTGCTCTGCACCTAAACAGGACTCCCTCTGCTCCTGTTATAGTCAGCTGGAAAACATGCTTGACCTCCACCTTCCCTCATGCTCCCAATCCTCAGCTGTCAGCAGGCCAGGGACGCCCGCCCTTGACCACAGCTGCACCCCCACTGACCTGCAGGATGTACATTTGTCCCCACTGGTCTACAAATGATGTACACAACTTCCCTTTAACTAGTCTCAGGAGCGAGGGGCAGTTTATTGATGGAATAATTCCAGTGAGACCAGAGTGATAGCTAATGCTAACACTGTAGCTAATGCTAACACTGTAGCTAATGCTAACACTTTAGAGTGGTACAAGCACATCATCTCAGTACCAAGATTGTCCGCGATGACTTGGGAGTTCTTCGTACACTTAAGTGTTCACACAATTAATTAGAGGATGTCCTTTTGTGACATTATGCAATGGTATCCTGCTATTAGACAGTCTATTTAAGTGTTCTGTGTTGTTGTTGTTTAGCTGTTGCTTCTACAATAGTTAAGAATGCTTTGTTTCTTTATCTTTCCTTAGTATACAGTTGTAATAGTATTCCTATTTGGTTGGGGACGTTTGTTTTTACTTCAGACATGCTATGTATCACACTTGCCTGACATTTTTCACTTGATTTTAATGTTAGCTTGGTGTGTTATGCTGTCAATGCATACACTATGAATTATCAGAAAAGGTTTCTTATCCTATCTATCTATTAAATGTATTCAGTCCTTATTGATTCTGAAGAGTCATTTCTTGATTCCTAACTATGTACAGAGTGACCTCTAGTAAGGGTGTGTGATAAACCATGAAAAGGCAATCTTGTATCACGCTACAGTAATGCGTTAACCACAATTACCATAAACATTTATTACTAGATCACAGAGAACAAAAGGCATCATCCAAGTTTTTATAATTTTTTTATAGTTCACTATGTCAGGTCAGTGAAAGTACAGTCACACAGATACTGAGGCTGGCACTTTGGCCAACAGAAATGTGGATACAAAAAATACAAAAAAGAAAAACCTTTTGGAGAATCCAGTGTTTCCATTTTCATGACAAAGTTTACAATTATGTGCAAGTGGATGACTAAAACAAAATGTTAACAAGAAATGTACACAACTGATTTTTGAAGGTTCCACGGTATTTGTTGTTAGTGATATTGCTACTTTAATCAAATATCTTTACTACCACTAAATGTGTTTATAGATTGCTCCTGTTGACATTCAGAGCTCCAAATACAAAACGGACACAAATTTCCCTCCAAATCCTATGAAAATATGTTTGGACTTGCATCTGCCCAAAGCAATTCTAACCCCAGACATTGGCACCTCTTCTCATATTGATGAAAGATCCTCAGTATATTCCAGTCATTCGCAAGCAACCTGATTCTGAAGAGGCCACCATCTCTTGTGCGATTAGAAATGGTGTATTTATTCAACATTCATGTGAGTGCCTATATTAACCAGCCAACAAGTTTGATGTATTTCATAATCCTTATCATATACAAGGTGTACTGTACACTTAACAGCTGACTTAACAGCACAGCAATGAACTCTGTCTGGTCACCTGCTGTTATGATCACAGGGCAACCAAACTCACCTTTAGACTCGTGCTCATAAAGCAATCAACTCCTGGACAAAGGCTTCATGGTATTTTCTCAGTTCTTTTGAAGGATTACATATTAACTTGGTACTACATTCGCTTGTCTAAAGCTTATACATCAATTCCAGAACACAGTTTCATATTGTGCAGTTTTGTAGACACTTTAGCTATTGGATTTCCTGTAAATCCCAGTCCTGTTCTAAATGAACTGAGATGCACAATGGAGGCATGTTATACTGGTTCTGCCACCATGTTTAAAATAATACTATCAAAAGCTTGAGTCATCTCAACGGTTTATCCAGGAATAAATATGTCTGCTTATTTTGATGTCTCCTGTAGCACAGAAACATGTCACGCTGGTTGGTTGACATGTTCAAAGAGATGAAAATGTTTGCTCAGTAATTCCTTTTTTAAGAATCTTTGGTTTTGATGAAATGCCCATTTCCTCACACTCTGACATGAACATGTAAAGAAATCAATATTGAAATGCTGAAAACAGACTTAAAAAGCCAGTTCATGAACAACATCCAAATGTGTGGCCCATAGTGCCTCTTAAGAGGCATTTTAAAATGTAGAAATGTAGCCATTTTTAAAAATTATTCCAGAATGTCCATTTTTGGTACTGTACTTCCTTTACGCAAGTATGATGGCATTAAAACGGTCTCTTTCTTTATAGCTACCATGACATCGCTACTAAAAGGTTTCAATAGTCTTGGACATTTTTGTTCCATAGTTGTCCTAGTTGAATATGCTGTGTCCAGATCCTCTAAATGATTCTCAGCTTGCTGTCCCCATTACCACAGTCTGTTTGTAGGTCTCTGTCACGTTCTCACAGTCAGCGATGGAGAAAGAGCTGTCTGCCACCCCAGCTCGGTAGCAGTCCCAGAGTCCTCTTGGCCTCAGCTGGCCTTCCCCTAAAAGCCTCTCTTCTTGAATGTCTAACAGGTTGTCAGCAGACACACACCCTCTCATGGTGCTCTGGACTGGGCGCTCTACTGGTGCTGCTGGCCTGACACGCTCAGGCAGGTCCAGCTGGTCGAAGGACTCAGAGGAGAGGATGCTGTCTTGGCTGATGGCACTGCTGGGCCTTGCTTTGGGTCCCCCTCGAGGCAGGGAGGCTGCCAGCTGGTCTAAAGAACCAAAATCCTGTAGGCCGCCTGAGGAGAACTTACCATGGCGCTTCAGGATGCCTTTACAGCGGGGTGTTGCAGGGCAAACCTGAGCCGGGGGTATCTGGGGTGGGTCACTGCTCTCTGGGGAGGAGGAGTAGTAGCCGGACTCCCGCTCCACAGGCTTCTTCAGAATGCCCTTGCGGGGGAGAGAAGCAACAGGCTGTACTTGGCTCGCTATGGACAGGCCTAAGACTCTCTGTGGTTCTTCTGTCCCTGCACTTGGGGCTTCGCTGTGGGTCTTCTGCTTCAGACTGCCCCGTCGCTTCAGAATGCCCTTGGCAGGACGAGTGGTGGGAGCCCCCACCTCATGCATGGTCTGGGAGACATTGTTCTCTTTGCGAGACCTCCGCAGGGAGCGCTGCCGCACCACATCTCCACTGCCCCCTTGGGAGCGCAGCAGGCAGCGCATCTTGGAGCCGTTCTCCAGTAAAGGTCTCGAGTTCCGACGAAGCCATTTGACAATGTGGGTGAGTCCCCCAGGTTGCTGAGCTGTTGTCCCACCTGGTGGCGCCACCCCCACTGCTTCACCATCAGCCAGGAGGGACTGTTGGTAACCCCAGTTAAGCCACCAGTGTCCGGCAATCTCCTCTATCGTAGCTCTACGCTCGGGGTTCACCATCAGCATCCAGCGAATCAGACCACAGGCATCTGAGACAGAAAGCAGAACGACACACCTACAAATGACTGGCTGGTTTCTTTGAGAGTTCTTCCACTAACAGAAGTGCGTGACTATAAGAAAACTGCAAATCAGTACACTAACAAAACTACTGCCATTAGGCTCACCTGAAGGGTTTTTTGGTTTGCGATAGTTCCCAGTGCTGATCTGCTGCACTAGGTTCTTATGGTTGTGCCCATCAAATGGCATGGCCCCATGGACTAAGGTGTAGAGCAGGACCCCTAGTGACCAGGTGTCCACCTCTGGCCCTCGGTATGGCACGCCATTTACTATCTCTGGAGAGGCATACAGGGGACTTCCACAAAAGGTTTGAAGGTACCCGTCCTTATGGTAAAGGTTTGAAAGTCCAAAATCTGCTATCTGCGATTGGGTAAAAATGAGAGAATTTTGATAAGATAACAAGACATTAGTCCAACAGAGGTTTGCGCGCAACATGCAATTTCAATGGCACAGTTGTTAAGATGCCCTTTGTCCCTTACCTTAATATTACCGTTGCCGTCAAGTAGAATATTCTCCAGTTTCAGGTCACGATGTACTATCCCATTCTAGGATGGGTAAGAGGACAAGTTAGGATGGCAGTTGTTTATAATTATGCTATTCTTACCCAATTCATGTTACAACTTGTCTGTTTAAGTGACTAATTGTAGATCTGAATAGAAATTGGGTCAGAACAGATGCTGTTCCAACAGAAGATTGTTCTGGAATGTCAGCTATGCCACCATTGTGTTCCACTCTGTAGGGGGGCATGCCATTGACCGAGACATGGAGCAACAGCTTAAATTTAGCACCAAATTAAAACAAAAAAACATAGTTCAACTACTTTTGTCTTGAACTTCTGTCTAATGCACATACAGGCTGAAAATACATTTCTCTTATAACAAAATTAATTAGTTTATTATTATTAATTAGTTTCATATCATGGCTGGTACAAAATACTTTAATACCAACTATAAATATCTGAAATATTGACTGGTACTAGGGAGAATAAATACTGACAGGTGGTCAGGATAGTCCTGTACAGGACACTTGTAAAACTGCGTTAATAGATAAAGACCTCATGGTTCTCCACTGTCCTACCAGGATACTTTGAACGAATGTTACCATGATGTGCCCCTCCTTTACACAATATAACACCATGTCCTAGAATCCTCTAGTAACCAACCTCTGGGCCCTAGAAGAGCATTGACTTTGTGTCAGTGACAGTGTTCATAGGACAGGTCCATTACTTTCTGCACAGCATGTGTGTGTGTGTGTGTGTGTGTGTGTGTGTGTGTGTGTGTGTCTGTGTTTGCGTGTTTCAAGTTTGCTGGGCGTATTTCGAGTTTAGTGTTGCAACAGTCCTGTTCACTATGCCAGGCCAACGGTAAATAATAGGCATAATTCCCATTATGTAACTGTGGAGGAGGGCTGGCCTAGTACTGCTGCTGAGGATCCAACCTACTGTCCATGTCACAGATATGATTGCCAGATGATTTACTGTTCCACACAGGCACCATGGCACTTACACCAGACAGCCTGTATGCACACCTGAGCATGCAGAGATATACTGCATTCTTCACCCTATAAGGAGAAGGAGACCTTGAAGAGTGGCTCCAGCAGTCATGGTAGATGGTTTACCTGATGGCAGTACTGCACAGCTGAAACGATCTGCCTAAAGAAGTGTCTGGCCTCGTGCTCGCTGATCCTGTGCTTCTCACAGATGTAGTCATACAGGTCTCCTCGGCTGGCGTACTCCATCACTATGACGATCTTGTCCTTGTTCTCAAACACTGCAACACCAAACCCACACACGCATACACACAGAATGGTCAGGCTCTGTCTAGGAGAGTAGGGTCCTGTAGGAGGGCTCTCCACACGGACCATGGCGTGTGCGTTGGCGTGAAGGCACCCCTGCTTATGTAATAGAGAATGGCTCATTGTGACTTGATGACCTGCGTGACCAAATATTGCGAAACCCCCTTCGGTCAGAGGATTGTGTGGAAACATTTCTACAACATCGATCACATTGCTCTTCGCATGCAGCTTGATCCTCTTTTTTCGACCACTATAAAGACTGTTCGATTGATCATTTAGGAGGAAATACCTCAGTTACCACTGTGATCCAGACCAGAAGAATCTATTCTGAACCTACCTTCATATATGGTGATGATGTAGGGGTGGCTGAGAGATGACATGATCTCTATCTCTCTCTGAATGTGCAGAAGGTCTTGCTCATCCTTGATCTTTTCCTTCCTGATGGATTTGATGGCCACCTGATGGGAGAAACATCACATGTATTCTTCAATAAAATCTGTAAAACATGGATTATGATAGCTCATACAGGCTGGTTCCAGGAACCGTTACCCTATCTTCTAACACACAACCAATTCAGTTCCAAATTGAGTGGACTGAATGCCTTGAAAAGTATCCTAACCTGTCGGTCAAGGTTTTGTTAGCCCATCTGATTCACTGACTGGCAAACAATGCATTGTGAACTGCCCAATACACATTGTAGTCGAGCAAGGAAAACAATGAAAATACACACCTTCTAAAGGAAAAAGCAAGGAGGTTTAGTCTATGTCACTTGTTTCTTTGTGGACACCAGCCACTCAGTAGTCTCAGAGTGTACTGGTGAGAAAACAGACTAACACGACAGTGTCATGGTGACAAGGCAAGTCCTTTTCTTCTCCCCGCTGACATAAGGTCTATTGTTTTGTGTTACGTCAGCATGGTCCCCCAGAATCCATTTATTTGAATTTGAATAGAAATGAGAATGCGTTTATGCGCACACATGCGTAGGAGTGTGACTTTTGCCGTGTGTGTGTGTGTGTGAGCATGACAATGTGTGTGAAAACTCTTTTGTTGCCTTGACACACGCACACACACACACACACACACACAGTTCGTATGGAATCCTGTGTGCTCTGGGGTGGGTGATTGATGTCCAACTATTCTTGAGCGAACCTACACAGGACTGTACAGCACAGGTGTTTTGATTGAGGCTTGTTTAGATGCTTGGGATTCCACACAGTCCACTGACAGTCCACTGTGCGTCAGCCGTGTGACCCCAGGGTTCACAGGGTTCACAGGTGACAGGGTGGGGAGTGGCTGTTCACCTCCAGTCATCCTGACAGTAATGCGTAGGTTGTGAGCTCAGTAGAGCTCCTATCCCCTCTTAGCTTCTCCCCTTGAGTCACAGTCTGGGTCCTCACTCACACATCAGTATGGAATGTATACAGTTTTCCTCAAGGCTTCTGTGTAGACAAGTGAATAATGTTCCTCGTTTCCCTTTAGCCGTCAGTCTAGCCTTGGTATCCCGTTCAATGCTACTGCTGTCTGCAGTGACACATGGTGTGTAAGAGAGGGCTTCTGAGACATCAAGTCAGGTCAAGGGTCATTCAGTTGTCATGACAGTCTAGTATCAGGACTGCTGGGCAAAAACTTTTCAGCCTAATTCATCACCCTTTTAAGGGTTAGAAAGTGGACACAATGGATCCAGTCTAGTCATTCAGTGACAGTGAATGTGCACAGTCACATGTAAGCTGACAGGTTCACGTGTACCTACAGCACTTGCAATAGCTCCCATTAAGTTTACAGAGGAATCAGAATATAATCTTTGTTTAATGTCATTTCACCACATCATATTCTACAACAGCAAACCTTCACTTTAAAAGTGTAAAAACAAAAACGTTTTGGCATCAACGCACAAACATGAACTAACTATATCTGCCAGACACACCTAAACAAGTGAGTCATACCTAAGTTTGTCCAATTGTTTGGATATGCTTTACTATCAGCTTCAAAACACAAAGGAGCATATCCTAGATCTCTGTAGATAGCATGTTTGTGTTCTATTTTTACTTGTGTATTGATAACAGGGAGGCTTCCCTCATGTATGACTGTATGCCTTTCCTTCTGGGAACTCCCTGAGTTTCTCAAGTGCTCAAACTGGCAACCCTTTTCCACTTCAATTCCTTATTTCTGTTCCTCATTCCTGTTCAGCATGAATACACTTACAACAGACCGCATGCGGCTTGTTTGTCATTGAGTTTGTCTGCTCAAAACTTCAAATCTAAATCACATATACTGTGATTTTCAATAGGATACCGGGAGCCTATTACTCTCTTTGGAAACCCAACTCTTAAATAGACAAATGTCCCACGCACCTCCCCCCCCCCCCCGACCTCACCTCTCTCCCCACTCCTCTATAAGGATAGGCCAGAAACAGGTTATGAACAAGGTCAGCCTGACATTTTAAAGCCTCTGGGTTTTTTTGTTTTGTTTTTTTTCTACTTCAGACTTCCAAGTATTGATCATTTGTAAGCCTGAGATATAGGAGGCGAGTTACACATTAGTGTCCATTCTTTTTCCTCACCATTCTTTGCCCTTAGGCCATAGGAGGGGCTGGAATGCAGCTAAAGAGACCAGTGGGAATTCAACCACCTGCCCTTCTGAGAAACATACAATGAATAGTAAAAACACTAGACTTCCCAACACCGGCTAGAAACGTAAACTCCCACAGGTGGTCTCCAGAGCCAGATCTGGTGGACACGTCACAGTCTGGCTCAAACCAACTCAGGCTGAGCATCATAAATCTAATGGCAGATTACGAGACTTCAACTTCACTCTACTGACCACTGCTTTATTGGGTAATAGTTGTTCTTTGGTCTCACAAGCCGATTTTGTGTCTGAAGTCTTCTGAATTCAATGTAAATAACTGGTTATGTCTACACGGGTGATATGATAACATTAAGAAATCTCGGTTGAGATCTAACAGTCCAATTTAAAAACACTAAGAGTTGTTATAGGCTACAATATAAAAAGGTCCAACCTTCATACAATACATTATAATAAAATAATTATTCTGAATGATTACATTTAATTATTTTCCGAGACATCTTCAAAAATGCCTTTCTGGGTTATAATAATTGCCTAATTGATATTTGTGCGGAAATTACTAATTTGTTTATATGAATTGCACTGCGGTAGTTTGAGTTTCACGTAGTTGTCAACAGGTGTAAGGTACTGAGACACAGAATGCAATCATCTACATCCAAGAAATCCTGTTTGACTGTCTGGTCGTATAGGGAGGTTGATAAGGCTGTATCTCCCTAGGGGGATTTTTGTTGTGTTTCCCCCTAACCGTTGAACCCTTGTTCAAACATATCTTAGTCTGGGTCTTTGTACAACAAATTCCAAAACTGTAGGGGTAAATAGTGAGCGCCTTCCCAGAAGCCATTCGACCAAGTGTCAGGTTGCCACTTTTTTAACAACATAATTCCAGTGACTGGCAGGGGAGAGTCTCAGGAAATTAGACCATCCTTTGTTTTAACCTGTCTAGTGTTAAGTGGCTATGTTCATCTTAACCAAGTCCAGGCATACACGCGTTTTAAAACACTTGATTTGAAGTGGTGTGCTTTCACTGATGATTCATTAGGCCTTATCTTTCCATGCAGGTTTCACTTTCTAAGACAGGTCATGCTCATAATATAGACAAGTCAGAGTAACAAAAATTATTAAAGAACAAAAAAGAACAGGAAAAAGATGATCCCTATCTTTTTAAACAGTCTAGTACAGACCCAGGTGGTGCTTCTTAATCATTCAGTATCACCTAAACCAGGGTACTGAAAATACCATAAATTATGCAAGAAGACAATGATACCCACTGCAGGTAAACTCATACCTACATACTCATACGCACGTTGCCCAAGTTAAACATGCAAATCAAGATATGGACATTTACAGAAAACAGGAAGAATCTTACCATTCTACCGGATCTCTCGATTGCTTTCTTGACTTTCCCATAGGTGCCTTTTCCAAGCGTCTCCATGAACTCATACCTATGTTTCAAGTTATGTTTGTGGTGATGTCTTTTCACTGCCTGTCGTTTACTAGGACATTGAAAGTCAGTTTTCCCGACCGAGTTTCTGTCAGGTGAAACTCGCCTGCTGGAAGACAAACTTGGCGAGTCTACGCTACAATTAAAATGGTTTGCGTCCATCTTCGGTCGAAGGTCTTTATCCATCGTTTTCTTTACAGAACTAATATTATTTCAGACACGTTCCATGCCTAGAGTAGCTTGTTTTTCTCAGGTGGCCTTTACTGCCGTTGCCACAGTAGGCTAGTTAAAGTAGAGAACTACAAGGCCTATCGCTCTCTGTGCGTTTAATGACGATCGCCGCTTTTTCTATTTGCTGTTGTCTGCCACGGGGGCGTGTTCAGCTCTTCATAGGTCTGCGTCTGAGCACGCCATGTAGACTTGGTTGGGTCAAACTTGCACAGAAATACACAGCTAGAGCGCACTTGAAAAAAGGGAATGTACCCAAATGTACAAGATTTGTATCTTTTGTTTCCTTGGGAAAACAGTGATGGACAATTATTTGTAGACCTTTATAAAGCGACATGTTTTATTTTTTATTTTTTTTAGGGAATTTACCAAAATTCACAAGATTTGTATCTTTTACTTCCTTTTAAAACAGGGATGGACAATTATTTGTAAACCTTTATTAAGCGACATATTTTATTTAATTTTTTTTGTCCATATGCATACTAAACCATCTCGATTATAAAAATGTAAAGTTTGAAATGCCAGTCATTTTCCCTTAATGTAGGATATATGTTGCTTTATCTAAAAAGCCTGGGATTTACCTGGCACATTGTCACATATATTCACTGCCTTAGATTAACAGTAAATATAATTTCAAATAGGCCTAATGATAACAAGAGTGGCAAGACTTTTTTAACCCAGCACTTATCGATTGTGCCTAATTGCAAGTTTTTGCTACAGTTTAAAAATGTGAAAACTTTATAAACAGCTCAAAAGTTTATAAAAAATGGAACTCATACATCATCAAAATTAATCTTGGCATGGTATCACACTGCAATTATTGTGGTTTCTTGTTTACCAAACATTTAACCCAAATAATGTTTGGTTTGATGAATAAAAAAAAAACGTTCTTATTCTTTTCACGAGGCTAAAGGTTTTGAAATAAGATGCAGTGAGACTAACTGTTTATATCCCAGACTCTTTAGACTTTCCAAGTTCGTATTTTACCCACAAGAGGGGGCCTTCACCTAGCAATGGTGCAACCTGGTTTGCGCTCCAAATTTTGGTTTAATTCACACTAAAATGTCTTAATCTTTGTGTTCTCTGATATACAGAAAACTATGAATTTTCATTATACACAGTTTTTTTAAACACACAACGGTAACTTAGTCATAGGGGGATGTCATGAATTCATGTGCAATTGGCAGTCAGTGTTACAGTAAACTACGGCACATGAGCAAAAACGATCAGTCTTACATTAGATCACAACATTACAAATTCTACTTTGCAGAATATAGGCTATTCCTTCTAAACAAATTGTTAGAAAACAATTACTGCATAGAACTACGTAACTTTTTCCTACCCATGTTAATTGACTGCATGTCCCAGAAAGCAGTTCGGATTACTTTCCCCGTCCCCAGTGTTTCGCACTGATTTCGGAGCGATTTACAGGGAGTGTGGCCAGGATGTTTGACAGTGATCAACAAATGGTGTCTCTTTCTTGCATTGACCGAGTGTTCCATCACTATAGTATCTTGTGCTAATCCTGGATCAGAATTTTTGTCAACAACGACGGCGTTGGATGTTTTTGTTCTTCCCCATTGCCGATCACATCAGTCTGGTGAAGTGAAGTCTGGTTTTCTGGCTACTGTAATCGACATTTTCACGGACTCTCGGATTTGCTCCAACACCCATACAGTTTTGCTAACGCGCTAACCAACTAACTTCATAGTCCTAGATTGATAATAACCAAGATTGATCATTGATAACCTACTCGGAGTTAAGGTAATGGGTCCTCTTTAATGAAATTGATGATCGTGCAGGCTAGCCAGGCTAGGGACCGGAATAAGATGCCTGGCTAGCAATACCACATCAGGTAATTTCTGATCAACTAGCGGCACTCTGTGCTACCTTGCGTCTACCACACTAGCCGTCATCTACCGTCTTGCCCTGACACTTCTCCGACAAATGATCTAAAACAGATTATTAGCTTGTTGATGTTGTTGATGTTTGTTTACATTTGGAAGCAATTGGGAAGATAGTTTTTAAAATAGTAAGCAAACATTTTATTTGGTAGTAGACTTGGGTTAAACTGTTATTGTGAACTCGCTGGTTAGCCAATAATGTTAGTACTCGGCTTACTCGCCGGCGCTAGCTAGCGTGAGCGGATGCTTACAACAATTGTTCTCGCTTATTGAGGCCTTTTCAGAGTTTGGAGACGATGCCAGCGTTCACTTTTGCAAGATAGCTGTCTGTCTCTGTTCCTTACACGTACCAGTCCAGGCGCTGTTGTCTCGGGCTCACGTTACACGTGGATACTTTCATCATCAAATTGTGACATTTGTCATGCTAAGACACCACAGGGCTGCGAGTTCCAATTGAAGGATTGATACTGTTTCGCCTTGCATTGTCCCAAACTTGCTAAAAGAGATAATGATTTGATCGCCGTGACCCGTGTCGTGTCACATTTATCTGGGGTCACAAGGCGTCATTGTGGACAGAGAGGAGCATTCTTCAATTTGTGTATTTTTTCAGGGGAGAAGACAACATTCCCTGCCTACCATGGAGGGTAATTTTCAAAAAGTGACTCCTTTAGCTCGAGAACTAACACGGGTATTTAACAGCTACAACAAACACACCATACAGCTGAAAAAGAACTTGAAGGAGACCAACATATTTTTCCGGGAAATAAGGCAGAACTACAGTAACGCCTGCGCGTCCGCAGTCAGTTCGGAAGTAGCTGCTTTGGAAGCAGGTAAGCACCTGCCATGCTATTGTGTTACCGTTACTGTACTGCAGTAAAGCAGCATGCCTATGCTATTCGATTGGTTAGACCGTGACAGCTTGCCTTTTCATGTTCCTCTGTTAAATGCGACTATTTTCTGTCACTTCAAGTATTTTTTTTATTACCCAGGGCCAACGATAAAGCCTTAAATTGATTTTGTGTTCATGTTGACAGATTGTAGTCTACCAGTTCGTTCTTTAAGATTGTTGTTTCAGGAACAACCAACGAACTTTCCTTGGTCCAAGACAAGAAATATATATTTTCTCAGAATTTTAAGAAAAATTAACTTTTATATTGATTCATACATACGTTTCACAAGTTTAAGATATTTTAAAAACATTATTTTGGGATAAGACACGAGGAATTATAAGATAAATATAAGTGTGGAAATACTTTGATATTGTTCTCCCTGATCATCAATTATAAAATGTATTAAATAGGACTGAGAAAAACCAGAGATTTTTTTATAATAATTAATAATTATATATTTTTTATAACTTGGCAAGGCAATGTTGAAGGAACAAAGACATATTTCCATGATCTGCTGTAGACTGGCATAAAGCCACATACATAGAGGGGAAATTATATTCCAGGATCAAGATCAAATCACTCTGTCTGAAATCCCTTGTTGTCTCACCTCACTGAGCAGATAGCCCCTGACACAGATTAATACAAGTGTAGGCTGATTCACACTTTCATGGAGATTCTCTGGTTTGTCTTTAAATCCCGTGCTAGGCCTTAATCGGTGTTAAACTACCCACAGCAATATCGGAATTGCCGTGAATGGAATGCATGGAAAAATGCTTAGCCATTCTAAACCTTAGATCTTAGTGGTTTTCTGAGGTCCTTGTCTACTTATGTTTACCTCGTGGTCACAAGCAAGCACAGCCAGAGCCAATCAGACAAACCTCAGCGGTGTGGGGGGGAAACTGTCTGGCAGGTTTTTAAGATACTTGTTGAAACAGATACGTTTTAATAGGTACCATTTAGGAACAGTCAATTCAAGCCTGAATTGCAAATTGCAAAAATACCAGGTAGGGTAATACCAGATTAACAGTTTAAGCAAAGTATGGTCCAAGGAGAGAGGAGGGTAGTGAGGGTCACTGCTGTACAGCAGCAGGTCTTTGTTGTGTAACTGCTTTGGGCTGTGAGTCAGCATCAGAGAGGATCACTCATTTCCTGAGGAATGTATCTATTTTGTATGGTTTAGCCTCGACCAAATTAAATTATGCATAACTGCAAAGAACGTTCTAAATAAAGTTTCACTCTCTTAAATGATTGATTAGACTATAGTAGGGCGTCAAATATTTATCCTTTTTAGAAGGGGGTGTGGGAGGGTGTGTTTTTCCCCAGGGGTCAAGTGGCAACATTGACACTGTCATGCTGAAGAATTTTCTACTTTCCAGGTTTCAACCAGGTTGTCCCCAAAACTTGTCCTTATCCCCCATACTACATGGACTAATATTGTCCTCCCCCACTCTCTTCCTGCCCTGTCTGGTGTTTTCACAGGCCAGCTAAGCTGCATCTCTTTCCCCCGCCATGAAGAAGAGTTCCTCCACAACACGGTGGGAGCCGCCCCCTACATCATGGTTCTGGGTCAGGACTGTGCCGCTCGCTACCAGCTCCTCAACTGCCTGTTGGGGGAGAGACTGCTGCCCCTGGGGCCTGAGGCTGGCGAGGCCTGCGAGGGGGTTCAAGGCACCGTCTGCAAGAGGAGGAAGCTGTGCTTCACCCACGGCAGACAGACACGCCTCAGCCTGGCTCTGCCGGGCCAGTACGAGCTGGTGCACCAGCTGGCGGCCCACTGTGGGCGCTGGGACACGGTGCCTCGAGAAGACCTGGAGATCCAGGAGGAATGTGAAGACCCGGCTCACAGGCTGGCGGAGCTGGAGATCACCCTGCATCACCCTCTACTGCAGGTAGGCCAGAGGACGCCCACAAGCCTACAAGTGATGCTACTAATACAGGCCAGGCAGTATAGGTACAGTTCTTCCTTACCTTAGGTCAGTGATACACGCAGGTCAAGGCTGGAGGGAGGTCTGCCCTTCTGGGGTTTGTTCTTCGTAGTTAACACAGAACCAAGGAGGTTCCACAGTCATTGTAAAAAATGTCCCTGTTTGGTTGGAGTAAATAACAGGCAGTCTGATAACTAGGTTTACATTGAGAACCTTTGACTGTTGATGTAAATGCCATTACACAGTGGCACAGTATCAGTGACTAGACTGGACTTAGCAACCCAGCAGATTTGTTTTTCATTTTCTTCCCCTCGAGGCTGGAAACAGTACTCTCACACATGGCTTAGCTGACAGCCAGATTACTGCATCTTATTCCCCATGTTTAGTGAAGCTGTTTGTGTCCGCTTTGTTTTAGAATTAGGGAATATTACTGTATTCTTTTTCTTAAATGGTATTTCTCAAATAAAACATTGCTGGCAAGTCCCTAAACAAGCAATCAACTTTGTGTTTGTACTTAAACAATGAGAGGTATTATATTTCTGATGGTAACAGAGCACTGCTGGATCTGTCTCCCCGCAGCACACTGGACCCAAGTCCCAGAATGACTGAAGTGCTTGTGGAACGATGTGCTCGTAGAACGATGCGCTTGTAGAACGATGCGCTTGTAGAACGATGCGCTTGTAGAACGATGTGCTTGTAGAACGATGTGCTTGTAGAGCGATGCGCTCGTAGAACGATGCGCTCGTAGAACGATGTGCTCGTAGAACGATGTGCTCGTAGAACGATGCGCTTGTAGAACGATGCGCTTGTAGAACGATGCGCTTGTAGAACGATGCGCTTGTAGAACGATGTGCTTGTAGAGCGATGCGCTCGTAGAACGATGTGCTCGTAGAACGATGTGCTCGTAGAACGATGCGCTTGTAGAACGATGTGCTTGTAGAACGATGTGCTTGTAGAGCGATGCGCTCGTAGAACTATGTGCTCGTAGAACGCTGCGCTCGTAGAACGATGCGCTTGTAGAACGATGTACTTGCAACGTTCCGTGTGTAATCGCGCCTCCAAACCTCCTCTGTCTTTCCCCCCACCCATCACATGCAGCCAGGACAAGGAAAAGAAAGTCGTGTTTAATCCTTTTAACAAAGAGCCTAGCTGATCCTTCCTTGCTGTGAAGGGCCTGAGGCCAGCCTGCTCCAGCTCTGTGCTGTGCTCTGCTTAGCCCTCCCTTTACATAAGGCCTCAGTCTGCCTCAGTCTGCCTCAGTCTGGTGGGATTCACATGACCAGGCCACAGAGACAAACCCAAGCTCTGCACTGGGGGAAAACAAGTTGCCATGGCTGCAACCCAATCCTTAACTCTTGGGGCACTTTTTATTAGTGGGTCAGAGCTGGACTGGTTCCGATTTTTCCTTGACTCCCAGTGTTTTTCCCAAATATTTGGGTTCTCGAAAGGGTCGTATGTGTATTAAGTTTGGTAGATGTTCCACTGGTCTGAGCTAGCTGCTGGCGAGTCTGGACTTTATGGATATTGGTCAATTTTAGATTAACCACACATAAGATGTCCTGTGACAGTCCCTTCCGCTAGATGGTTTTGTACCACATTAAGATATGTTCACTGTGTAACTCTAATACTACAGTGCGCTTTTCCATTAGCCAGTGGTTTTTCATGCCTTTTTGGCCATGACACACGATCAGTCGGGGTATCAGGACCAGTGGATAGTCTTAGTTAGGGTGCTAGGCTGTGTCTGCTGGCTACTGTTTCCCCAGGACTAAATGAAGACAGGCAAGCTCTCAGCTCTATGTGACATTCACACCGCTCTGGCATAATGAGAGCAGCCTGTTTTTGGCAGGACAAAAGATGCAAGTGCTAACTTGCTAATTACTCTGTGCTCCTGTCCTGCAGGCTTCCTGCTGCTCTCTGCTGTCTTCTAGGCAGCCCATGAGACAGAGGACAGGGATGGTTCTAACCTATACACACATTTCTCACATGCCTCTCAGTGGCATCACCTCCAACTAGATTGCTTACTGCCTGTGTGTGCGACATAGTTCACATAAGATGTCCTGCTTACTTTCAACAAAGCCCTGAGATATATTTAGCATCCAGTCTTTAAGTATGTTATTTCAAGAACATTTGGTTATCACCGGCAGCATAATTAGTCACGGTGTTTTTTCCTCTCGGCATTCTAATATCTGCATCCTTCCAGGTTCACACTAGGAGGTCGTAGGGAGCGTTTGGACTGGATCGAGAGAACTGCCTCTAAACAGCCTCCTAGATATGCGGTTGTTGAGCTGTGTTTGTAAATTAACAGCATTAAGGCGATTCATGCATTCTATTTGTTTTTATTGGTTGTAAACAAATGTTTGCAAGCCATCTCTGTTGTAAAGACACAGCTCAGTGGGACTCTTCTTGTTTCATGGAGACAGGACTGACTGGCTCCTTTATGTGGCTGGGTTAGTCATTTCTGTCCTCTCTCCCACTGTTTCCCTCCCTGGCTCGCTCGCTGGCTGGCTCTGTCCTCCACACTCTCTCACGCTCCCTCCGCAACTCCTCTGCAGTCGCTGTACTTCATCAAGTCAGGCTAAAACATGTAGTTGAGGGTTGTCCTTCGCCCTCAAGTACCCTTTCCCATGACCAGACAGGTTTGGGTTGTTTTGATTTGCGTGCGTGATTCATTGCGGTAAAGTTAGTGGGGTGGTTTTTTCAATGAAAAGATAATCCATCTAAACTGAGCTCTTACATTGCTGTTCAATCCATGTTTACTTTTGCTTTCTTTTCAACACAAGTGGATTGGCGGCAATCTTCCCCTCGGCCTGGTTATAATCATCTTTTACTTCACACAATAAAACGTAAACTCTCATCACAGGTGCAGATAGCTTGTGTGGTTACACCTGCAGTGTTCTTACTGAGCACAGTGACCAGTCTGACTGACTCTGTCCCCTCTGCGTCTTGCTCTGTCTCAGGAGGCTAAGATCATGGTGGTGCCCTGCTCCAGCGTCCAGCCCATCCACGACGCCCTGGAGGACAGCACGCGCCACGTGGTCCCCATCATCCTCTACGCCCTCAGCCACGACTCTCTGAGCGGCGAGCAGGTGGCCGAGTTAAACAAGGTCAAAGAGATGCTCCCCTACCCCGTCTGCTTCATCCGCATCCCCAGCACGCCTCCCGAGGCCTCGCCGGAACCCGGCCGCCGCGTCGACAAGGAGCGCGACAAGAGTCCTCTCCACAAGCAGCTGCTGTCCCTGGGTCTCCTCAGCACGCCAGTGGGGAACTGCTCGTGCGGTGCCCCTTCCCAGGTGGCACACCCGGCCGCCAAGCCCCAGAGCGTGCTGGGGGAGGCCTTCGAGAGGCTCCACCGCCTGCTGGTGCCCTTCGCCCGCCAGGTGCTGCACAACCAGCAGGTGGAGGCAGCCAACCTGCTCAACGGGGTCCACTGTCGCTGCCTGGACCTCTTCATCAACCAGGTGTGAGCATGGGACAGCGGCAGGGGGACGTGGTAGTTTGTGTGTCTGTGTGTTTGCCATGACACATCCAATATTGACAGTACTGATGCAGCCACGCATTCAAGGGAAAGCCTTGTTCGTGGTGACTGGTCAGCTGGTCTGTTGCTGGTATGGACTGTGCCTGACTGCCCCCCCTCCCCCACCCCCCCCTCAGGCCTTTGACATGCAGAGGGACCTGCAGATCACGCCACGCCGCCTGGAGTACACACGGGAGAAGGAGGGCGAGCTGTTCACCTCGCTTATGGCCATCGCCAACCGCAAACAGGAAGAGATGAAAGAGATGATCGTGGAGACCCTCAGTAGCATGAAGGAACAGCTGCTGGAGGACGCAGCCAACCTGGAGTTTAAAGGTCCCACACACACACATGCACACACGCACACACACACACACACACGGATCACACAGAGCTAGAGGTTCCTCTAACAAAGCAGATATCACCAGAGCTCCTAACTGATGATCTCTTTCCAGTTAAGGACATTCCCCACAGTTGGCCTGGTTGTGGCCCAAGTAGCCACACCATCTGCATTGGCCTCTTTAGTCTTGAATGCATAATGTACTGAGGAGGAATGGAACAATGCACCTTGTCATGTAATGGGGGTTTCCAGCCAATAATATCCGCCATGTCAGCACATACGTTGTATTCTAGCAATTTAGAAATAGATGGACATATTTGAGCCTGGGTTATTCTCATGAGTCCTATTGTTTGTTAAGTAATGATGGTATCATTTCAACCTGCTTCTTGGACAGTTGAGTCACTGTGGCGCTCACATTTCTGGACCTGTGCCGGAGGACTGAATACTGATAGCCTTGTTGCACCCGGAGACAAAGTTTTACTACAGCTAAAACAATGACACAGTGACTGGAGGACAGAGCTATACTCCTCTACCAGTGTCACACATGACATTCAGGCTAGATAGTAAAATATCTTCAGTTGAGTCGAGTGGGATAGTGAAGATGTGTTTGTTTACGTTGCTGTGCGTGCATGTGGTGGCCCCATGTTAAAGACAGGGGATGTCCTTCAGTCACTTGTGTTATTATGTTGCTCTATTAGAGGAGATAACCAACTTGTGGCTTCTTCCCAAGCACTGCCCCATTCAGCCTGTGAACATGGCCACGCCCCTAGTTACTGCAGGGGGGTAGCTGAGGATGGGTGTGTTTGCATTGGGGGCGGAGCAGGGTCAGGGGTGGAGCAGGGTCAGGGGTGGAGAGGAGGAGAGATCAGAGGAGGAGCTTAGAGAGGGACCGGCTGGATTGAGGAAATGCAACAGTGACCTGCTTTCTCTGAGTCTGCCTTGGGTCCACACTGGAAGCAGCAGGCAGGAATATGACGTTATTCTCTGTTTCTTCTAGGTCTTCGAACATAGACACTGACTTGAATAGTTCAGCTGTGTCACCAAATTCACTGTTGCTGTCTTTTATCTCCACTTTGTATCACATGAAAAGGCCAAACTGAAAAATGCCAATTTGTTGTGGTCACATGAGCTCAGAGCACGTCATGTGACCAAAGCGCATCTCCATGGCTACACTTCTGCCAGGCCAGGATTTCACCCTGCTAACTTGATCAACGTGACCCTTGCGGGGGCAACACATGAAGCCTTAAGTGTGGTGGCGTCCAGTAGACCACTTCACTTGACGCTGTCCTATGCTGCTTCACTGACACAGACGTTATCGTGTCCACCAACGGGGAGCCTGTGTCGTCTAAGGACATCAAGTCATGCATCCACCAGATTCAGGAGCTGATAGTGAAGGGGCTCAACCAGGCGGTGGCCAACAAGCTGATCAGCTCCGTGGACTACCTGAGGGAGAGCTTCGTAGGGACGCTGGAACGCTGCCTAAGCAGCCTGGAGAAGTCCAACATGGACTCGTCTGTTCATAACGTCACGTCCAACCACCTCAAACAGGTGTGTGTGAGGGAGACGAGTCGGGGCTTTTTGTTCCCTTTCAGATTTTGGTTCAAAGGTTGCCGTCTCTTATCTCTAGTTTTATTTGCCCTCCAGATCCTGAATGCAGCCTATCATGTAGAGGTGACCTTTCACTCTGGGTCATCGGTCACCAGACTGGTCTGGGAGCAGCTGAAACAGGTTAGGAATAATCCAGGACTGGGACTATTTTACCCATGTCCTGCAAACAAGGTGAAATGCTCCCATGGTCTGTATTTCTCTGTTATTAATCATAGCTGACAGATTCTTTTTCTTCTCTCTCTCCCCCTCTCTCTGCCCTCCTCTCCCCCACACCTCTCCTCTCCCCCTCTCTCTGCCCTCCTCTCTCCCACGCCTCTCGTCTGTTTCACTCTCTGCCCTCCTCTCCCCCCATGCCTCTCCTCTCTCTCTCTCTCCTCCACGCCTCTCGTCTGTCTCTCTCTCTGCCCTCCTCTCCCCCACGCCTCTCCTCCCTCCCTCTCTCCAGATCATTCAGAGGATAACGTTTGTAAACCCTCCTGCCATCACTCCCGAGTGGAAAAGAAACGTGGCCCAGGATGCCATAGAGAGCCTCAGTGCAGCCAAGCTGGCCAAGAGCATCTGCTCCCAGTTCAGAACCCGCCTCAACAGCTCTCACGATGCCTTCGCTTTCTCCCTGCGACAGGTGAATTCCAACCTTGAATATTCCTTTTCAATAAACCGGTCCTTCCTAATAACTTTTGACCATCTTGTCCATAAGCCCTTACTATTTGAGTTTCCTTAAATGCTCATGTTTCCTCTTCTCTCTCATCTGCTCTTCTCTTTCTGCCTCTTGAACATTGACTCTCTGAAAGCAGCCAATGATCCTACAGGTTGACAGATAACTTGTATCTGGGACAAGTAGTTTATTGTTTTCATTTGGCCTGTTGTAAACTTTGAACCCGGAGGAGTGCAGTTGTTCTGTCAGTTATGTTCACATGATGGCCAGGAAGCTTCTCATCACGGCAGAGAAGCTTGTTATCAGCGGAGCCTCAAAGCTTCTCTGACTTCATAATAATGATCACAATCAACTGACCATGGAGGCTATGCTGTATAACCATGTGGAGCTGTGTGTGTGTCCACGTTAGTTAATGTGTGTGTGTGTGTGTGTGTGTGCGTGTAGCTGGAAGAGGGGCACACAGGGCGGTTGGAGCGCACTGAGGATCTGTGGCTGCGTGTGAGGAAGGACCACGCCCCCCGGTTGGCCCGTCTCTCTCTGGAGAGCCGCTCTCTCAGGGACGTGCTGCTACATGGTGAGACACATACACAGCCCCACCGCAGCATGCATGCACGCAGCACACAGTACACACATGCACGTGCCGCACACACACACACACACACAGAACAGATAAACAAACGCAGCACACACAGCACACAAACGCACATGTCGCACACACACACACACACAGAACAGATAAACAAACGCAGCACACACACACACAGAACAGATAAACAAACGCAGCACACACACACACGTGCAGCACACACACACACACACACACACAGAACAGATAAACAAACGCAGCACACAGGTGCAGAACAACAGATACACACACGTAGCACAGACAAACACACATGCAGCACCGACACATACAGTACACACATGCAGTACACACACACACACAGCATGCATGCACACACATGCAACACACACAGCCCTGCCACAGCACAGTCACACGCATGCAGCACACACATAGCACACATGCACATTCAGCACACAGACACACCCACACACAGCACAGTCACACGCATGCAGCACACACACAGCACACATGCACATTCAGCACAAAGACATACCCACACACAGCACAGACACAGCAAGCCAGCAACTCTGGTGATGTGTAAAGCCATGCTTAAAACAGTGGAATAAAGCAAACCTTCTTGTTATTGACAGATGAACTGACTTGTTTCTGTGCCTTCCTGGCAGGCAAACCCAAGCTGGGGCGGGAGCTGGGGCGGGGCCAGTATGGAGTGGTCTACTTGTGTGACAGCTGGGGGGGGCATTACCCCTGTGCGCTCAAATCAGTGGTACCTCCGGACGACAAGCACTGGAACGACCTTGCCCTGGAGTTCCACTACACAAGGTGAGCAGGGCCGACCTCTCAGACAGAAGGGAGGCTAGGAGACCATGCAGGCACTCCTCTGCCTCCATCAGCTCTGCCTCCATCAGCTCTGCCTCCATCAGGTCAATCT
The DNA here is from genome assembly GCA_036571765.1 of Plecoglossus altivelis. NCBI lineage: Eukaryota > Metazoa > Chordata > Actinopteri > Osmeriformes > Plecoglossidae > Plecoglossus > Plecoglossus altivelis. The sequence goes on from BROE01000020.1 coordinate 10,998,645, forward strand.
GAGGAGCTGCCTCAGCTGCTTCTGCAGAACTCAGCGTGTTCTGCTAAGCCAGAGCTGGTTCTTGTTCTGCTAAACTAGAGCTGGTTCTTGTTCTGCCACGCCAGAGCTAGTTCTTGTTCTGCTAAGCCAGAGCTGGTGCTTGTGTAACAGGACTGAGTCCTCATGCCAGAATTATGTTTTAATTGTTCTTTATTAAGGCCATCCGCATGCCCTGCTGATAGGGCAGTGATATTGATACGCCCAGACAGTAATACTACCAACACATATTCAAGCAGTCTTCCACTTTTGGCCAGCTTTCCTTGCAGCCTTTGTTTCTTGTATCCTGGAGGATTTCAAACTGTGTGCTTAATGTTATAGTTTGCTCATCTAGTGTAAAATATCCATCTGATTGACTTTTTGTTGTTTACATTTTTTTGTTTACATGTTTTGCACATAAAACATGTTAACGATCATTACGTGCAGACATTTTCTCAGTTTCCTTTTGATCTGAACACGCTGATATCACTAGATTGGGAATACCTGGGCTGATTTGACAAAGCGATAAGCACCCTCATCACACTGCTTATGAGTGACTGGAGCGTTAGACTTAGTGAATCCAGCTACCAAAGTCCTCTTTCTGGTTTGTTGCTCTATAGTGCAAGTCTTGGGCTTGTTGGAACCACCACCACCACTCCCTTATTTAGGTGATAGGATGCATCACTGCCTCTCCTACATGGTTTCCAGGAAGTGTTGATGTGTTGTCTACCTCAGAGCCCATATCAGGGAATCATTTTGATATGATTCACGTGAAATCATATTTAGAGATTTTGCAATGTCCAATTAGATTGTTTCTCTCCTTTTTGGTTTAGATCAGGACCTAATTATGTTAGCAAAACATGATTGTTGGACATTGCACTGGCAGCTCTGCCCCCCTGTGGCTGTTTGAAGTATTGAATATTGTGTTTTAGTATTCACTTAAGGTTTATAGAGAGTAGTAGTTATGTTATCAAACTTCAACACTGTATATGTGTGTGTGTTGGGTGTGCGTGTGTGTGTGTGTTGGGTGTGCGTGTGGGTGTGTGTGCGTGCGTGCGTGTGTGTGTGTGTTGGGTGTGCGTATGCAGGTCCTTGCCTAAGCATGAGCGCCTGGTGGACCTCCATGGCTCTGTCATAGACCACACCTACGGTGGAGGATCCAGCATCGCTGTGCTGCTCATTATGGAGAGGCTGCACAGAGACCTCTACACTGGCCTTAAGGTAGCCTGCTCACCTCACACACACACACACACACACACACACACACACACAGACCTCTACACTGGCCTTAAGGTAGCCTGCTCACCTCACACACACACACACACACTTTGACATATACACTGGCCTTAAGGTAGCCTTCTCACCTCAAACACACACACACACACACACACTCACTCACTCACTCACTCAGACATGCACAGTGACTTCAGGTTAACTAGCCAGCTGCTGCATACACGTTTACACAGGTTGTAACTTGATGAGAGGTGAACAGGTCAACATCCTGTGGCTTCTGCTTCATTGTGACCACACCTCTCACCATCCTCCGTGTTCTATCTGTCCTCTGCAGGCTGGCCTGTCACTAAGGGAGAGGCTGCAGATTGCTCTGGACGTGGTGGAGGGCATTCGCTTCCTGCACAGTCAGGGCCTCCTTCACCGCGATATTAAGCTAAAGAATGTTCTGGTAAGCGGAGACCTGTGGGACAATTAGTGTTTGGCTATTTGTCAATCGTAAATCTGAACCGCCCATTTTTGCACGTAATCTAATGTCACTTGTTCTGTTCCTAGTTGGACAAACAGAACCGGGCCAAGATCACTGACCTTGGCTTCTGTAAGCCTGAGGCCATGATGTCTGGCAGTATCGTAGGGACTCCCATCCACATGGCTCCTGAACTGTTCACAGGTTAAACATGCACACACACACACACACACACACACACAGATCTACACACAGATCTACACACAGATCTACACACAGACCTACACACAGACCTACTGAAATCCCACAAGTATCTTTGTACTCATACTCACCCATGCTTTGTTCTTCTTCTAAAGAACTATAGCTCATAGTGGGGTCAGCTGGTTCCAATACTGTAGTCCCACCTGCAGAACTACAAGCTACTGTTTTACTTTCTGAATGTGCTCCCCACTTTTTGTGCTGACAATTGTTGTTTTGAACTCTTTCCAGGAAAGTACGATAATTCTGTCGATGTTTACGCTTTTGGAATCCTCTTCTGGTATCTGTGCACGGGCTCAGTCAAACTGCCTGACGCCTTCGAGAAGTGCGCCAGCAAAGACCAGCTGTGGAACAACGTTAAGAAAGGTGAGTTTTACTAAATCGATGCCGGACACCAATGAAGACCGTGTAACCTAACAGTTAAATTTGTATATTGGACGGTGTCTATTTGTTTTTCATCCTGTCAAAAAAAAAAGAGACCAAATGACTTCCTGTGGAGATACCATTCTAGTGTGCATGTGTGTGAGAGCGAGAGAGGGAGGACGAAGGAAAGCGTTAGAGATTCAGCGCCGTGTGCCCATGTTGTTCCAGGTGCTAGGCCAGAGCGACTGGCCAGCTTTGATGAGGAATGCTGGCAGCTTATGGAAGCCTGTTGGAATGGAGACCCTTCCCAGAGGCCTCTGCTAGGCATCGTAGAGCCCAGCCTGCAAAGCATCATGGTACGGCTCTGCAACTGCACCTCAGACCAGAAGAGTAGCAGCCTGGAGGACTCAAACTGAAAACTCAAGATGGAAGGAAAGGACTGTCGATTTGTGGTTTCAAAAAAAATATTTTTGTGCTTGTATTTATGGAAAAGGAGATGGGACTGTTTGTTTCTGAGAGGGTAATAGATAATGACCAATAAAGTGTGACCAAGACAAGGTTTTTTTTTCTCGTCATTTCACAGGAGTTGAATATACATTTATTTATGATGGTTGGTTACTGGACCAGCATGTCCACAAGCATGTAAATGGGTGTAATGTAGTGTTCACTGTGCTGTGTGTGTTTGTATACAACCTGTATCCAACACTATGCTTCTCTCTAGCAATCTAATTGCTGCTTGGTCATAGGATTATTACTAGAGATAAAACATTTGAAACATAGTCCACTCTCAGTATTACAAACAAATATATTTACTTTTAGATTGTATTTAAGTGGATGTCAAGAAGCAATACAACCTTTTTAAATAAAATGTTGACGAAAAACTTCTATTTGTTTTCAATGGGACAATGGATGGGATTTATAGTGGTACCAAGTGTCAATCATAACTTTTTTTTAAATATATATATATTTGAAAGGGTTTGACCTTTGACTCTTTGTCAGTGTTCCGACATGTCATAACTGATGTAAACAGCATTTTTCAAGAGTTTTTGAATAGCAGCAACAATTCTATTTGGCCACTGAACTACCTGAGGACAAGATTCGGTTGTTTGTGATCCAGACCTGGTTACCCGACTTGCCAGTGAGGTTGAGAAGTGATGGAGACTAAAACTGAGATTGGACAACAGCCTGAGTCACAGTAAGAGGAGTCCTGTACAATGCACAAGAAAACATGTGGCTGTATGTAGCACTAGTTATATATCACATTTCACTTGTAGTCATGTTTCACCTTTTCCTCTGCTTGGTAATAAGAACATCTTCCTCAGAAGAGGAGGATTTTGATGATGGCTTTGTTCAGATGCTGGCCAGCCATCTGGACCAAAAACAAGATATTGAGAGTGGCTGTGAGGAGGATTATGACTATGAGAAACAGGTACAGAAACTTGCGTACATTTGTTTACCATTATTATCAACGAGGAAATCAATCGGAAACAAGGCCAATCAAGTGTAAATGTTCTTTTTTCACCATGTCAGATGGAAGCAGGTACATCCCAGGTAGAACAAGGTTCTTCTTCTAAAAAAGCCATGCCCCCATCAGCGTGGGAAATGAGCATGTTTGTAAGCAAGTGGAAGAGGGCCCACCAGATTGGCCACCACGTCAACATGCTAACCACAGATCCTGCTCAAAAGGCACTGATCTCTGAGCATGAAGAACAGTGTAAAACTACTGTAAGCGTCCCCTTACTGTACATTCTCCTTGCTGTCTAAACTCCTATTTCAAAGTCCACAAGTTGTAAACATACTACAACCTCAGTGTGTTTGTTTCATCTGGGCCATCCTCAGATCCCTTTACCCATAGTGTGTATACTTGAGGGGGAGGCCTTGCAGATTCTGAGGGAAATTGAGAAAGGTGAACTCCCCCTAAACACTGGTCATTCCCACTTAACATCAAAGCCACTAACAGCCACCGTGTCCTTTAATACAGCTCTTATGCTTTACGCCATGACGAGAGAAAAAAAGCATTTTAAGACTGGGTTCTCTGTCCTCATATTAATGTTCTTTCTCGTTCTTTAGAGTACATGTTTAACTTTGGGCCCACCCATCCCCTGACTTTGGAGGTCCGGCAAAATATTGAGAAGTTGGAGGCCCAGGTGACAGCTAAGGAAGAGAGCAGGCCAGTAGCAGAAGAGAAGTGGCTGTGGAGGGTTGTGAGATGGGTCAGGCTGCTGGCCTTCAGGCTGAGGGGCTCCTGGTGATGACGACGACGCTGGAAAACAGGAATATCCACCCGGCGCACACAGAAACCCAGATGAACCCAAATGTATAAGTGGGTTGCAAATGGTTGTGTCCTTGAGTGGATATAAAATTGTATTTTCATGAATGAAACATATTGTTTCGAATTTTTTCAGTCAGTGGGAATCGTACAGTACGTTTTTAGGTTTTTAGTTTGTGATAGACCCAGGTGACCCTGGTGATTAGATGCGCTGTTCAGTTAACCAAAAGGCAAAGCAATTATGTTCATGTGACACCATAAAGAAATTGAATGACTTATGAGAGATGAATGAACGATTGTACAAGTCATTTCTCTGTAAAAAACAAACAAACAAACAACACAAAGCCACCAATGTAAAAGCACATCTGTTTACTTGTTGGATTTTGGTGAATTCCTTTACAAAGCAATTTTACATAGAAAAATACAAGCCATTATCTAGACTACCCTGTATCACTTCAGCTTTGACATCAGTAGCCTACGTGCGGTCTTGGTTTGAAGCAGTTTGATTGCTTGGCGCTCTGATGATGTACAGATATCATCACTTCAGATAACTGGTACCAGTAAAAAGAGCATGTCATTAAATGGTCTTAGTATATTCGGTACCCTTCACAGTTAAGGAACAGCAGTTTGAATGATGGGACAGAAGCGGCTAGACTGCCATCTGTTCGATGAGAACATAAGGAAAGACAAGCACGCAAAAATGATTGGCAAAGCAGTTCCTTGACTTGGCACGCTGAGGTAAAATGGGAAAAATTCTTGCAGACTTTAGAACTACTCATTGTGAGCACCATTGTGAACAGACCATATTGATTTTGATGAGAAAATGAGATTGAACTTATTGGTGTATGCCTTAGTGATTATACCTAATAAGGCTGATAAAACATATTTCACAATTCTCGGACAGACTGGACTTTAAAAGTTCAAGATCACAAGAAAGAACTTTAAAAATGACAAATAATATGTGAAAAGGTATTTTACACAGGAAATTATTCTTGCTGCTTGCTACTAGTGAGGAATCAATTACTGAACATGTATTGACTGTGTGAAATATACACATTAATGCAATATGATTCAATTCAAAGATGTGTTGCATGAAATATTAGTATATTTCTTTTTACAGGCAACTTTGTACAGAAACATTGGTATACATTTCGAATAGTATTACAGCACAAGTGTGCAAGAATTTCAGTAAGTATTTTACAAAACCACAAATCCTTCATATCTAATCTATAAAATACAAAGTTTTTTTAGTCACAGATTCAAATGAAGGCATATAATATCCCTTGGACAAAAGCATTGAAAACCAGAGAGCATTTTCACGGTTCATATAAAAAACAGGCTCCTGACAATTTACAAAAAAATGGAGATCTATCAAAAGTCCTTGTTTATTTCCTTGTTCTGAACAGCAGGGTCGTCCTCGCATCAGGTCCTCCTCTGATGTAAGAAAATGAAGGCTATGTGGTGGAGAAGGCAGCCTTTCTCAATCAAGTTCATGTCATTGTCAGATGAGCTTAACCTCGGTGAGGCCCCTGGTGGCCTTGACCAACCTTCAGACCCAGCTCATGAAGAGCCCGTTGGAGGTTCCCAGCGTGCCGTCTCAGAGAGACGATGTCCCCTGTCCCCCACGTCAGTCCTCCTGACACGCCTCCAGCGTGGAACACAAGCTCTCAGGGGTGTGTCTCTTAGATAACGTCAAAAGGAAAAACACGGTAGCATCTAGTTTACAGACCTGGTTCGTCTGTAATCTAGCTACAGTACACCTGCCGTATCCACTTGGACATGTCTGGGTTGTGGGGTGACTTGGGTTCAGCACCCTGAGAAAGGGACTTCTCTCATAAGCTGCCCAGACTGGCACCATCCCTCTCAACACAAACAGCTTCAAGCTCCATGAACTCAAACTGTACAGGAAATCCTTTCCGGTACAACGGACTAGTTAAGCTTGATGAGGAAATTCCCTGAACTTTAAAACAATTCTACAGCTAAATGACCATCCAAGCCAAAAGTAGACTCCTTCATTATCTTTTCAATTTAGAACAAAATAACAAAAATAAAAAGACATTTAAAATTGAGCCACAGTTCTAGGTAACTGCCAGCATATGTGGACAGGCAGTGTAAATTATAAAAGTGCATCGCTTCAAGTATGTAAACAGAACCACCATTTCAAAAGAAAAGAGGAAGGGAGTACGAGACTATCAGTGCGCTTGAGCCTGGGCCAGTGCAGAGACTCCTGAGGTTTGGCACTCACACACACACGCACGCACGCACGCACACACGCACGCACACACACACACACACACACACACACAAACACGCACGCACGCACGGACGCACCCACACACACACATCCTCCTTTTGAAAACCACAAGCAGGAATAGGGTGGGGAGGCGTTTCATCATTCTTCAGGCTGAGGACTGCCAATCACCCTCAGTAGCCCCTCCGCTGACATCATTTCCTGCCTGTCACTCGGTGCGGCATGGAGTCAAGGGGCGAGGGTCTATGACCTGCAAAGATACACCCCTTCATCAGGCGGGTCACATGGAGGTGTTGCGTTGGCTGCTGGGAAACAAGGCGATGGCGGGAAAAGGAAGGGGGGTTTAGGGAGGGGTGTGTTGAAGACAAACGTAACACAGAGGGAAAAGAAACAAACGATGAGTGAGGATGGTGAGACACACAGACACACACTGGGGAACACACCCTCCCAGATGACAGCAACATGTCATGGGATTCTTATTTGGTTTGGAGAAGAGTGATGGATGCTTTATGGACAAGCAATTTGAAGGCCGTGATCCAGATTTCAAATGAGGATCAATTGCTTCAGTGAGTAAAATTAAAGAATAAGAATCTATGATTTTTTTTTGGAAAGAGAGAGAGGACAGAGAAGCATAGTTAGTCAGCTATATTCTGGTTATCAAACACTTTCATACTGTTCACCAAGACTTCCTGATTTTGAACCAATGCAAACACTGGCTCTTGGGTATTAGAGAAATCTGTAGCAATGATCATTAGTGTTACTGTTCACTGTGTCTCTCCGCTAAAGCGGTTTACAATCGTACTTTCTGATAAACACCCGGTCGCAGAGGCTGTTTGAGATCTTTGCTCTTTGACTTTTCAGCTCATTAGTGAGAATGGCATGATGGGTACTGTAGTATGTACAGGACTGGCAACAGACACAATCACAGCAGCACTAATTGACAAGGACAGGAGATGAACAGTGTAACAGGACAAACAATGACAACAAGAAGAAAACACTGACAGCAGCAACAAAAAGACAAACTTGACATCTATTCTTTATGACATCATTTTCAAAGAAATTATATCTTTTAGAAGAGGAAGAAACACAGAAACACATCAAGACTGAGGCTGGTCTCAAACAATACTGCCTGGGCCAGATACTTATGGTAGTGTACGCTATTGGATAAGTCATGTTGGTTGTTATTTTTGTACGACATTCTGGACTACAAAGGTCCATTTTTCAATACAAGGAATGCAGTGCATGTCACTTGGTACTTAGCTTAGCTTCTAGTCATTGTTCTGGGTACAGAAAACAAAGACTCACTCTGATCCTGATGAGTCACCGTCTACCGTCCCCGCCTTGATGCTCATGGCAACACCGTTGAGCTGATCTGGCGGACCAGGCTTGGCCCTGGCCCCTCTGCTCTCACTGGAGGAGGACCCCTGAGGAGACCTGGGGCCTGGAACGTTCTCGGAAAGCTCGTTGTGGATGCGGTTGATCCCATTTCTCTCTGCGATGGGGGACAGCTGTTTTTTCTTCAGGATTCCTGCAACCGATGACACGAAAAGCTTATTGAAACAAGTACATTGTTGATACCCAACCAACCCCAACACATGACAGGAACATTGTGCTGGTCACCTTTCTGTGGGTGTGCACTGAGGTTAGGCAGGCTAGGGAGCAGAAGCATCATGTTGTCCATCCCATAACCCTCTGCTCTGTCGGCCAGTCTGTCCTCTGGCATGGCTCTGTTGTCCCGGGCCTGGCCTGGGTCACAGTTAGCATGAGGCTCCATCTTCATCCTGTCAGCTCCACCCTCAGGGTCTGCGGGGTCCACGTACTCCCCCGGCCAGTACAGCTTACTCAGGTTGGTATCTGGGGGGGGGTGAGAATGTTTAAATACAACGTAAGTATCTACCGCTTGGTGACCTAAATAAGTTTGCAAGGTTCTAAAGTCTATCTCGAGGGTTTAGGTTGGTTCAGTTGTAGTTCTATGGGTGTATGTGAAGCCCTCTGTGACACTGTTTGGGAAAAATAATTTGATAATGGTAGACTTGTGTTAACTTGTGGTAAAAGCTACACTATGCGCGTTGTATGCAGCTGTAGTTTTGGGGCATGGCAGATGGGGGTACCATGAGGGTGTGGTCGCTTAGCAACGTTGGAGGCAAGGCTTTCCCAGCATTCCTCTGGAGCATAGGGCCCCTCCTCGTCCTCGCTGTCTGAAGAGTGCGTGGAAGCGTAGGAACCACTCTGGTCGTCCTCCAGAGAAAGATCACTGTCTGAGTCGGAGTCACGATCTACACACACACACACACACACACACACACACACACACGTTTATCAATGATCATACTTGATCGCTAAGCTTCAAAGATACCTAGTGCACCAGAACCCACAGAGAAGGGAAGTACAGTACCTTCCAAGTGTTGTTTAGTTTCATGGAAGAGAGAGCTGTGGTCGTTCAGTGCAATGTGTCCCTGGCTGTTATTCAAACCTCCATCATCCCTACAAACAGCACAATGGAGCACTGATTAGCAGACGTACGGAGACGCACAAAATGACAACCAGCAAACCTGCCTTTCCTAGATATTTTCCCAAGTACATAGACTGATAAATGCTATGACAAATGACCAGTAAGTCAAAAACAGTACCAAGAACTGAGCCCAGCATGAACCCCAGTGTCCCTGTGGGTTTGTCGTACCTTAAGACAAAGGGAACGTAGCTCTGTTGGCTCTTCCCGCTCTGCAGAGTTCCGTTGAGAGACGCGCTGGAGTCCCCAAAAGGCAGGTGGTACAGTCTGCCATCCATATAGCTGGTGTTGCATTTATAGGACTGGAGATCGAGAGGAAGAGCGAGGGATGAATGACAGAGAGGGAGACCAACGATCATACGATGATCCACATGGATCACATACATATACGTACTGTACATATATGTTACATTGAGTGATTTAGGTCCGGAATAAGAGCTCTTCAAAGCTAAACACAGCCGGGTCAAGCTGTTTCTGTTCAGACAGACTCACCGAGGGCTTGGACTTGATCATGTGATCGGGGTGCTTGCGGCTGCAGCAGTATTTCATGGCATTCCTCGCCTCCTTGTTGAAGACGATGCGGAAGAAAAAGATGAAGGGGCCCTAGGAGGAGGAGGGAGGAGGAGGGAGGTAGGCGGGAAGAGGAGGAGGAAGAGAGAAGGAGGGAGGAGCAGAAGGAAGGAGGAGGAGGAAGGGAGGAGGAGGAAGAGAGGAGGGGAAGGAGGGAGGAGGAGGAGGAAGAGAGGGGGGAAGACAGAAAAGGTTAAAGGACCAAAATACAGACAGATAATAAGACTGACCTGAATAAGTCAAAGAGAGTAATAGGTCCCAGGTAACATCTCATTTACCTGGATACAGTTGAAGCCAGCAAACAGGTAGTGGAAGAGGATCATGTCGCTGTTGACAGACAGGATGGCCATCAGGCAGGACACTGTGACCAACAGGAGGACACCGCACGCTGTACGCAGACCACAACTGGAAACAAGGAAAACACACACACAAACTAGGACCGTTACCATGACATGTATTTATGTGTTTACAACAAATCACACCCCCAGCAGCAATATCAGCATCCACATCAACCTCTAGCTTCCACTTAACGTAAACTGTAGAAAAGACACTGTGTCCTGTTGTGGAGATCATAAAGTGCTGTGTTCATGTATCCTCAGGGGACTGTAGATGGCCAGCTGATAACCAGGAAGAGTGCTATTCCGTTTGCTGAGGACGTTTGTTGGGGGAAGATAAGGGGGAACTCACACAGGGGGCTCTTTCTTTTCCAAACTGTGATGCCTGTGCGTGCAGGACGCTCTGGAGGCCAGGATGTAGAGGAAGATGTTCATCTGGAGGAGAACATGGAGCCAGAGACACTGTCACTGTACACTGATGAATCATGGGAGAAACCATAGAGCCAGAGACACTGTCACTGCACACTGATGCATCATGGGAGAAACCAGTCAAAACACAGAAGGAAAGGAGGCTACTTAGAACACTTTGCCGGGTTGGTAAAGGTGAACTCACCGACACCACCAGGGCGATGGGTCCAGCGAAGCTCCAAACAAGAGTGTCGTAAACGGACAGCCAGCAGAAGTCAGGGTTCCCATAACCCTCAGGGTCCAGACCCACCGCCAACCCTGAAGAAACACATGAGCACAGACGCCAGAGGAAGAGTCAAGCAGGGATCCACAAAGTGTGGATGTGATGCGTGTACATGGGAATAGGTAGGAGGGAGTGAGAGAGCAGGGAGGTGTGAGAGTGAGCGTGAGAGTGTAAGAAAACTAGAGAGAGGAAATCGTTTGTGTGCGAACCTGTGATGAAAGCCGGCACGCCCCAGCCAATCAGGTAGTAGAAGCGCATGGGTCCATAGTTGACGTCGCGGACCTCACTGAGCATGCGGTACACGTGCAGCCCCTCCAGGAACAGCCAGGAGAAGGTGCACAGGTAGAAGAAGTGCAGCAGGATGGCAATGACTGTGCACAAAAACTAGAGACCAGGACAAGAAGACACAAGCAAGCAGAGAGAGAGAGAGAGAGAGAGAGATCATTACTGTGCACAGAATGACTGAGCTTACTTTCTCCTGAGCGTATCTCTGCCTATGATCTGGTCTGACCCACCTGACAGCCCTTTCACATTTAGATGGGGGCGACAACAGGACAAGATAAAAGCTACATGTCTTTTGTACCTTCTCCCCTTCACTCCCTCTCTTACAGAGGAAGTAGAGGGGGCGAAGAACAGAGCAGCACCAATCAGGTAATGACTCAATCATAAGGAGGGTTTGTGATTGGTTACCGGGTTGTCAGCCTGGTTGATGCCCAAGATGAAGATGAGCTCGGAGAGGAAGAGGGCGGCAGCGCCGTTGTTGATGATGCTGGTCTTGTTGCAGTGCATGGCCCGGAGGCACAAGAGGAAGACCGTGGTGAGGAAGAGGAATCCCAGGGTCACGCCCACCGTGCTCCAGGTGATCAACTGCACCGGCAGGATCTCGCCATTCTGACCAATCAGGAGAGAGAGAAAGAAAAAGAGCGCACCGAAGTGGAGAGAATATTGAATATTGCACTGAAGTATTGAACTTGGTGAATCCCTTCTCGGTACAAGCCTGTAAGGTGTGTGTGTGTGTGTGTGAGTGTGTGTGTGTGTGTGTGTGTGTGTGTGTGTGTGTGAGTGAGTGAGTGAGTGAGTGAGTGTGTGTGTGTGTGTGTGTGTGTGTGTGTAAGTGTTTGCGAGTGTGAGGCTGGTGTTCCTCACCTCTCTCCTGGAGATGTCCATGAGGACAGCAAAGCTGGTCATGTGGTAGCACTGGCAGCTGATGTGAGTGTGGTTTCGGAACACCACCTCGCAGCCTTTAGCTGACCAGCCACCGCTCCCAGCTCTACAATCATCAAACAACCACAACCACATAATTTAGAAGGAACGAAACAAACCCTGGTCATGTAAGAGAAACTATTACTACACCATGATTCATGTGTACCATTGAATTTCCTGATTTAGTGCCCAGTTTGTTGGTGTGTTTTTAATGAAAGTGCGCTCACAGTATGGAGTGGTTCCAGAAGACGCAGATCGGCTTGGAGCGCTCCTCAGTGGTGACCAGGCGGAACTGCACCGTGATTGGCTTGTCCAGGGCATGCTGCAGCAGCTCATCATTATCATGCACTGTGATGCTGACCACAGGGGTGTTGATGACTGGACGCTTTGGAACCCTGGCAGGAGACCCCAAACAAACAGTGTGACTAAAATGCATAATACAGACTGACTCTCGTTGACTAGCTCTCTCTCTCTCTCTCTTTCTCACTCTCCCTCCTTCAAACACACACCAGTTCCTCTAGTATTTCCCCTGATTGTCCTGCCTCTGTCTTGTCTTCCCCTACTCTTGTCCTTACCTGAGGCTCCTCTTGTCAGGGTCGTAGTTCTCGGGCAGAAGCGAGGCCAGGCTGTGGAAGATGATGACGCTGGCCACGGCATCCTGCTGACTGTCGTCCTGGTGACGTTTTTTCCGCGGGGCAGTGAGATTCCTGTTGGAGGAGTCTGGAAAGATGGGGAATTCCTGGTGGCGGTGGCCCTTGGTCTCCACTGGGGGCTCGAACACAGAGTCTGGGAGGGTGACGGCCGTCTCCAAGTCCAGGGGCCGGGGTCCTCTCAGGGTCTGATAGCGAGGGAGCTTGGCACCGGCAAAGTTCATCTTGTTCAGACGGTCCACAGAGATGACTGGAGGGGGCAGACGGGGTTTGTTACACAGGCAGACACACCCACAGACAGACTGAATGATCAGACAGACAGACAGACAAACAGACAGACAGAGAATGACACAACACAAGACGTCCTTGGAAACGTGTGAAATGTTGTTTGGGAGGAACGTCCCAGGGGGCTGTGCTCACCAATGTGAGGTGTGACGATGGTGAAGGGGCTCAGGTAGGTCTTCCGCATGTTCTGAGCCAAGGCGTTGGCGTAGTCCTCAAACTGGCGCAGCAGGACAGCTGTGCCACCCTCAGTGTTCTGGATCAGCTCCCAGTGCGGTCGTGTCCCAGGGGAAAGGATGGCACTGCCCACGCGGACCAGGTTCTGATGTAGGGTGGCATGCGAGGTGTCATCGATATGGAGTTATATATAAGCATGCTGTGCTACATCATGCTGTTCTGTGGTCTGGTGGGTGGTGTTGAGCTGGCAATCTGTGCTGCTGGTGTGTGTTTGTGTGTCTGTGTGCGTGTGTGTGTCTTTGTGCGTGTGTGTGTCTTTGTGCGTGTGTGTGCGTGTGTGTGTGCGTGTGTGTCTACCTCTGTGAAGTGGACATCCTGCGTGGCGGTGAGGTTGAAGCCTTGCTGGCTGCTCTCGTGCTGCAGCAGTCTCTGAGTCAGCCGGTAGGCCACCTTGACGTCACTGCCGTAGTACTGCGCTGTGTGGAGGGTGGCGTTAGCCAGCATGGCCGCCGTCTGCTGGACACGGCTGGAGTCCAGCAGCGACATGTTCCGAGCCAGCTTCTCAGACTGAGGGGAAATCAAGAGAAAACATCCAGTGGAAATGACAGGGTACGGTGACAATACATCAGGATGGGTAAAGGAGAATAACTGCTGTAGCCACGCATCTCCTGTGTTTCCTTACCAGAGTTTTGAGTTTAGTGAAGGTGACCGAGGTGCAGTTAAAGAGGTTGGGAGGAAGCCATCCCTTGTGCTCATCACAGTGGCGAATAGCTGTGCCTGGAGGGGTACAGAGAGACAGAGAGAGGGAGAGGGAGGGAGAGGGAGGGAGGGAGAGGGCGAGAGAAGGGGAGAGAGACATGAGATGGTGGAATAATGAGGAATAAGTGGCCAAGGGCCAGTTGGGAACATTTTAATTCCAGAATGGTAATGTGACAGGAGGCAGAGAGTCATCATACCCAGAGATCCCTTGGGACAGGGGACGGCTGCAGGGAGACCAAACTTAGTCCGTGGCCACCAGATCCCAGCTTCGATGGCCTGGGGACAGCTGTCATAGATAACTGAGAACAGCAGGGGGCAGAGACAGAGAGAGAGAGAGCATGTCACATGGTTGTGTCATGAGAGTAATAAAGAGGGAGAGCATTCCTTCGTCTTGAAATTGCGCTAAGCACCTGAATGGAAATTCTGCTTGAGCAGATGTGCACATATGATTATCAGGGTGGAATCAATAAACCCAGCCAACATGTCAAGCGTGTAAACATATGGTGATCCTGACCTTCACAGCCGTTTGGCGACACTTCAGCGAAGGGGTTGTCACAGCGGTCACACTGGCGCCCGATTACACCAGGTTTACACTGACACTGGCCGCTCTCTCTCTCACAGGCCCGGGAGAACGAGCCAATAGGATAGCAGTCGCACAGCAAGCATGCCTCACTGCCAGCTGGGTGATAGTGGTTATCCTAGATGAAGAGAGATAGAGTAAGAAAGAGAGATTTGTTTTACGGTGAGTCTACATAGCATGTCAAGACTAATGATGAGCTCCTTTTCTCCACGGTAACACTTGGAACGCGATGCCACCTTGCAACGACACTCGCCGCTGGTCTTGTTGCAGTCGGAGTCAAAGCCCTTGTCTGTGTGACAGTCACAGGGCCCACACGTCTTGTGTCCCCACCAGCCTCTGGGGCATGGCAGGTCAGTCCTTCAGAAACACACACCCACACAGGTATGGTTAGAGGACCACACACACTTACACAGGCAAATATGCGCAAACACACAACCTGATGATGTTTTCTCACTTTTTCTCACAATACTGGCCGAAGTGGTTGCTGGTACAGTCACAGGTGTAGCCCCGGGTGGAGCCGGGCTTCCTTGTGCAGGCTGACTGGTGTTCACAAGGGTTTAGGGAACACGCATCGGTGCAGTTGTTGCCATAGTAACCTAGCATGAAAATTACAAATCCAGAATATATGAAATATGTGCATGCTGAAATGTGGAGTTGACGGTGATGGTCATTGATGATGAGGTGCTGCTTCGAATGTGGAGGATTATTGTGCATGACAGTGACAACGACAAATGGGTAATAAGGGAGAGAAAGGTAATGAGACAGAGAGAGAGAGACAGAGAGAGAGAGAGAGAGAGAGAGAGAGAATAAAAGAGAAAGAGACAATAAAAGAGAAAGAGACAATAAAAGAGAAA